>CM034541.1:40152819-40319856 GCA_020002185.1 Paraescarpia echinospica
GGTCTATACTAGTACACGTTGGGACAAACAATGCAGACAAGGAGGGAACAACTGGGATAGTTCAAAAGTACAGACATCTAGTAAGGAAGCTAAAGAAGACAAGAGTGGAACAGGTTGTTCTCTCAGGAATTTTGCCAGTAATGGGAGGAAGGGGGGCATCATACAGAAACTGTAAGAGGATGGCGATCAACACTAGTTGAGCAGATGTGTGAAGAAGAGGGCGTGGGATTCATAGATTTATGGGGGTACTTTGTTGGAAGAGAAGATATGTACATGAGAGATGGCCTCCATCTAAGTGGAAAGGGGGCAGCAGTATTCTCAGAGAATCTGCTGCGATCTGATGACAGTGGGACAGGTTGCATCTATTTAAACTAAATTCGCAGGGGGGACTCGCAGAGAAGCCTGAAACTGGAGGCATAGATAAAGGCAGCAAAAATAAAATCGGCAAAGAACAGCCTGGAAAACTGTTCTGAATCAGGATATAAATGCATTTGTTTTAAATGCAAGGGCATAATAAACAAAAAGTGGAACTAAACATTATGGTAGAAGATATTGACTCACATAATAGGTATAACCGAATCGTGGGCCTACTGGTATATCAAGATGCCGAATTGGGACTAACAGGATATGTAATGTTTAGGAAAGATAGAATAGGAAAAGGGAGGTGGGATTACTTTTATATATTAAAGAATCTATTCAGGCTTATGAAATAAAATTAGAAAGAGAAGCAGATTGCGAAGAAGCTGTTTGGTGTAACATAGTTACAGGAAACTCAACATTAACAGTTGGGTTAGTTTATCGAAGTCCAAACATAAGCATAGAAGAGAATGAAAAAATACAAAACGCTATAAGGAAAGTAAGCAAACGGAACTGTATTATTATAGGGGACTTTAACCATGGGCATATACAATGGAAATCTCTACAGAGTATGGGGAGTGAGGACCACAAGTTTTTAGTTTTAGTACAAGATAGTTTCCTTTCTCAACATGTGCTAGAACCAACCAGGGGAGAGAATGTGTTAGACTTGGTTTTGTCCTCACAGAAAGAATTAGTTGACAATGTCAGGATATGTGAGCCACTGGGGAGTAGTGATCACAACCAGATACATTTTACCATCAAAGTAAAATCAGAAAGGAATAGTAAAAGAAAGCAATTATAGGAAGAATTTCCACAAAAGGGAAGATTATAAGGACATGAAGAAATATTTAGCAAAGATAGACTGGAATAACACACTGAAGAATAAGACAGCAACCGAATGCTGGAATATCTTAAATAGTGAAATTAAGTGCATAGTCGATAAATTTGTACCTTTCAAAAAACAAAGGAAACGGTCTAAAAAGAAACACTTATCGAAAGAAGCCATTAGAAAAATTAAGTATAAACAAATGATGTGGAAGTCATATAGATGTACTGGAAATGATGAAGACTACAACATTTATAAAGAAGCACTTAATCAAGCTACAGCTGAAATTAGAAATTCAAAGAGAAGCTATGAAACAAAATTAGCTAGTAATATAAAACATGACAGTAAGAGGTTTTATGCGTATATTCGAAGCAAACAGAAAGTTCAGGATAAGGTCGGTCCTCTAGAAGATAGTGCACAGGAAGTACATATAGAGGATTCTTAATGGCAGAAGACCTGAATGAGTATTTTAGTTCGAGTGTTTACCAAGGGAAGATATTAGTTCACTGCCAGTACCAGAGGCTAAGTTCAAGGGGCAATTCAGACTATTTAGGACAGTTAGTTGCTGTATAAAATGAGTAGCTAAGAAATAGGGCTATGAAGGATGTGTCCCACCTGGAGTGGACGAGTTCACTTAAACTACTGGAAATTGTAGAACAAATTAGCATACCGCTTGCAACAGTTTCAATTTGTCATTAGAGAGTGGTTCTTTGAGAATGGAAGAGACAGAAAAACTGATATACCGTTATTTAAAAAAGGTTCGAGAAACAAGTCAGAGAACTATAGACCAGTGAGGTTTTAACATCAGTGATTTAGGTATTGAAAGGAACTAATTAAAGATCACATGGTGGTTTTTCTTGTTAAACATAACTTGATAAACCCATCTCAACATGGGTTTTTAAAAGCGAGTCATGCTTAACAAATATGTTATGTTTTTTGGAAGACATCACTAGGTGGGTAGATGAGGGATCACCAGTAGATATCATCTATTTAGATTTTCAAAAAGCTTTCGACAAAGTACCACATCAAAGATTACTCCTTAAGCTAAAGGCCCATGGCATAGGAAATGGTATAATAAACTGGATAGAAAAATGGCTGAATGACAGAAGACAGCGTGTAGTAGTTGATGGGGAGGCTTCAAACTGGAAATCGGTATTGAGTGGGGTACCACAGGGATCAGTACTAGGACCTACATTATTCTTAATATATATCAACGATTTGGATGATGAAATAACAAGCAAGGTGTTGAAATTTGCGGATGATACAAAAAGTGTTTAGAAGGATTAAAAGTGATGGAGACAGACAGCATTTACAAGATGATCTTGATAGGTTGATCAAATGGTCTGAAAAGTGGCAAATGCTGTTCAATTTTGGGAAATGTAAATGCCTCCACACAGGTCATGGGAATGAAGAGGTAAAATATAAAATGGGGGTACTGTTCTAAGTACTACTGTAAAAGAAAAGGACTTAGGGTTAACCATTAGTGCTGATATGAAGGTTTCAGAGCAGTGTACGGAATTGCAGCGTCAAAGGGAAATCAAATCCTTGGATTAATTAGGCGAAATATGCGTATAAGAAAAAAGAATTAATAGTACCGCTGTACAAAACAATAGTGAGGCCTCATTTAGAATATTGTATACAAGCATGGAGGCCATATCGCAAGAAAGGACATAGATATGCTAGAAAGAGTACAGAGGAGGCGACTAAAATGATAGCAAATCTGAGGGATCTTAGTTACGAAATACGCCTAAAAGAATGTGGTTTAACAACATTAGAGACCAGGAGATTGAGGAGGAGATCACATAGAAGTGTTTAAAATATTGAATGGTTATGAAAATATTGATAGAAACATTTTTTTCTCAGTTAAGAAAAATAGAAGGACCAGAGGACATGAAGCTACATTAGTAAAGGAGCAGTGTAGATTAGATATAAGAAAGTTCTCATTCTCACAAAGGACTGTAAATGAATGGAACAGATTATCTCCTGATTGTGTTGGTGCTAGTAGCATGAATATGTTTAAAAATAAAATCGACACACACCTTAAAAAGGCGGGATACATGTAGATAAAAAGTATTGGACTCTCGATAAGCCAAAAGGCTTCCTTGTCCACCTGCCATCCAGAGTAATTTTCTGGATGGCAATCTTGTTAAATCTTGTTCGAGTAATTGAAGACATGGGAAATCCATTCACAGAAGATAGTGGCTACCTGCTGGTACTTGACACTAGAGACGACGCTGATCCAGCAACAGTCGAAACCGTGCGTGTGATAGAGAAGACATGTCAGGAGCAGTATGAAAAGTACATGACAGAGCGAGTCACACAACGAACAACACCTGTATCTGATCCCATCAGTAGAAATTAAATGCCCTTGTTCAGCCGACCACCATCAAGAGTTCCATCAAAAGCAAAACAGATCGTGTCGTCACTCAAGAGCGACTGTCCATTGTTTTCACGACTGTACATTGCCTGTCAAACCCGCGACGGCGACTTGGACAATTTCTTCAAGCACGAGAATCGTACATACCCACCGTTGTCTCAGCTAGGAAAACTCCGGTTTCGGACGAAGTCTGATCTTGTGGAATGTCTGGAAAAGTTATGCACGTCGTGTAGAGATGCCCCATCAGTTGATGTCATCATATTGGATGGTGCTGCAATCATCAACATGTTGAAGCCAATCGGTGTCAAAACATTCAAAGAATGTCACACAGGTGTTTCTTCCTTACGTCAAAGCGCAGCTGAGAAACCTGACAAGAATTGACATCATTTGGGATGTGAACCTGGAAGGGAGTCTGAAGTCGACGGCGCGAGAGAAGCTAGGAAAGGGTGTTCGAAGGAGAGTTGCAGCATCCAACACAATCCCAGGAAATTGGCAAGAGTTTTTAAGACTGGAAGACAACTAAACTATTCAACTTCTTGGCACACCAGGTAAACTACCAATATGGCATGATTTATTTTGGAAACAATATACATGAGTTTACAATTTTCAATTACTTCGATGATCACTGACATAGTAATAACATTTACATTCTAATATCATTATCTGCAACATGTACAATAACATACAATGTACAGGTTCTTTTACTTACCACCAAAGGTTGTAGAGAATCTATCTGCGGAGAAGGAGGTGTACTCAACATGTGGCCTGTACTTTGCACCAGAGTTCATCAAGACATCTCATCCCTAGGTCCATGTATGCATGTAGAGGCCAACACACGAATGCTCCTTCATGCAGGCAATGCAGCAAACAGGAGGTATCGCAGAATCATGTTGCGTACTGTGCAATTTACGTGCTAGTTCTGGCAGAGTCTAGTGCTGTGCTCCTTGAGAACACGGAACTATGGGTCGCATTTGGCACAGGCAAACACCTGAGGTACATTCCTGCTCATGACATCGCTACAACACTGGGTGGTGAGAAGTCACGTGCACCCCTATGTTCCAAGCCTTCACAGGTTGCGAAACGCTGTCATCAGTTGCAGGCAGGGGAAAAAAGACTGCATTAGACATCTGGAAATATTTTAATTAAGTCACCCCAGTATTCTCTACCTTGTCGACACATCCACCGAGCTTCAATGAAGACTGCATGTCTATGCTAGAGTTCTACGTTGTGCTACTGTATGGCCGAACCTGCATAGAAACTAGTGTTGACTCTGCCAGAAAACATCTCTTCAGTACCAAAGCCAGGTCCATCGACGCCATACCAGCTACAGGAGCAGCACTGTTGCAACACACAAAACGGACTATATACCAAGGTGGACATGTGTGGGAACAGGCACATGTCCGTACTCCAGAACTTCCTTCTCCAGAGACCTCCGGATGGCGTAAGAATGCCACACAAGGATGGGAACCACTGTGGACATTACTCCCAGAAGCAGCGGCGTCATGTTCCGAGTTGCTACGCTGTGGATGCCAGAAAGAGTGCACAGGACTATACAAGCGTGTCAGGGCTGCTCTGAAATGCACATCACTATGCCGTTGCAGTGGTAACTGCAACCACAATGACTCCAACTAAGTGTTGTTTCAACATGACATGTACAGAACAGTTTGTTTTGCCCGAAAAAAATATACAAGGACACTTCAACCATGGTTTTATGTCAACTGGTTGGGAAGAGATGACATTTGGTATATATTCACAATTCAGGTGGCGGCGGTCATCTTGAATGTTATCATTAACCTGTGCCCTGTCTTAAAATAACTGCATTTTAAAAATGAATTGATGACGCCATTGGATTCGTCATGTCTGAAAACATATAAAAAGACACTTTATTTATGTTTTTATGTTAACTATTCACGAAGATAGAACAATTAATAGATATTTAGATTCGGGCGGCGGCCATTTTGGATTTTCCCATGTTACGGGCGTCACGGAAACAATTCAGCTTGGCGCTATATTTTAAATCACTTAGTACCCCCTTAACATCATATCCACCAATTGTGTTGCTTTTACCACAAAACCCACAATTCTTCTTGTTATTTACACATATCTGCTCCACTAAGATGTGTTCCTAATATGTTATACTTTCTGTCATGTAACTCCTAAATATGAGGATTTGACATGAAGTTGTGTGAAGTTGTACATTCGTATTGTTTGAAACTGTACGCCTGCACAATTGTAGTTTGAATGATCATTGTTGATCTACTATACAAGTTCTTGTAATATTTCAGCAGGTTTGCGTGTACAATGTTATATTCGTGCTTGGGACTCACTAGGGCGTATACGTGTCTTACGTGTTTTCTGTTTCCGATTAAGTTTTCTGATCGATATGTTGGTAACAGTCGGGGAGTAGTAAACAAGTCGACCTTGCACACAATGATTACACCATTATTCAAACAAAGTACCTGCTAAGTGAAACAGTAGACAACTAGCAAGCCAATTGCCGTGGCTTCCACACGTCTTAACAAATCAAGGACAAACAACATGAAAGGATCTGCTCAATAATGCAATGCAAGAGTAGACAGCCGATTATTACGGCCTGATTCGACATATTCTCACGGCACACAAATCAAAGACACACAACCTGAAACGATCTGCCCAATGAAGCAATGCAAGAGTAGTAAGTCATGCAGTTATTTCACACTTTCTCAACGGATACAAATAAAAGATAGACAACATGAAAAGAACTGCCCAATGAAGCAATGCAAGAGTAGTAAGTCATGCAGTTATTTCACACTTTCTCAACGGATACAAATAAAAGTTAGACAACATGAAAAGACCTGCTCTATGAAGCAATGCAAGAGTAGTAAGTCATGCAGTTATTTCACACTTTCTCAACGGATACAAATAAAAGATAGACAACATGAAAAGATCTGCCCAATGAAGCAATGCAAGAGTGGTAAGTCATGCAGTTATTTTCACACTTTTTCAACGAATACAAATAAAAGATAGACGACATGAAAAGATAACTAAGGGAGATTATGAAGCAAATTACTATGACATCTACCCTTTCTAACGTCCATGTAATATTTTAAAGCTGATTATTGTATATTGTAATAATAAATTGGTTACGTAATAATAAATTGGTTACGTATTTGTGACATTAACAATAACAGCATTAGCACAAAAATCAATAAAGCAATATAAATTGGGAAGACAACTACAGAAAACTAAACATTGAGACACCCTTAATGCTCAAACTTGGACAACTATTGATCGTTCATAAGGTAAGAACTTGGGGCTTGCGGTTCGGTCCTTACAAAGAATAAGATCACGACCGTCAAAACTTGTATTGTTCATTGTAACATAATATGTTACAATGAACAGGTTGATACAACTGATTGTTTTCTGTGTTATGTGGTGCAGTGGCTAGAGCTTCGGACTCTCAACCGAGAGAACCCGGGTTCGAATCCTGTGCGGCGGTGTCGAAACTTGGGCAAGATCGTTCACCATACCTTCCTCCAGTTCACTCAGTTGTATGAATGAATACCTGACTATAGACAGTAGTGAATATTTGTGTACGAATATTCTTCGCGCATTAATTGCAGCGTGGCTAGTTGCTTCCCAGAGAAGTCGAGATGGTGTTCGATTGAACAGGTTTGGCAGGGAGTAAATTGTAAAGCGCTTTGAACAGTCCTAAGGACTGGGTACTGCGCTATATAAGAACTTACCTTTACCTTTAGAAACGATATTATCATGTCCATATCTCATTAATTCTGCATGGTCAGCATCACTCCATCAAACAGGCCGAGATCATTGCCGCACAGGCCGAGTTCACTGCACCACACATATTACTATCGTTTCTGGTCAGCATCACTGCATCAACCAGACCGAGATCACTGCCGCATAGGCCGAGGTCACTGGCCGAGTTCACCGAAACAGGCCCAGTTCACTCAGGCCGAGTTTGGAAAGGCCGAGATCACAGGCTTACCTCATCAACCGTTTACGTGTATTCGATCAATGAATTGCAAAGCAAATTAAAGGGAAACAAAGGGCAATTGTTTGGGCCTACACCTAAGAGTTAATACAATTAAGTTAACCATTCACAACTACAATAAACAAAAACACGTTTATGCATTGTTTACTTATAATTGTTTTTTGAAGTGGGGGATTCTAGTGAAATCCATACAGAGCTTCGTTGACCTTGACGGTGACGCGTCGAATGCTCCTGTTTCCTAGACATATATATGCCAGCTCGATCTTACGTCAGTTTCTTGTATTCTCTTTTATTCAGAGTTACACTTGTAACAACTGTACATTTGTTACAATTATCCTTGTAATAGTTACATGTACACTTTACCCTTGTAACAACAGTACATTTGTTACAAGTGTAACTCTGAATCGAAGGGAATAGTTACGTTAAAATGCCACACAGTGCACCATGTGGACGTAACGTTTTAGTAGTTACAGCGCCAAACTAAATTTGGTGACGCAAACGAGAGAAATACTCTCCATTTTGGCGACTGACGAATTGGGAAGAATTGGCATTATATAGTGGAGCAGAGTTGTGACACGGAGACTGAAGAAAGGAGACTGAGAGGAGGGAAGGGACCGGTGTGAAGGAACAAGAAATTGAGAAGACAGAGGGACGAAGGAAAAGTGTTCGGCAGAGGAACAGAAAACGGGTCAGTGGGGATAGATCAACAGGCAGTCAGACTGTAGAGAACGAGGAGAGACGCGACAGCGATACAGGTGGTGAAGAGGTAGATTCCACAGAGGCAGTTGGTAAGACTGTGAGACAGAAGACTGATGGAAGAAGACAGAGTGTTCAGCAAAAAACAGAAAACATGACAGGCGTGAAGGTGACAGGGGAGAAAGTGACCGTAGTGAAGGAGGTAGCCGGGGAAAAGGGACGGGAGAGGAGAGAAGAAAATGTGATGGAAGGAAAAATGAAGGGACGAAAGGAAGTGAGAGTAAATGTGCTAGAAGAGAAGATGACAGGAGGAAAGGGGACAAGAGAAAACGCGACAGGAAAGAAGGGAATGGAAGAGAATGTGACAGGAGAGGAGACGGCAAGAGGAAAAGACAACAACCAGACATATGCAAACCGGAGGAGCTACTCCGAGGCAGTGATTGAGGGGGCAAGGAGAAAAGAGAGAGTGTTTATGGGCGATTCAATTCTGAGAAAAACAGACAAGACTATATGCGAGGGGAAGGACGTTGTTGTATGTCTACCGGGGGCTAGGATAGAGCATGTGACCGAAAGGGTAGAGAAGGTATTGGGGCATGGCAAGAGAGGGTCTATACTAGTACACGTAGGGACAAACAATGCAGACAAGGAGGGAACAACTGGGATAGTTCAGAAGTACAGACATCTAGTGAGGAAGCTAAAGAAGACAAGAGTGGAACAGGTTGTTCTCTCAGGAATTTTGCCAGTAATGGGAGGAAGGGGGGCAACATACAGAATCTGTAAGAGGATGGCGATCAACGCACTAGTTGAGCAGATGTGTGAAGAAGAGGGCGTGGGATTCATAGATTTATGGGGGTACTTTCTTGGGAGAGAAGATATGTACACGAGAGATGGCCTCCATCTAAGTGGAAACGGGGCAGCAGTATTCTCAGAGAATCTGCTGCGATATGTTGACAGTGGGGCAGGTTGCATCTATTTAAACTAAATTCGCAGGGGGGACTCGCAGAGAAGCCTGAAACTGGAGGCATAGATAAAGATAGCAAAATAATTAAGCAAAGAACAGTCTGGAAAACTGTTCTGAAGCTGGATATAAATGTGTTTGTTTAAATGCAAGGAGTATAGTAAACAAAAGAAATGAACTAAACATTATGGTAGAAGATATTGACCCTCACATAATAGGTATAACCGAATCATGGGCAACCACCGATATATCAGATGCCGAATTGGGACTGACAGGATATGTAATGTTTAGGAAAGATAGAATAGGAAGAAGGGGAGGTGGAGTTATTTTATATATTAAAGAATCTATCCAGGCTTATGAAATCAAATTAGACAGAGAAGCAGATTGCGAAGAAGCTGTTTGGTGTAACATAGTTACAGGAAACTCAACGTTAACGGTTGGATTAGTTTATCGAAGTCCAAACATAAGCATAGAAGAGAATGAAAAAATACAAAACGCTATAAGGGAAGTGAGCAAACGGGACTGTGTTATTATGGGGGATTTTAACCATGGGCATATAAAATGGAAATCTCTACAGAGTATGGGTAGTGAGGACCACAAGTTTTTAGTTTTAGTACAAGATAGTTTCCATTCTCAACATGTGCTAGAACCAACCAGGGGAGAGAATGTGTTAGACATAGTTTTGTCCTCAAAGACTGAATTAGTTGACAATATCAGGATATGTGAGCCACAGGGGAATAGTGATCACAACCAGATACATTTTACCATCAAAGTAAAATCAGAAACGAATAATAAAAAGCAGTACAGGAGAAATTTCCACAACGGAAAATATAAGGACATAAGGAAATATTTAGCAAAGATAGACTGGGATGACACACTGAAGAATAAGACAGCAACAGAATGCTGGAATATCTTAAAGAGTGAAATTGAATGCACCATCGTCAAATTTGTTCCCTTAAAAAAACAGGGGAAACGGTCCAAAAAGAAACACTTATCGAAAGAAGCCATTAGAAAAATTAGATATAAACAAATGATGTGGAAGTCATATAGACGTACTGGAAATGACGAAGACTACAACATTTTTAAAGAAGCACTAAATCAAGCTACAGCTGAAATTAGAAATTCAAAGAGAAGCTATGAACATAAATTAGCTTGTAATATAAAACATGACAGCAAGAGTTTTTATGCGTGTGTTTGAAGCAAACAGAAAGTTCAGGATAAGGTCGGTCCTCTAGAAGATAGTGCTGGAAATATAATATCAAAAGGAGTCTTAATGGCAGAAGACCTGAATGAGTATTTTAGTTCAGTGTTTACCAGAGAAGACACTAGTTCACTGCCAGTACCAGAGGCTAAGTTCAAGGGGGCAGAATCAGACTATTTAAGACAGTTAATTGTAACCCCAGAAATGGTAGCTAAGAAAATTAGGGCTATGAAGGATAATAAATCACCTAGAGTGGATGGTATTCCACCCAAACTACTATTGGAAATTGTAGAACAAATTAGCATACCGCTTGCAACAGTTTTCAACTTGTCATTAGAAGAGGGAGCGGTTCCTTTAGAATGGAAAGAAGCAAACATTATACCGTTATTTAAAAAAGGTTCGAGAAACAAGTCAAATAATTATAGACCAGTTAGTTTAACATCGGTGATTTATAAATTATTAGAAAGACTAATTAAAGATCACATGGTGGATTTTCTTGTTAAACATAACTTGATAAACCCATCTCAACATGGGTTTCTAAAAGCGAGGTCATGCTTAACAAATATGTTATGTTTTTTGGAAGATATCACTAAGTGGGTAGATGATGGATCACCAGTAGATATCATCTACTTAGATTTTCAAAAAGCTTTCGACAAAGTGCCACATCAAAGATTACAGTATAAACTAAAGGCCCATGGCATAGGAAATGGTATAATTAACTGGATAGAAAAATGGCTGATTGACAGAAGACAACGGGTAGTTGTTGATGGGGAGGCTTCAAACTGGAAATCAGTTTTGAGTGGGGTTCCACAGGGACCAGTACTGGGACCTATATTATTCTTAATATATATAAACGATTTGGACGATGATATAGCTAGCAAGGTGTTGAAATTTGCAGATGATACAAAAGTGTTTAAAAGGATTAAAAGTGATGGAGATAGACAGCATTTACAAGATGATCTTGACAGGTTGATCAAATGGTCTAAAAAGTGGCAAATATTGTTCAATTTTGGGAAATGTAAATGCCTTCACACAGGACATGGGAATGAATATGTAGAATATACAATGGGGGGAACTGTACTAAGTACTACTGTAAAAGAAAAAGACTTAGGGCTGACAATTAATGCTGACATGAAGGTTTCAGAGCAGTTTGGAATTGCAGCTTCAAAAAGAAATCAAATCCTTGGATTGATTAGGCGAAATATAGCATATAAAGAAAAAGAACTAATAATACCGCTGTACAAAACAATAGTTAGGCCTCATTTAGAATATTGCATACAAGCGTGGAGGCCATACCGCAAGAAGGACATAGATATGCTAGAAAGAGTACAGAGGAGAGCGACTAAAATGATACCAAAACTGAGGGATCTTAGTTATGAAAAAC
The DNA here is from genome assembly GCA_020002185.1 of Paraescarpia echinospica. NCBI lineage: Eukaryota > Metazoa > Annelida > Polychaeta > Sabellida > Siboglinidae > Paraescarpia > Paraescarpia echinospica. Next base: position 40,164,610 of record CM034541.1, read on the forward strand.
GCCTAAAAGAATGTGGTTTAACAACACTAGAGTCCAGGAGATTGACAGGAGATCAGATAGAAGTGTTTAAAATATTGAATGGTTATGAAAATAAGTGTTTTTCAGTTAAGAAAGATAGAAAGACTAGAGGACATGAAGTTACATTAGTAAAGGAGCAGTGTAGATTAGATTTAAGAAAGTTCTCATTTTCACAAAGGACTGTGAATGAATGGAACAGATTATCTGATGATTGTGTGGGTGCTAGTAGTGTGAATATGTTTAAAAATAAAATCGACACATACCTCGGAAGGGCTGGATATATGTAGATAAAAGTGTTGGACTCTCGATAAGCCAAAGGGCTTCCTTGTCCACCTGCCATCTAGAGTTAATTATCTGGATGGCTATCTTGTTAAATCTTGTTAAATAGTAACGTCAGGTTTTCTATCACAATGGCGCTGTCCATGCAATCTAAACTGTCTTCAACAAGGTTATGCAAATAAAATGCTGCCATAATATTCTATAATGTAGCTGTTAATGATTAGGTTTATTTTTATCTTTTAAATGCATAGGCCAACAAAGAAGCATTTTTGTTCCCTTTAATAAAGATTATTATTTTATTACACTTGTGGTCTGACCTCTCGTGCTGCTCTCTCTCTCTCTCTCTCTCTCTCTCTCTCTCTCTCTCTCTCTCTCTCTCTCTCTCTCTCTCTCTCTCTCTCTCTCTCTATAAGAGTGGCGCCACACGGCGGACGAGTAGTCTTGGCAGTAGGTGGCGGCACGCGATAGTGTACGAATAATTTGCTCCATAAAGCAATTTTTCTTATACAGTAATTACGAAATACGCCAATGACGGAGCTAACTTGTCGATTCATGCATGTGTCATAAACATGCACGTATACTAGACCGGGGCATTAAGCAGGTGTCTGAACTGAAGTGAAGGCGAAACGATCGAGTTTTGACTGTTCTGGTCAGTGGTGTAGACTAGCGTGTAGCCTGTAGTGTAGGCAGTGTAGCCGTAGTCGTAGGCGTAGGGTGTGAGAGTCGTTTTAAAACGGAAGCTGTGCCTTCTTTGATTTCTACGTATGGAAGACATACGGTGTAGGAAATATAATAATATGTTGTGAATGCTGAGAAGCAAATTGATCGCGTCGAGTGGAAATGCATGCTTTTTAACTTGGTTGTAGACTAGTAGTGTTGTCAGGCAGGTGTAGTGGGTGAGTGGTAGCTACTCCACTGCAACTTGCAAGTGCAACTGGCAATATCAATATGGCGGCGTCCCTGCCCTGGCCGCTGGCGTGTGTCTATACTCGTAGACATAGTAGCCATACCCATACTGGGCATAGGCCTACGGTCTTAATAATGCCTCGATCTAATTCCACTTGAGACTAGACCTTGATATGGACGCGACTTAGTCTTTAAATCGTGCCAAGATGGCCAAATGAAAATGCAGCCTGGCGGAACTGAAGAAAGGCCGCAGTTTACTTTAACCCGACAGATGGCAGGACTAGATTCTCCTAGACCTAGAAACGACTTCATGTGCAGGTGCCACTGCATGAAACTGACTGTTACAGACATTAAGTTGGACTAATCCAGCTATATTATACGGCTATATGTACTCTAAATTCTAGACCATATAATTTGTGAGGCAGAGCAGGCAGCAAGGTAGACATAAAATGGGAACCCATTCAAGAGTTCAGCACCATTCAGCCACCACACCAATTTATACATCATAGCCTAGGCATAGAAATCTATAGCTTCTGAAATTAAGTTTTTTCCGTGCAGAGGCTAGAGCATCGGACTCATTCGAAAGAACCCGGGTTCGAATCCTGTGCACCTAGTAGGTGGACATGGTTAAACATTTTGTTTGTCTGTTTAAGTAGACAGTTGTCGCATTTTGTAACCTTTTAAGGAAAGACTTTGTAATATTGTCAAACTTAAAATTGCATTATTCAGCAAATTATATTTTGGCAGTAACCAACAGTTGGCTTTCAATACATATGGACAATTAGACATCAAGTGATAATGTTAAAAATATAGTCAAACTGTTTATATAAAATGTCCATATGAAATACCTATTTTGTGTTTTAAATTTGTATTTTGCTACTGTAGGTATTGCTTTCAGAAGCTGTCTTCTCACATTGATCTGCTCTGCTTTTCTAGAGGGCCTTTCTCATATCTGAGCAAATTGAGTGATCACCATGTGGTACCATCGTAAATGAATTTGGTTTGTTGCTCTGTGTGTGGGTATAAGCTAGTCATAATTGTGACTTATTAGTAGTGATACTGAATATAAAGTTTGTATTAGGGTATATCCACACTGTACATGCAAGAACTGTGACATCTAGGTTAATTTCTAGAAACTTGAATAAATTGTTACAAATGCTTTGGTTGTATAGACAATTACCTTTATTTACATAAATTGTTCAAGAAAACATCGTTCCATCAATATATATATATATAATTAATGAAATGTTAATTAATCGTTTGACATAGAAAAATGCAATGCAATTTATCATAACAACAGACTAATCCATACATTTTAACTTTTTTTTAATAAAAATTATTTAATACATGTGTAAGCAACATTTAAGGGATTTGCAGAACACATTTTAATGATAATCATGGTCGTGATTTTTGACCCGATAAATTGTAGGGTCAAACATCACAACTGTACACCATGAATAAAACTTGGAAATCCTGTGCATGAAGACACCGCAAAATATCGAAATAACGTGGCACGATTTATGTTACACATGCCAAGATTCTATTGATAATGCACCTTCAATTTAGTTATATTTGCACGGTCGTGACGATTGTCACTATTGTGATTTACACAAAAAATGTTGACGGAATATTTCTTACCTTCAATTTGATGCCATCTTAATCTTACCCATCGGAAAACGGCAGCAACGTCGAATCACATGACCATTTGTATGCCGTCATATGATATCCGCTTGGTTTTCCTTCGTACAGTTTTGGAAGTAGTCCGGTTTCTTGGTGGGATGAACGGTCATGATTTATTGACGGAAAATAATTTATTCTTGTTTTGGATGGTATAAAATATGGGAGTATGCCACAAAATAGTTGGAAACGTAGTGAATCGTTTTCACACCTATCAGAGAGTATCTTACAAGGCAAAATGCTGGTTGTAATAAAAACGATATTTAATTGGTACTAATATTACGCTATGACCACCATTGATGGAAAGCATCACAACCGTGACACACAATTTCTAGAGTTTAAAAAAAATTTTCCTTCATAAAACAGAACAAAATATACGTGAAGAATAGTATGTATTTTATTTATTTACATCACTGCATGCAAAACAAAACACTTAATGCTTTACAGAACATTAAAAGTTGGCACTCTTTTATGTCACACTTTCAAACGTTCTTAAAGCCTCATTTTCATCAATCATTGACAAAAAAATACAACCCAGTACCACACATTCTTGACTTTTTTAATTTGTTTGATATCTTTATGATAGATATGACTGATGTATCCCCAAAAAATGGAACATAACAGTTTGTTTTGTCATCCAAATCAGCATTTCAAAATGTTCCTATATAAGTTCCAGTGACTTGCAGTACAGTGTGGATATGCCTATTAACTATTGACTGAGTAATAAATGGCCACAAAATGTTACATATCATTTAAATTTTTCAGACATTGCGATTTATTGGAGATTCCCTGGCTAACTGTGCAGTAAGGATGAAGGCCGACCAAGAACGTGTAAGGAACCTTCTCACTGATACAGTTACCCTGTTGTGCAAGAATGGCCTGCAGTACCAGACAGAGCTGCGAGTACAGGGTGTGCTGGGAATTACACTTGACAATAATGACGTGTTCATTGTTCACATCAATGAGAAGTTTGGTGATGCTATCGGTGGAGCATTGACAATACGCAATGATGAAGGTGATGCAGCCAAGACACTACTTGGTAGCACCCGGCATGATGCGAGAAAGTCACATGATGCTAGTCGGGGTGACACACCCGTAGTTGTGAACTCTAAAACTGGTGAGGTTGTGCGTAGACGGCGCCGGAGGTCACGTGAAAGTTCAGCATCACCTGCCTTGCCAACCAACAGTAGCCAGCAACAGATACTTCAGCGCCCAATCAAAAGACTTATGCCTTCAAACAATGCTTCTCCGAGTGCTGTTAGAAATCGGTCAACACTTCAGAATTCCATGGGCGGTAGTCCAGCAGTACCAGATAATGATGATGTTATTGAGGTGAAAGTGAAAACTGAAGAAGATGATGTGATACTTGTAGAACAAAGGCATAATGATAAAGCTGAAATCAGTGGTGCCGCTCCCCAAGACATTCCACACATCACTGACCAAAGTGCAATGCACGAGTCCTATCCTAATCTCTCACTTAGTGAACTTCAGGGAAGTTATCAACCTTTTGGGGAGATCCTAGGTGTAACAGACAGTTCAACAAACTCTGGTGCAGATGGCATGGCACCACCTGCTACAAAACGGCGCGCGACAAGTGGCAACACACAAGATTCTTTTGGTGGCTTATCTGAGATGGGACCAACACCTGATGCTGGTGGTCCATTCATAACTGGCATCATTCGAAATGAGATTATGACTGGGGACGTTGCTCCACAGACCACAACTGCTACCTCATGGGACCCATCACAAATACCAGAGTTTGGTACACTAACATCAAAAGACAGCCAGATGATCTTAGACAGTACGCCAGGATGTTCATCATGGGACACATCGCAGCAATCACAAGTATCGGCAGCAACAACGGCGACACCTCTCACACTACCAAATATGTCTAACCAATCATCAGAATCAGTAAGTGTACATTTCTTAGCTTACATTTGTACACATGTCTCCATGTGCAGAAATTAGATTTTGCATTTTTATTTCTTTGTAAATATTGCACCACTATATTCAAAGCCACCAAATTATAATAACCCTTAACAGGAAGAATTATAATTTGATAAATATTTCAGTATCCTGTTAGTAGTAAACCTGTGGAAAGTATTTTAAGTGGATTTGGAAAAAACATTTACTAGAAACCCCTTGAAAAAGACAGTAGTAGTGCTACTACTAGACAGTAGTAGTGCTACTACTAGACAGTAGTAGTGCTACTACCAGACAGTAGTAGTGCTACTACTAGACAGTAGTAGTGCTACTACTAGACAGTAGTAGTGCTACTACTAGACAGTAGTAGTGCTACTACTAGACAGTAGTAGTGCTACTACTAGCGGATTAGTAATGTTTTGTAAAGTGTTTCATTTGTAATTTTACTGCTCCGTGCTGATGAATTTTTCTGTTAAAATTAAACTATAAAATTAAAATCACAGACTTTCTAATTTCTCATTATGAAGTACAGTGTTTCCCCTGGTATATGACAGCGAGGTGGGCTGCCTCGCCTTTTTTTATGCTGCCTCTCCCAAAATATGCTGAAATTGCCGCCTCATAGCTATTTCGTGTGCCCAATTTTGTCGTTCTTTCGTGATAAATTCAGCGTCGGCGAGCAGTGCGAAATGACACCACAAAGTCACTTATATTTCTGCAAAATTGCAAATTTGTAGCAACATCGTTTAGTCGTCTTAACATCATTTAGGGCGGGTTAGGATTTATCTGACATCATTTGTCTGTTGTCCAATCATGGAATATTCCCGTGGGATCCCCGGTGTCTCCAATGATGACACCTTGCGGAGAATCGACATTCTAGAAATCTATACATTCATGTAACATGGCACTCAAATGGTAACTGCGTTAGGGAGACGTGGAACTCGGAGAAAAAAACAAAGAAAATGGTAGCTGAACTAAGATGTCTTTTGCACTCAATTTTACTATTATAGTATGGCCCACATTAAATCAGAATGCTGATGTAGCTGAATTTCTGGTTTATGATGGTGGAGGGATTAAAAACCGTGCAGGCTGATGGCACTACGTCACTAGTCGGCACTTGTGTCGAATCCGAACCCCTTTGAAGCCGAAATAAAAACATGCATCCTATTCACTAGTCAGCACTTGTATCGAATCCAGACCCTTTTGAAGCCCAAATAGCGACCTGGTTTGCGCTAGTCTGTGCCGCTGCGGCCGAGCGTTACAGCACAGTGCGTGTAAACTGAACCATATAGCAGCGTATGTTGATACAAATCAAGGTGCTATTTATGCCTCAAATGGGCGTAAGATGCAATATTCTTGTGTTGAATGATGGAACTATCTCGATGCGGTATCAAAGTTAGGCAAAACTCAAGTTATAATAGCAAAATCGAGGTGGGTCCGGATTCGACACAAGTGCTCACAATGATAAAGCTGAAATCAGTCTATTAAACTAATGTTCTATGCCGATAATTTTTAGCAAAATAAGGAATGTGATTCGTAACATATCTTTGTGCTAAATATATAATACATATTCCGACAAAGTTGTTCAAACAAACTTTTAGGAAAGTTGATTTGAGTGAAGTACTTGTGAATATAATTTTGAATAGAATTGCCCAAAACCGGGTAAACCAACGGGTTATCAATATCTTGGGCTAGACAATGATATGTTTGCACAGAAATTGGATATACTAAATAACTTATACTGTTTTATAAAAAAGGACAATTTTAGAAATGTTCTTGCGATTAATAGAAACATACTTTTTTAGCATTCCAGAAATGACTGTTTAATTAATTACATAGTGTCATGTTCCTTGAATATGCATACAGTAAAGATTCAAGATGCTCGTAACGAACGACAAACTTTATTCTTGAATCAAGCACAACAACTAGGTTAACAAGGCTGAACAGGTCCGTTTTGTAGTTCCATACAAATCCGCTGGATGGCAGCATACATCACATTCCTCCCCCTTTAGTTTCATTTACCAAATGTCAACATCCAACACAATTGTCCAACCTTATTCCATGTCTACAACACATATGTTGTTTAACTCAATGCTAACGTTAACCAAATTTCAAGTAGCTTAACTAACTTGTGAATGAACAGGGGTAGACTGCCCTGCATCACATTAAGGTGAGGAGGTATTATTCTGACCTCATATGCTGCTACAGTCTCACCTTAGAAATGACTAAATTTGATTCATCTATCACGAACAATTGTTCATTCATGTAATGTTCCTCGGTACTCTGTGGCGTTCACAGATCGAGGTGTTGCACTGGTTTTCGGGCACGGTCTGATCGACGCAACTGTGGATTTGTCGGGTGCTCATCTACACTGGCTTTCGATGTCGAGTGCCTGTTAGTGGTGTTTGTCCCTGATGTTGATTGTGTGTCATTAGGGATTATCTCAGCAGAATCTCCAACTTCTGTCAACCCCGATCACACAATTCGCTGTTGCTCTATCAGGCTCTTCCTCCACCACTAGTCTTTCCTACACGCCAGGCGAGGCTGTTCTCGAGGTGATTTCTCGTGTGTAGTGCTCTCTGATGTGATCTTGGTGTCGTCTCATGGTACGGCCATCTACCAGTTTCACGATGAATGAAACTGGTCCCGATTGACTCGCCACTACTCCAGGTAGCCAACATGGCCCACTACTGAAGTTAGTTATGTAGACCTGGTCATCAACATGGACCTGTCTGTCCTTTGCATGGCAGTCATGGTATCGCTTCTGATTGAGCTGTTTATCTTCCACTGCTCTGATTTCATCAGGATGCAACTGATCCAGGTGTGTACTGACTTTTCTGCCCATCAATAACTCTGAAGGTGATCTACCCGTGGTCGCATGCGGTGTGTTTCTGTACTTGAACAAGTACCTTGCCAACTTGGTTTCCAGGTTTCCGTTGGCCATCCAGTTCAATCCTTCTTTCACGGATTGCACGGTCTGTTTAGCCAGTCCGTTTGATGCCGGATGTTTCAGTGCTACCTTAATGTGTTTGATTCCATTGCAACTCATGAATGTTTGAAACACTTCACTCACGAAACAAATGTCGTTATCTGACACCACTGTCTCTGGGATACCAAACACTGCGAACATCGTTCTCAGTTTCTCCACTGTAGCTTCAGCTGTGCTGGAATTCATTACATGCACTTCAACCTATTTTGTGAATGCGTCCACAATCATCACCAGCAGCATCTTTCCTTGGTATGGTCCAGCATAGTCAACATGTAGTCGACTCCAAGGCCTCTTCGGGTATTCCTATGGGTGGAGCGGAGCTTTCGCTGGCACATGTCTCTTGCTCTGACACTTGTCACAACTTCTCACTTTCGATTCAAGATCTTGGTCTAGCTTTGGCCACCACACGTAGTTTCTTGCAAATGTCTTCATCCATACAATTCCCGGATTTCCCTCATGAATCATCTTGATGACTCTTTCCCGTGCTTTGAGTGGTACGACTACTCGTGCCCCCCCAAAGTGTGCAACCACTTTGGATGGACAACTCCTCCTGTTGCATGAAGTATGGCTTCAGCTGCTCCGCGTTGTCGAGCAAGTCAGGCCAACCCGAGCTGACAAATCTTCGAAATCTAGACAACAGTGGATCTTTGTCTGTCCAGTGCTTGATCATTCCAACGTCAATGGGTGACGAGTCGATGAATTCAAGAAGACAAACGATATATGCAGGCATCGGTACATCGGTTGGCAACTGTGGCAATCGCAAACGACTCATTGCGTCTGCATGTCCCAATTTGTCACCTGACTTGTACTTGAATGAGTACTCATATGCGCTCAGTGCTAGCGCCCATCGCTGAATTCGTCCAGATGCCATCGGTGGAACTGGTTTATTCTCGTGGAGTAACCCTTCCAATGGCTTGTGATCGTTGTGGATAACGAAATGTTGACCATACAAGTAGGAGTGAAACTTCTTGATTCCCCAGACCACTGATAATGCCTCTTTCTCCAGTTGCGAGTAGTGCTTCTCTGCTGGAGCGAGTGTTCTCGATACGAAGCTGATAGTTCTCTCTGAGCCATCTTCCATCCGGTGATAACTTGGTCGCTCTCCTCAGGTTTTGGATACATAATTGACAGATTTTACCAAACCAATCAGTTCTCTACTGTCTTTATCAGCCATTTCCATTGAGGTGGCTATTTCTATTTCCTTTGTGTAAGTAAAGTCAGTTTCCGCCAGTAGCCGATGCTGAATTGTTTCATTATTCCAACTACTAACTGATCCCCATATCTAGTGAGCGATTTGTACTGCTGGCTGGTACTGACGTAATCAGCAGCAGCGACCCCGGGCGCTCGAGGATGGTCAAGTGGAAACTACACATCAACACAATGAAAAAATCATTATTGCTGACCTTTTTTTCAATCATGATTACTACATTTACAAGTAGTATCTTGTTGTTTTACATCTCCTCCTCTATATTCAAGAATAAAGGTTAAAACATATCTCAGAATGCACCATTTTTAAACTACTTAAAAAAATATCCGGGGAGCATGCCGGACCCCCCTAGCAACGCATAGCCCACCCCTACCACCTCGCCCATCATTTTACCCAGGGGAAACACTGAGGTACATGTATACTTTATAACTGCCAACCCAGGATTTCATTGTTTAGCAAAGTTCAACTAATTACAAGGCTCTTATACTTCATGAATTGATTGTTATGGAATTGAATCTCAAAATAAAAAATCTTGTCATCTGTTATACATTGTTAAACAATCATCTTTATTTATGCTGAGTACTGGTACTAAGACAAATACTACTAAGACAACAATTTTAGTATAGTGACATCCCGGCTTCTTGTTTTATTTTAATATTCATTGAATTACCTCAAGAAGAAACTGACTCTTCCAAATATAACTCTTTTAATAGGTGCATAACACCAAAATATTGCCTTTGTTCCCCTTTAATTAATGTGTATTTAACATTATACACACTAGAACAAATTTAATATATGTTGAAGGTATACAGCCTGCCAATTGGTAAATTAGTAACTAAGTGAACCCGTAGTCTTCAGCATTCACAATTAGAAAGTTTCACCCTGCAAATTTTTTAAATTGTAAACAAATCATCCAGTTTCGATACAAGCTATATTGGCAATTTTGCAGAGGCTTAACTGCAAAACCTTTTCACATTCAACAAGGTTGCATTTTCGTATTTTTATGTTCAACACAACCAACTCAGCAGCCGAAGTTGTGTTGTAATAATTACTAGATGATTTACTTCAAGTAGCGGAACAAATGTCCAAGGTTGCTTTAAGTTTAATTGTGTCTTCCCCATGCCATGTGGACAGTTGTTCTTTGATGTATGCACCCAGACAGTAGAGGTGCTGGAGGCAAGTTGATGGTTCACCAGATGTTTTTCTATGCTGCTCATTTGTGAATTTACTCATGAAATGGACTGCCCCTAAAAAAATTATTGAACTGGATTGACCATGGCTTGGTTCAATTGTAATCTCAAAATTTGTTGCACCAATTAATAGACATATTTTTCTCACATTTACTGTCGATGCAGGTAGGTGAAGTTTTATTTTCTTGTTGACCCTGTTGATGGTGAAATTATGCAGTGAGGCTTGCACTTTAAATACCAAGTCAATCACAAGAAGAAAGATAGAGAATCCCTAAAAAACCAGAGTTAGGGCCAGATAGATACGTTTTATGAGTTTGTACATACATTTGTAAAGTTTGTGTACATTTGAAATATTTAAGGGCATATCCACACTGTATTGCGATTCACTGGACATCATAAGGAACATTTTCAAATGCTGATTTAGATGGCAAAACAAACAGTTATGTTCAAATTTTTGGGATACATCCGTCATAGCCATCATAAAGATATAAAACAAATTAAAAAGTCAACAATATTTGCTACTTGGTTGTGTTTTTTCGTCGAACATTGAAGAAAATGCAGCTTTAAGAATGTTTGAAAGTGTGACATAGAAAGTGCCAATTTTGAGTGTTCTATCAAAGCATTAAAAAGTATTTCGCTTTGCATTCAATGATGTAAATCAATAAAATACATAATTTTCTTCACGAATATTTGTTTTGTTCTTCGTTTTTATTACAACCAGTGTTTTGCCTTGTAAGATAACATTCTCCGACAGGTGTGAAAACAATTCTCTGCATTTCCAACTATTTTGTGGCATAATCCTGTATTTTATACCATCCGAAACAAGAGGAAATTATTTTCCGTCAATAAATCACGACCGTTCGTTTCATCAAGAAACCGGACTACTTCCAAAACTGTGCGAAGGAAAACCAAGTGGATATTATGTGACGGCATACAAATGGTCATGTGATTCGATGTTCAAATTGAAGGTAAGAAATAGTCCATCAACATTTTTTGCGTAAATTACAACCGTGACAGTCGCCACGACCATACAAATATAACTAAATTGAAGGCGCATTATCAATATAATCTCGACATGTGAAATATAAATCTTGCCTTGTTATTTCTCTCGATATTTTGTGGTGTCTTCGTGCGCGGGATTTCCGACAGTTTTAATGATGGTGTACAGTCGTGATGTTTGACCCTACGATTTATCGGTTAAAAAATCACAACCATTGTTATCATTTAAAAGTTCTGCAAATTCAGTCAAATCTCTTAAATATTGCTTACACATATTAAATCAATTCATGGAGTAATTTTGTTTAAAAAATTAAAATGTATGGATTAGTCTGTTGTTATCAGAAATTTCATTGCATTTTTCTATGTCCAAAACCACCATGACATTTTGACTGATTGACATTTCATCAGTTTTCTCTGATTATATTGATGAAACTATGTTTTCTTCAACAATTTATGTAAATAAAGTCAATTATTTATACAACCAAAGCATTTGTGTCAATTTATTCAGGTTTCTAGAAATTAACCTAGATGTCACACTTCTTGCATGTACTGTGTGGATATGCCCTTAAATATTAAACTTGTATTATATTATGTATAACTGCAGTACATATCGATTGTGTATATTTTAAATTCCACGTATATTTTATCAAAAAATATAATTATAAAATTAAAGTCTTATTACCCCAACCTTGGAATCTGTTACATTAAATGGAAGCAGACCATAGTCAGTTTACTAACAGCAATACATCAGATAGTTTCATGCACGTGAGTGATTCTTCTGATATGGAGATAATCTTAGAAACTGTAGAGAATGTTCAGGTACACAACACTAATTTTACTAATTATTTCCACCCTTAGCCAATCAATTTAACTCTAAACATTGCCCAACCTAGACTAAGTTGCAAAAGAAACCCTGAAATCCTGCCAAGCAAAAAAGAATTGATACTGTTTGGAAGAAAGTAACTGATTTTGCATATTTATTGCTATCATGTCAGAGCAATATTAACATGATGCTACCTGGCGGATTATTCATAAAACGGTCCTAATTTATGAACCGTTCATCCTACATCAACATATTATAATTATGTGTCTAAAGATTCGAAATGAGGAGTAGCAACTTTTAGGTTATGTATTTTGTGCCTAAATTCAACCATGTTTATGTTATTTGCGAAAAACTAACATTTGTAATGCTAATATTTGTTTCTCTTTAAAAAAAAATAAAAAAACGTGTAATTTTGAATGGTATGCTGCTTTTAGTTTGTCCTGCTTATATATTGTGTCATAGCATGTTTTGCATATTAAAATGCAATCCAAATAAAAGTTAGAACAATCTGCCTCAGAGACAAAGCCACTCATCTGGTTGGCGAGTGAGTGGATCAGGGCTCCACCATCGATGACAAAATGTTGTAAGAATCCGGTCACACACAAGTGAGACTGTTACTGGTTTCAAGAATGCATTCCAAAAAGTCAGACTTGGGGCTTCAGTTGAGGTTCCCTTGAGAGGACAATGCAGGAGGTAGGGGAAGATTCATGCCAGAATAAAACAAACTCCTCCAGGTATTCTCCTTGGCTCTTACGCACAATGAAAGTTTGCCCGTACTGTGGTTAACGTGATCTGTGAAGTGCACTGGATTCTCTTCTTGGTCGCTCTAACTTTCTGCTATCTGTGTTATTGGAAAAGTTGTTTCACTTGATTTATGTAATCAGATACAAGGCATTCGGATTCAGCACATTTTCCATGAAGCTCTTATCCCTTTGATTCAATATTTATGTTTTTTGCAAATAACATCAATATAGTTGTTATTACACACAAAATACATAATCTATTACTAGTATTAGCTGCTACTCCTCATTTCAAATCTCTAGATACATCATATGTTCATGGTTCATAAATTAGGGCCGTTTTACGAATGTTCCACCAGGAATAATTAATATTAATATTGCTGTGACATGGCAGCAATCAAGATGGCAAAATTATATACTTTCTCCCATATAGTATCAATTCTTTTTTGCTTGGCAGGCGTTTGGGGTTTCTTTTGCTATTTAGTCTAGGTTAGGTGATGCTTAGAATTAAATTGATTGGTTAAGGATGGAAATAATTAGTAAAATTATTGTGAAAATTACTTCAAACTGCAAAATGGAAAACTTCAGAAGTTAGTGCTGTTTCAAGATTGTTGTTTAAAGGTGCCACCCACGGCTCCCCAGGGGGATGATCGCTGTACACTTGGACCAAAAATTTAATTTACGTACCAGCCTATCACTATTAAGGTCATCAGGATATATGAGAATTGTGTTCTTGATAGATGTCATGAATTAGAGATGGAAGCTCTTGTTAACCTAGGTTTTAAAACACATACTCTGATTTGATATGCCACATAATGACATAGAATTTCACGACTGAACCAGGATATGGTTTCCCATTACATTACATTTTTAATGTTGCCCACAATTTTATATTATAAAATAAATTTGAGTGACACTGGCTGTTAACGAATCTTGCACTATAAATCATGGCAATTTAATGTTATTATTTAATTATAAAAAATATTTACTTGCTGGTAATATATTCTTTTTTTGATGCATGGCAAACCAATGTTGCGGAACATAGAATTGATGTACTGTTAAGTGTGTTGCCTCTTGGTTGAGTTGGTAGGTTTGGGTCTAAAGCCAGTGTCAGATAGAATATGGACCCCATAGAAAATGGACCTTGGGTCCACATTCTGTTATAGAATATGGACCTACCCTATAGAATTTAGACCCAGGGGTCCATATTCTTGGACCCGGAGGCTGTATTCCATTATGGAATATGGACCTGAGAAGGTCAGTTGGGTCATATATTATAGATTTTCCATAAGTACTTAAAAAAGTTGACTGAATATAACTCGGCAAGTTTAATGTAAAATCTATTGATGTTGTGGTTTCTGTTATTGTAGAATTCATGTTGTAACTTTGAAATAGAGCCATAGTGTGAGTCAAATGGAGTTGAACTTAGCTTCTCACACGACCTCTTAGTGGTTTATGTGAGCAATTTTGATAGGGGGATTGATCAAATAATTCAAAGGCTTAAACTTAAAGCCAGGGCCTCACCCAGAGACCCGTCCACCGGTCATTTGGACGGGTAAAATTCGAAAATCGCGATTTTGGACGGGGTGAAATTGATTGTGGACGGGTCCGCTAGGCTGGCGCTTCCATATCCGTCCATGCCGTATTTTTGCGCTGTCATTGAAACTGCCGCAAAGCCAGTTACAAAATCTACTGAGATTGGTTTTGAAAATCGACCACCCGGATCGGCTGGCCAGCTGCCCAACCCACGCTAGAAACCAATTATGGCCTCGACTTGCTAGGATAATTGCCACCTAACCGCTAGCGGTGGTTGTTTGAAAAGCAGGCAACACTTGCGTAGACCAAATAATCAGGGCCGGGAGTTCCAATAAGCACTCGTCGGTTACGACGAGGCTCAATTGGACAGTTTAGTGAACTGATTGGGTGATGTTACGCAGGCACCAATTGAGTGTATTGCTGTAATTATTAGTCCTGGGAAGAACCCGCTCTTTCCGTTCCCAAACGATTTCCAAGACGTAATTGTAACCGCATCAAAGGCACCGGCGACCACTAACAGACAACAGTGACTATCACAGTAACTAACTAGCATTACCACATCGGCCGCTGCGGTTGTTGGATCTGGCCAGATCTGGTGCAAAACTATGACAAACCACCGGTCACGCAGTCCTTATATCGTTCAGTCCGCGTTAAATGATACATATTTAATATCATTGGAACGACAACATAACATTCTTTACAATGGTATAAAGTTTTTAGAAGTATTCCTTTATTTGACGAATTTGTCATCCGTAATTTAGCGAAAATGCGCGCTAAGAATTTCATGACGATGGCGCGTCGCGAAGGTACAGTTTTCGCAAAAACACAGGTTGCGGCAAATCGAAAACCCATACTTGTAATCATTTTGGGATCGTATGGTTTTTAATCAACCAACGAGGAGATGTGTTGGTGTTCACTGTTGCAGGGCTGCCTACCATTACGGATTCTCCGTATTCATTCCAGAAATTCACCTCAGATTACGGCAATACGGAAACTGCCGCCGTATTACGGGAATACAAATATCCGACTACAGAAAATGATAAACATTAAAGAATTGCTAAATCTATAAATACTGCTGCTCGAGATGCCCTGAAGAAACTGTCTCATTCACTTGTTACAATTTATCAACACATATTTAATTCACTACAAGTTCTACAAAGTCAGTACAGTGACGTCATCCATTGCTGTGCCTGTGTACAATGTTACAACTTTGACTGCCACCGGCCTGCTGATGATGTGGCATGTGGCACACGGCATGTAAGCATATTATTATTAGTGTCATTAATGCTCGTCTAGACATTAATAAAATGTACAGGTGTAGAATTATGAAGATGACGTTAGGTAGTACCATTAAATTACATTAAATAGTTATGGTTTTCTGAAAGTTATGGATATAATTATAAAATGTCTTAGAATAATATAAAATGAGTATTATAATTGTTGTAATTGCAATATGAAACTATTATTTTTTTATTGAAAGGTTTTTATTTGAATACAACAATTAAATTTTGTCATTGATTGTTAGTAATAATTATAATGTTCCTGCTGTGTTTTGTAAATTTAGAAGCTCGTTGGATGATTATTGGCTATTCACTGGCGCTGTCTTTCTCACGGTGATGCTCTACAGACGTAAACACTTGGACATGTCTGGCCTTGCATGCACTTTGACAGCTGTAATTAACACAATGTAACTTATTGGATGTTGCTAAACAAGCATCCCTTTGAAGTGCTAACAGAAGACCTTAAAGGGAATAAAAACATCTATTGCTTGAATTCATGTTATATTACATCCTGCTATCTATTTCCATGTCCACCAAGCAAAAAAATCAAAAAGTTCAATGAATTAGAAATTCCACATTTTATGCTGTACATCAGGACATTTTTGAATATGCATATTTTTGGCGCGCTTTTCGGGATGCCGAGATGTGACGTCACTTATGACTCAAACTCGCATCAGGCCAACCCTTTCCATGCATTCAGAGCATCATTACAAATATAGTTTTTGGGTCGAAACGAGCGTCAGAATGAGTTATTGTGCAATTTTCCGACGTAATACAAACACTAGTCATCATAGAGGAACAAGCAGTTATGTTACGGTTCCACATGAATTCAATTCTATTCAAAACAATGAATGCGAATGGGCCTACAAGTCGACTAGGTTACGCCGAGCTTGGGCTCGTTTTCAGAATAATTATATCGAATGCAACCAACGGGAGATAATCTACACCAATAAACATACATAGCAAACATATATTGTATCCAGCTACATAAAGTAACGGGTATAATCTCATAATATCACTAGAATATCGATATATGAAGGAGTTGTACAATTTACCATAACAACTTAAATCAGTTAGAGTGTTTCTGCTGGTCCCGATAGCTCAGTGGCTAGGCGCGTTGGTTACTTGTCATTTGTTTTACAATCGAGCGATGCCGGTTCAATCCTGACAGCATGCAAACTATTGATTTTCTTTACACTTTTTTTTTTATGTTTTCACAAAGTAATATAAACCAAATCATTTAGTATACTATGATGCACTGCTTGTAAAGAATTTTTATTGTTGTAGTAATTATTTATTCGCCACATAGTATACTAAATGATTTGGTTTATATTACTTCGTGAAAACATTTAAAAAAAAAGTGTAAAGAAAATCAATAGTTTGCATGCTGTCAGGATTGAACCGGCGTCGCCCGATTGTAAAACAAATGCCAAGGAACCAACGCGTTTACCAACTTAGCTATCAGGGCCGGCAGAAATTCGCTGACTGATTTCAGTTGTTATGATAAATTGTACAACTCCTCCTTCATACATCGATATTCTAGTGATATTATGAGATTTTACACATTATTTTCTGTAGCTGGATACGATATATGTTTGCTATGTATGTTTGTTAGTGTACATTATCTCACGTTGGTTGCATTCGATATAATTATTCTGAAAACGAGCCCAAGCTCGGCGAAACCTAGTCGACTTGTACTAGAAGTTGTAGGCTCATTCGCATTCATTGTTTTGAATAAAATTGAATTCTTGTGGAACCGTAAGATAACTGCTTGTTCCTCTATGATGACTAGTGTTTGTATTACATTGGATTATTGCATAACAACTCATTCTGATGCTCGTTTCGAACCCAACATTATCCATGTAAACATGCTCTGAATGCACAGAAAGGGTCGGCCTGCTGCGAGTGTGAGTCATGTGTGACGTAAGATACCACGTGATCGCCTAGCTCATTAAATTTTTATTTTCTGCGGGAATCGCTACACAGACGTGTTTAAAATCGAATTTATGCTACAAATGTATTTTTCTGTATTTTTTTAATGTTCTCGAATGTTACATGCAATATTAAACTTTCTGTACACATTGAAAACGGATTTTAGCTAATGCCTTGTTTTTACTTCCTTTAACTGCCGACAGGAGTTACAGTGTAGCACACAATAATTATGTTGAAACAAAGTATATCTACTTTTGATGATTAAATGAGCAACTTCCTGGATTCCCAGGCACCGTCAACAGGCTGGACTTGTCACTGTATCTACTTCAGAGAAAGGTTTGATTGGCAACCTTGTGGACCAGGGAGCGGGGCGGGGTGCGACGGGGGGTCATTATGGAAATTGTTTTGTCAGGTAGGCAGCCCTGACTGTTGATGTTACACGAAATTGATGCCGTCAGAGAAACAAAAGTTACGATCAGTTGAAGTGTAAACATGTCGGTTTATCTATGTTATCGCCCGATATACAACTTCGTGCATCACCGATGCCATTTGTCAGTTTTCCACTATTCAAATGATGTATGTTGTGTGATAATTAAACATGATTTACAAGTTTTACAAGTGCGGAAACTAGATTTTGTTTGACCATGTCACATAATTTTTGGACAGTATTGCGATAATCAGCCTGCAGTGGAGCATTCAGGCTGAACGTATGGCGACTGTGCTAGATTTAGTTACGTCTGCGCTATTTTTAGGGCATTGCCGTGGTGAATCCCGTTTGTCGCGCGTTGTTTGGTCGCGTGTTGAGTGGTCCAAGGCATGGAGCTACGTGTCGCTTGCTAATTAAATTAATTAATGTCTAGACTGATTTATAGTTTAACAATTGAAACATTCACAGCAACATGAATACACAATGTTTTAATTAATAACTGTAACTGATTATGGCCATTGCATGGCGACTTATTAAACAAATATCTGTCAATCTAATATTTTGTTTTAGAAATTAAACAAAATCGAACCAGTATTTCTAATATTATTATATGATACTTGTACAACAAAAAATCGAATGCTTTAAAATCCAAATATTAGCTTCCATAGTCTATCAGACCTTGTATACAATTTATATACACACATTTTAATTGTATATAAAAATTGGCATTTCACATTAAATATGTTTGCTAATTTGTTATAGTTTTGTTAGTAATTTTGACATTTAAATGTGTTCTAATGAAACAACTTATATGTGCTATATTGTAAGTGGCATTAAAATGTGAATCACATGCTTTGAACAAAAAATATACATACAAATTAGGAATTCTCATTCAATACATTCGATCGCATGCCCGACCGCCCTTTGTAGCATGTCAAAAAAATTTGGACTGGCAAAAATTTGATCCTGGGTGAGGCCCTGCTTAAAGCACTAACTGAAAACAAAAGCACTGACTGGCAAAACAATACTCTATGACATATGTAGAACATGGACCTGCATAGATTATGAACCCGGGGATTCAGTGTGCACATTGCAATTTAGTGTCAATATGAAATGCAGTTCTCACAATCAAAAATAAATTTTGCTATTAATTGTTATTGTCGATACTACTGCCACTACAACAAACTATCCACAGTGAACCTTAGTTTGCAAGAGAAATCAGTTCTAAGATTATCTTACAGTTAAGAAATTGTTGTGCAATAATACTGTTTCAACTTTGTTGTGATATATACATCTATACAATGGAGCGCAGTGGTGCTTTGGGCACTTGACCGGGAGAACCCGTGTTCGAATCCTGTGCTGCAGTGTCGAACTTTGGGCAAGTTCTTTCACTCAACGTTGCTTCAGTTCACTGTATGAATGAGTACCTGGCTATAGATAATGGTGGATATCTGTGTTCATATAGTCTGTGCATTAATTGCAGCATGACTGAATACTTCCCAGAGAAGTCGAGATGGTGTTCGATTGAACACGTCTACCAGGGAATAAAGTGTAAAATGCTTTGAGCAGTCCCGAGGACTGTATATTGTGCTTTATAAGAACTTATCTTTTCCAATGATGCAATAATGCCTTCTGTCAATCATGTTCCATTTGCATGGCAAGGCGAGCTGAGATATTTTATGTGACGACATATGAACAAATGAGACATGGAACTAGCCGTAGTTCTCAAAACAAGGCACGGAACAATCCCACAATGCTGTTGTTTAATTTCCTGTTTACATTATTTGAAGTTGCTGCTACGGAGAATAGTTTAACAGCCGAAGAATGATGTACTTTGTGAAAAAGAGATGCCGCCGAAAAATAGACAATTGTACAGAAGCGTCTGAGTGAGTGCAACGCACAAACACTTCAATAGCCCTACGTCATCGAACACCACCATCATGTTTTGACGGCGGTCTTCAATGACGTTGGGCTATCGGATGCATGGTGAGCACTCCCATTGACTGGATCGCAGCTGGATAGGTTATTATTTCGGACAGGGTGACAGTATTTAATGTAATAGTTAATGTCATATTCAAAGAAAAGCATGCGTGCGTGGTAGCTACCGTTGTTAAAAGGCCCAAAAATTTAACAGTATTCTAATTTCCGATACATCAGAGAGCATTGTAAGTGCACATAGGATGATAATAACACCTATCTGATAATGACATATATATATATATATATATTAAATGATTATCAGCAACAGTAAAATTTTTCAGTGTAATTTTGCAGGCCATTTGCATTCGCGCATTGTGCCATTGTTAACTTGATCAAATGCGGACCAGGAAGTTTGCTGCTGGGGCAGTAACTTTTTGAAGTTGTTGGTCTGGCTGACCAGCACGTTTTGGGGATAAAGGTTGAACACTGAGCCAAACCGATTGATGATTGATTATAATCCGTTTATAGACAGTCATTGTAGAAAAAGATTGAACACCTAATGTGACACATCTTTTTTTTGATGCGCCTCTGAGCTTGGTTTCCAAGGATTTAGGCGCAATAGAAGTTATCTTATTCTTCTTCTTATTATTATTATTAACTGGTAAACATACAACACATTTCATTTAATCAAACGAATATCTAATTTGATGCACTTATTCATAATAACCACCTCAGGATAATTATTGATGTGAAGTAAAGTTTATTTTTAGATTATCATACATACATAGTAAAAGAAACAGTTTGTACATAGTTTGCAGTTTGGATGATCCAGGGAGGCCTGCACTAAGACCTGAGAGATCACTATCGCACAGGCCTCCCTATGAATACATAATGATTGTGGTATAGTAGTCATAGTTAATGCTACGTGATTAGTTTACAAGTTTTAAACAAATGTGCATTTAAAAACTACACATATAACACTGCTAATAGTTCTAACAAAACTAATACTACTTAATAGTGTCAACAATGTAAATGCCTTATTTTAATTTTCTAACATGTGTATGAGTGATTAGAATGTAAATCAAATGGTCATTGGTATGATGCAATAAAAAAAAACAGAATAAAGATAAAATATAGAAAAAATCCTAAATAATAATAAAGTACAATTAAAATTTGGACAGGAAAATTAATAATTTCTATGCTTCAGCTGGTATATTCTGTTTGCAGATGTAGCAGTTATTGGTGTCACATTTCGTGTCATATTTACTTATGATATATGTTTTGCAGTAACTTACGACGCCTTGATATGAATGGGTGTTAATTGAACCACACCACAATGTTTATACATTTAATACATTTTATTTAAAATAATTTAACAGCCCTGTGAGGTTTAAATATAAAAATGATGGCTTCTGAAACGATGTAGGCACAGCATTCGTGACCGATGGCATATTTTCACCAAATGTGTTTTCGTCATTCAATGATTGTATCTATCTCCCTCAAAACAACGTTTTCATATAATCAAAATTATTATCAATCACACAAGTTTGTGATCGATTATTTGATCGGAAGCACCGTGCACTAACCAATCAACAAAATGTATTAATTTGAACCAACAATGGAAGAGTGTGCAATGTTCACCATTTTGGTTTGCATTATGTTTAAATTGTGCAGTTGCTAAATCAGTAGCGTTATTAGGTCCACTAATAAAAGTGCCCACCCTCCTGTTTATGCTACATAGACGCACTTTCATAGGATGGTTTTATGAATTATTCATACATGATGTAATGTTACGATGTAAATTTGAAGAAAAAAAATTAGCAACAAGTTATGTTGGAACAATCGCAGAAAATATGAGTCACGTTATGAACAATCGATTTACATCCATCTAACATACAGTACGAACCTTAAAACAGGGAAGAACCCTTAACCAAGTAAACCAACAAAGAATTTTGAAAAGAGTGGCATTACTTTTCTTCTGAAGGCTTGAAAACTTTACTGTACCAACATACACAATGCAAGCTTGACTATAATTACTACTGGTAAATTAAATAATGAATCTATCCGAGCCTTAAATAAATTTGCAAAGAGTGGTGCTATGCAGTATGTAGTGTTGATCCCCATTCATGATTGTTTTGAAGACAATGGGCTGTGCCTAAGTCTGCACTTAAGTAACTCTAGATGTGTTGTTTTTGTAGTCTTGGCTGCCACTGGTCAGTAGTCAGCCGTGCCCACAGATGAATCCAGTCACAGAGATCCACATGTTGACATTGCCACCCAGGTCGAACTTTACTCTTACGCGACGCCCACAAAGCTCTAAGCAGAAGCCTTACAAATGTAACTACCCAGGATGTGTCCGGACGTTTTACCAGCGCTCACACCTGTACCGTCACCAGAGACAGAAAAACCACTTTGTTGAGGGTGATAATGCACTGGCACAGAGTTAAACTTGAGGTCAACTGTGTCTCCTAACCAGTTTGCTGATATCGTAGGACGGTACAGTGGTCATGAAGGGCCATTGGTGTTGTGTGGTCAGTTTGGCAGACTGCTGGTGTGGTGCATCTAGGAGTGATTGACTGATGAAACAATGGGATGCAGCAATCATGAGTAATGCCATCGCATCTTTTCAACCATCACTACATCGTTGCATTGCATTATCAAGTAATCATGCCATCACATTGGAAACGATGGGGCGATGGCTTTATTGCATCCATAACATTGCACCATGCCCATTGGCCATTTGGTCCATTGCATTGCCAAAATTCAATACATGGTAGCAATGACCCTTCTTGACCATCATAGAACACAGACCAAGCAAAGGCATTAATGAGAATGTACAATTTTCATTGGTTAAAAGAATAACTGGTTTACGGGTGTTGCTACGATGAATGTATTAAAATTTATAATATCTCAGTTGGTTAAAATTAATTAAATGATATACATACAAAATGTGTTACGATCATGATCTTTAAAACAAACACGATTTGGTAATGAACATGTTTTAGAACACAGAGACTGCTTTTTAGCAACTAATGACGGACCAATAAATCAACATACAGCTCATAGTTACTTCTCATTCTCAAGAAACTTGTATTTGATTGAATCATTCTAAGGGCACCTCAGGGGCCCCCAAAGTGCAAAAGTGCTAGAAACTGTGCCACTCTGCATTGTTCCATTGAGACCTTGACTAATCTTTAATTGGTCACAGGCAGAGCAGACACATTTGACCCCTGTTAAACTCAGTTGCCTGCAGCTTTTAAAGTGTATCTTCAAAACTATTGATTTTCTATAATTGCAAGTTGTATTTATTTTGATGTTCATGTAATTATTATTATTATGGTGTGACTGTGGTGTCTATTGGTTAAATATGTATTGTCACCTTTAGGTGACAAACATAGAAAATTAATATTCTGGACAACTATAGAGTGAAATATCCTACACTTTATGTATATCAAATGCATTCTACTGTTCTGTTTACACTTGCCATGCCTTGTGAAGACATGGTACTGTGTAAATCAATTGTATCAATATAGACTAATAACATTCACAATATAGTTGACATCTGAAACAACTAAATGTCAACCATTACAAGAGTTGACTAAGTTCCGCTATACACAAGAAATCTGTATTTGATTGAATCATTCTAGTGTCATCAGCGTATAGTAGAACATACATTTTCAAAGAAAATGTCTACATCGTCATCACTAAGGTTGTTGTAAATTTCACCAGCTGCCATGTCAAGTCCCTTATAAGTATGACTAAGTGTTCAAAATTCAGGTAAATAGTAAATAACAAAAGAGACAAGTTTTCGGCTTGCTGTACCTCTACATCATATGAGAAGAAGGCTGACACAGCCTGGCCCTGTTTTTTTAAGTATTCATTTATAACATTATCAATACCACATGCTTTTTTGTTTTTTAATTTTTTTATTTGCATTAGTACCTCATTTTGCGTGAATGGTCTATTTATGTTCGTTTGACTGGGGAATCTTTCTTGGATCAAAAGTTATCTCACTAGCTGCAGTTTCACTTTCAGGTTTTTCACCGGGTTTTTCAAAATGGTTCATAAACTTATCCAGTGAAATATTTCCACATTTTTCACTGCTGTTACTTGCTTTATTAAGTATATCCCAGTATTCTGCAGGCTTGCTATGTTTTAGGTTGCGCAAGTTTTCATGTAACTGTTTATAGTAGCATTTTGATATTTGTTTTATAAAGCATTTATATCCACTAGCCAATTCTCTTAACTCTGCATTAGCTTCATCATTTTAAATTTTCTTTAGTCTACCTTTTGTTCTAAAATAATCTGTCCTCTTAGTTTTACACATAACGACATAATCTGGCATAACTTGATAAGTCTTTGTAGCAGCACATTTGTACTTCCAGTGTATCATTGCAACATAACATACATATTACATACTGTGTGTCACATATGAATGTCATGCATGTAATATTTCCATACAATCCACTTGCATATAATTATAATAAAAAACTTCAACAGCCGTTTTCTTCATTTTCACTTTTTGACCCTTACCATGTTCAATGCTCCAATTTTTGTAGCAGTCATAATTTTTGAAACCGTGTAAAGCACCCTACCCAACCTTTACAAGAATGTAAGAAAACAATGTTACAATTTTTCTGACTTATCACTCATTTGGTCAGCCGGGGTCACATATCGACATATTAGTCCAAAGGACTTCAGGGCCTCTTGGCCCATTTTATTTTGATGATTGTTTCTGAACACTGTTTCCAGTTTATTAAATGCAGTTTGTAGAACAGCATACCTTCAACATATCGTTTTACAGATAATTATAATATTATAAAACATGAGAAACAAACAGCCTTGGTTTAAACCATATCGTGACAATTTGTGGTGCCCAGACTACCAAATTTTAGTATACCAGTAAATACCCTTTGATGAACTGACACATCTTAAGTAGAAATACTGGTACCCAAGGGTACAGTTGGTCAGGCAACTCTCAGAAACTGCTAACCTGCATGACTGTCATATGTTCAGCATATGTCAAACTTCAAAAACTGACAGTGCAACTGTTGTTTAATTTTAAACGTCACGTTCACAGATCAATGTTTGAGTGGGATCACCAACATGTGAATGGGACCTCTAATTTTCCAGCTGATCACCAACTTTTCAAGTTAGATGTTGAACGCTGCTAGTATTTCTTGGATGTATTTGAAGACATGCGACTGGACATTTACATATTTGGAGTTACCGGTAGTAACAATTCTCGTGAAGTTGCTTTCAATGTGTGTAGAGTTTATTACCCAGACTGAAAGTTCAACATAAAATATGTGTTGAGAATTGAAAACAGAGAACATGTAAATTGAACACGTGAATTGAATATTGGATATTGCATATTTGGAGTACTGATAGTGACATTTCTTGTGAAGGTGCAACAAAAAATATATTCAAGAATTGAAAACAGATCTATCAACCAACTGGTTGACCGTTGAAGCCACATGCAACTTAATTAGGCAATGCAAACTTGGAACACTGTTAATGACAGTTCTCATGATGTTTTGTTATCTCTAGAATTTCATACCCAGGCAGAACGTACAACATAAAATGCATTAAGAGTTGAAAATAGATGTAAAAATGAAAATATGGGTAGCTGTGCTGGACAACGCACAGTGCATATTTGGAATTAGTCACATGTATCATGATTTTGCTTCATGAAGTTGCATTAAATTTCTCTAGAATTCCTCACTGCGGCAGAAAGTACACAATAAAAACTAGGTTAGTATTTAAAATGGAGATGTCAGTTGAAGATATAGGCAATCATAGTGTGCATTGCATATTTGGAGTTATTGACACTTTTTATTATTAAGTTCCATAAAATTGATGTAGAATTTCTTACCCAGGCAGAAATCTGAAAAGTGCTGAAAAGAATTGAATATATTTTAAGCAACTAACTGTAGCCTTTGTGTTTTTGCCAGGTGTCCACTAGTGGTGCTGATACCTTCATGCAAACGGGACAAAGTTACAGTGGTGACAAACATGCACACTTCACTTGTAATGACAATGACATTGTGACTGATGTTCGCTCTCATGTTGGCGATCCTAACCCTGAGCGACATAAGCAAGCCCACGAAGGCTGCAGACACAGGTGTAACCATTGTGGATCTGTATTTAAGGGGAGACGGCAGCTGTTGGACCACACTAAGACTAACCATGATTGTAGTTGCTTTCCCTGTCTGCAGTGTGACCATGTGTTCCTTCATAGGCGTACTCTCTTGCAACACATGAAATACATACATGAGAAACAACCCAGATATAAGTGTGGAACTTGTGGGAAAGGCTTCTGCATTCGTTCGCATTACTTAGATCATACAGCAATTCATACCGGTGTCAGGCGAAATGTGTGTGCAATATGCGAGAGAAACTTCTCGTACAAGGGCTCTTTGAAAGTCCATGTCTTGAGTTTTCATCCAGATGAAGCTGCTCATATTTTGTAATTATGCTGAACTGTTGAAATTCTCGACTCACAATCGACGTTTCAACCGCCTTCAGCAGCCTTCAACAGGAACTGTTCTTCCTCTGCTCGTCAGAATCTTCGATTGTGAGTGGAAAAGTTCTCGTTATGTACCAAGAAAATTATGTTATTTCATTTCTTTCAACTTGATGAACATTTTCATGAAAAATGTGCCTATGCTGAAATAAAAATATTAGTTGGTTCTCTCTCTTGGTCTGCATATTTGAATACATGATTCAACATAATAGCTGTATCAAAATATGTATATATATATATTATATATGTATATAATGGTTAGTATCACTTGAATTCATGGGAATCTTGACAATGTGATGTTTAGGAGATTCTGCTTTTTAGTTTTCAATTTCTTTACCATTATCCAGATGGAAGATTCCCGAAATGTGGTATTAGTTCTGTCACCGGGACTTGGCAAGTGCCCCATTTATATTTTCATGGTGAAAAATCAGGATGTGTTGGAGCCATTTGCACATTAAATTCATAACATATACACACACGCATGCGCACATGCACACACACACGCACACAATTATAATAAGTACATTATTGTAGCAGTTTTAAAGTTATATCTTAAATAATAATATGTTTGCTGTTTGGGATCCATTGGTGGCATATTTTTCTTTCTTCAGATAATGTTAAAGAGATTTCAGCATTAAAAGTAGCTGCAACTTCTCAGAAAAGCACTATTAGAATACCAATTAAATTTGACCTATCATGTGACCTGCTGCCAGGTCGCATTTGTATGCTTGAGTCTATCAAGCATACAAATAGTTGCCGAACATGTGGAGCATTTGGACATTCCGTCGTATATTTTACATAAATTCTGGCCTCTAATGTTTATTCTTCATGACAAACATAAGGCAGTTTTTAAAGCATCAACTATATTAGGCCGGATGCACTGGCAATATCATAAATGTGTGAACAGTCGTACGTTAACATATTACCACTTGTTGGACTTGTCAATACCTTATCTGCATCATGGTGTATAACAAGGTTCGGCAACCGAATAATGAACTGCACATCTATAATTTAATGATTACTTATATTCATTAGGATTATAAGACATCTGATCTGTATAGTGGCATGTTGTATGAGATCGAAATTAAGGTGGGTTGGGGAAACAGTCTATATTTGACAACTGAAAAGGGATATCATAATAACAAGATGATTCGTTAGATCTGCATTTCCAAGAGTCTTATTATGAGAAAATAAAAATAGGGTAACTCTAGAAATCATTACACCAGAAGTAATATGATGACATCACTCTTTCCTTCCTTTCAAAGTCTGCCTCCACCATTTTTACTAGCAGCACTATTATAGAAAGCTTAATGTAGAGTTATTCAGTTATCCTACACATACCTAAAACATGATGTTTTGTAACAGTTTTTGAGTAATTAAAAACAAATGTCAAAAACCACATATTGAGGCTACATTTACGTCATTATAGATACAGTGGCAGTGGCGCAGTAGATAGAACATCGGACACTCAATCAAAAGAACCCAGGTTCAAATCCTGTGCTGCAATGTCGAATCTTTGGCAAGTTCGTTCACTTTATGTTTCTCCAGTCCAGTTCATTCAGATGTATGAATGAGTACCTGGCTATAGACAATGGTGGATATTTGTGTACGAATAGTCTTCACACATTAATTGCAGCATGGCTGAAATCTTCCCAGAGAAGTGGAGATGGTGTTCGATTGAACAGGTTTGCCAGGAAGTAAAGTATAATGTGCTTTGAGCAATCTTAGGGACTGAATTCCTTGCTATATAAGAACTTACATTTACTTTTTTCACATTCTTGGTACTAGTTTAACAAAGACCAACACAAGCAGGACTGCAGTGAGAATATTGTAGGAGCAAATGACTGATATACAGAAATAATATTGGCCATCTACACTTCTACAGCTGTATTACCAAGGGACAACTTATGCTAACTAGGCAGAGTACTTAATGAGCAGCAAATGGACATGATCAACGTGGGCTTATAAAAATATATTATTATGTTGCTAGGATTGATGATCAGCACACATTTGTGATTCCTTACACTCTCTGACGGTTCATATTGGTTAATTAGGGGACAGGTTTAGTGAGCTTCAGCCAAAATATCATATTAAAGTGTACCATCTGTCTGGCAACATTAAAAAAAATTGTTGATTGCATAGTAACGTTGCTCGTTGACTACACCTTACTTCGAATCATAATGTGTAAATGGTACTAACATTACCCCAGCCATCATCCAGTGTTGCCCTAACCTGTTAACATTGCTCCAACTACCCACCAACACTGTTACCTTTTCTATATTTCAATGTTCCCCAACCTAGGGAGGCATTGAATACATTACCAGTATATTATCCTTGATAATTTTTTCAAACTGACCCCCTGTTCTAAACAAGATTTATGTCAAAAGATATGTTTTCAACTTGAGTGGATTGAAAAATACCCATTTTCCATGAACAAAAGTCACAAATGACAAGTTATACCCTTTTTGTGTTGATCGATTAACTCGAAGTGTATCCCTTTTAGCATGTAAATATATGCATGTATGATATCCATGATATGTACCTTTCAGTTTTCTTCCGTTTTATATATATATATAGATCTATCTATATATGTATATAGATAGATAAAATATAAATAAATGAATCTTTACAAATTATTTTAATGATTACAATTATAATGCATCATACACACAAGAAAATGCCACGTGTATTAGTACATGGGAACATTTTAACAAGGGCAGTATTACAATATGCCTAGGTGGATGTTAGGATACTACCGTAATTACTGTATCTTTTGGGACACCCTAAAATCCAGAAAAATTCTAATTTTTCTGTACCGTATGTTTTGGGACACTTTTGTAATTATAATTATTGTTTGTCCCTATGTATTGGGACACCAATTATTCATATTTCTGATGAGCGAGTATGTACTTTTTTCCCGATACCGACACATAAATAAAAGAACAGTTTACCAATAAAACGTACTCGTTGATAGCGACAACGAAAGTGACTTTTGATGATTTTAATTGTAAAATGGATGATGACATAATATTTGAAGATGTTTGCCAGGTGCGCGCGACACGGATACATGCAATGACACCACCGGGGCGGCATGGTGTTCTGTGACAGTGACCATGAAAGTGACATCGATGGATGTTAATGTTTTCATGTTTTGGTCTTTGTTTCTGAACACTTTATGGACACAGCCTCACAGTCACAGATTTTATGTGTTATGTTATGATTTGTTTTGTACCAGTGGCAATTGTAATACAATGTTTTATCGATACATCTGACTTTGTTTTTTTGGTTTTTCACTTATTATAAACATTATTACTGACAACCCAGTGAGCCAACTTTCACAATTTTTTCCACAAATTACTTAATTTAAAGCTGCACCCCAACTTTGCCGTCATCATCGTCAATTAGGCAACACATTACTGTAACTTAAGTCGCGATTACAAATACAGGAATTATGTTTATTTTCTAAAGTTCTATATTTTGATAACTGATGTGTTTCTGTATGTGGTTGAGATAGGGGTGGGTGGTAATTCAGGTATAAGTAGTACTGCCATTGAATACAGTACTCAATAGATAGTCTTCGAACAAGTGTGAGAAACTGGTACCAGACAGGCTAAACATGTCATATGGCTTTGTAATATGCAGGCCCTACATATAACATTTGCTTCACGGGATATAGGGCCATTCAGCCACTCAAAAAATAGTTATTACCAAGGTAGTAGATGAGGTAACCATGGTGAAGTTGCAAAGCCAGGTTAACACCAGGGTAATAAAACGGAGACGACTTGACGGCAGGATTCATTCGTGTCCGTAAGTTTTGGGACAGTGAATCTGATAATTATTTTTGTGCACCGTATGTTTTGGGACAGCTGAAAATTTTATTATTTTTAAGTGTCCCAAAATATTTGGTAATTACGGTGCTGATGGAATAGTCCAATAGTGCATGTAGTGTTTGTAGATGAAGTTATCGATACCCTAGAAGCCCTGTTGCACAAGGATACTTTATTTATGGTTTTAGAAATCGTATAGGGTCTATGTTAACAATGACTGGATAAAATGTATGTACAATTATACAGATATGCTGTCTGTTTGGGCAAAACTATTTTTTATTGTACAGTGGTGATTTAGATATGTTATCTATATAAAATTATATTAACGTAATTATTTCTTAACATTTTATAAAAATTACTTATATTTTTACTGATTTAATTTGTGTGTAATAAAAGTATTCATATTCACATATTGTAGCCATTAAAACATATATAGCTAGGAAATTTACTATTATACACATATAAATTAATTACACAATATGTGTGATTTCATTTATATAAATGTGTTACATAGGTTAATTGTGTGGGATACAATAAACATAGTCATAAAACATGAAATTTGTCACAAGGATGGTACACTGATAGGTTGTATTGAGTGCCCCCCCCTCACCCCAACCAACTTGTAGCCATTCTCCAACTTCTAATAAAATAATTACATAAATGTGTGGTTTAATGATACATTCAATTCAAAGACACATTCAGTTCAATATACCATATGTAAGTATTACACTTCTCTACACTCCCTTGATTGACCTATTTATTATACATAATATGATACTTCACAACGTAAAACATCACTCAGTTGACTTTCGAATACATTAAAACAATTTAGTTTGATTACAGGGATAGTGCATATGGCAGTTTAAAGTTTAAACGTAGTTTTGAGAAATTTCCATTTGTTGCTAATAATGACATTATTAAGAAGACAATAATTCAATAAACTATTGTATGCAGTATCACTTAAATATCAACAATGCTCCATAATTCTATGCAAAGACTGTACATATATATTAACATAAATTACTATTTCAAGACACTTAGTTAAAAGAAATGTGCTAAATTTAGCACAGGTCAAATAAAGCAATAATTTACAAGTTGTGTCTTATAAAGTACTATCATGTCAGAAGAGACCACCTGACTGTAAAGTATGAAAAATGAACAATAACATAAATACACAAGGTTCACCTAAAATGTATCTGCATTAATAAACATCTAGACTTGTGTGAATAACAACCAAATGGTTTGAAATAGCTCATGATGCAATTTTAAATATACGTGAAATTGTCCTATTTTCATGGAGGTTTGGAGTTGTATGGATGAGACCTAATTACATTGTTCAAATGTCATATATTTGAGTTTGTAATACCTGGTAAGATGTTTTGGAAAGTGGTATGGTACATCAATGGGGTATTATTCTATACGTAACCAATGCTACATGTTGGTGTTTTAAACATTTTGATTTGTACAGAAACATCCATTTTTTTAAATAAATACATGTGTGTAAACAGATCAATATGCAGTAAACCTACATCAAAGGTCAAACATCTATATATGACCACCTCAATATAGTTCAACTTTTATCTTCAAATCTATGTTATTGGTGGTAGAATTACTGACTATCAATAGTAAAACTGCTGCATTCGACCACTCTTGAAACACAAAATGCTCCCCTTGCAAACCCTGCCTTCTAATCCGCATCACCCATTGGCTAATATTACTGTGATATCGTGTAAACCAAATCACTCGGCGTTAATTGCGGTTGCCCGTGGAATGTACACAGTGCATGTTTTGCTTATATATTAAAAATAAACTGGTAAGTTCCGAGCGAAGAACTTTTTGTTTTCGGTACATGGTGTCGTGATAGGGCATTCAAAAGCAACATTAGGTTGCTCCCAGAGTTTTGGTACGAACCTGAACGATAGACCAACTGGGTGTCTGGCCTCTATGCCTGAATGTTTGTTCTAGCTGTCTAGTAGATGTCATGTCTCCATAGCAACGTAATGTATATTATGTATATGACTTCTGTCAAGCTTTGTCAACAATGTTGATAATGGTAAATATGTAAATGTGTGTTCTGCATTACATTTGGGTGGCATGATGATGACATCTGCTAGATCAACCATTCCTTTATACAGTTGTCACTTTAAAAACGTTGCCTTATGTCTGTCATATCTTATGGGGTCAGAATGTCAAAAAACATACGGCCGAATGTCGAAATGCTCCACGTGTTCGGCATCCATTTTTGATGGTTCGACGGGCCTTTTGCTGTGCAACAGATCACATGATGATTAGGTCAATTGTCCTGGTCTGTATGATTATAATGATTATGCTATCGTCATGCTTATAGGAATGTTGGCTCTAAGAAACCTCAGACGGGGTTCAGTATCGCATCTGGTTTGCATGGTTCAGCGTATAATAAACGTCATCATCTGGCTTATCTCAACTCTACATTGGACTTGTGTTGGTTATTGCATAACAAACGTTTCGTGTGTATGTGTGTGCGCGTGCGTGCTTGTGTGTGTGTGTGCCAATAGGTGACATTTCAGGATAATAGCCTATATGTGCGTGTGTGTATAATTGTCTGGATCTGCGTAGTAGATGTGTTATGTTTTTGTAGCTTTTTGTGTCGGCGGTCAGTCGTCGACCAGTCGTGCCTCCACAGAAGCGCCTTTTGATGCCATCATACATATCAACCTGTGAGGATCCAAATGACACTTTTTACACTTGACAACGCATGCGCGCGCACGGGGACACCGAATTCTTGCGCGCGCCCAATCGCTCTGGCACACTCCAAACAGAACACTCAAGTACCCCATTGTGTCACACAGCATGACAAACAAGAGGCATCTGGTGAACTGATGTACATTTACATGTATATACAGAAAATGTTTGTCAACAGTGATTGGGCAATTAAAATGTATTCCTGTGCAGCAGGTTGTAGTTCATTGTGGCTTTCTTGGATATATGTAGCACCGTCGCGGGTGGCTCATAGGAATGAGTGTCTGCCGCACATTTCACCTTCACTAACAGAAGGGCAGCGATGGTGTCCTGGGCCAACTCCTATCAGTGCTCCGTGTCGATCTTGTTGTCCATGGAGAAGGACCGCTCTGAGTCGGCGTTGCTGTGTGGCATGAGTAGATAAACCTTCATGACGGCTGAGAGGGTGGCGAAGGGATGATCTCTCCCTGCATTGGTGCATGTCGCCATGGTGGCCCATAATGCATCCAAGTCCCCCACCCATCGGTGGCAGCTCTGTGTCCGTAGCCATGGCGAACTCCATGAATTCCGCCCGCAGGGTATCAGAGTAGTCCTCTGGGAGCAGGTGTTCTGGCAAACGCGTGGCCAGATCGAGCACTCAAACACACTAACGCAAAGCACTCAATACAAATAAAGCAGAACTTTTCATGCAGTCTCCCTGAACTCCAGATCCAGCACTGAAACCCACCAAAACATTACAAGAATGAACATATATACCTTATTATGTAATATGCTTAGTTTAGTACTGTTAGTTTGTTAACTTGCCTATTTTACATCAATAAATTTAATATAGGTTGTCAGAATTTATGATGTATGTACCTATGTTTGGGGTGAATTTCTCCCTCAGATTTGGCCAGAGGACCTCCAACTCAATCAGCAGCTGGTTGTTGTAGGGCAGTTGTTTTATCATCTTGGTCACCAGGGCAGGGTAGAGAAGACGAACGCTCCTGAGTGACAATTAACAAACAAGATAATATAGATAAACATGCTGCTGCACACAATGGTGATGATTACCCTGTAGCAAAAAACAAAAAAAACAGCAATTCTTCAATAGGTTTTCTCCTGCAACAATAAAACACTTGATTATCACACCATGCACTCATACTAAATAAAGAGTCCAAAGTAGAATGACATTTCTTATTTGCAGGCTAGTTGTGTGAATGGATGGATTGGCAGGCACCTACAAATCACATTTCATTTATAGGTTGTGTCTTCACTGTTCGCAGAAATTGATACAAATCTAATTAACTATAAAGAGACTCACTGGAAGAAGCGAGCCCGCACATGATCGCTGATGTACAGAGCACCCTCTGCGTCTATGGCATCAACCTCTTCAATCGCAGCCTCCCCACCTGCTTGCCATGCTTGGTGCAGTCCACCTTGCCAAGGTTGTCACCAGCATCCCGGATGGCTGCCAATTGGATGAAGCGTGCCATCATGCCCTTCCTGAGGCGCCGTGACTCGTCAGCCATGAAGGCCACCTTGCTGTCATTGCCAGTCTGAAGGTCAGACATACATGTAGAGACAGAAACACAACAAATGCATCCCATTGATAACATCAATTTTTCTTTGGTGGTGCTGCATTCCGCTTGGGTGACATGTTGTTACGCTTCTTTGTCGTACGGAAATCAGATTGCGGATGACCGTGCACTTTTCCCTCGAGACCAGGATGTAGATCACGCATTCGCGAGAGAAACTAAATGTCGCAACAGAATGAAAATTTCATTCCGTTTTGTTTTATATTTAAAATAAAAAAATTGTACTAAACAATTTTGTTGCAGTGACTGTCAAATGACAGAGATTTTGTCTCTGTCACAGAGGTTTTCAGTGATGTTGAAATGACGGAGTCTCCGTACGAATGACGGAGGATTGACATGTTTGTGCCATGCACATCGCAGGGCGGCAGCTTCACAGTAGAACAATGACCACGAAACTCAAATGTGAAACTGCATATGTAACCATCCTGGATGTGGCAGGACATTTTACCAGCGTCATCATATGTTTCGACACCAGAGACTGAAAAACCACCGTAATTATAAGGGGGATAACTGGTTGAAGCCATATGCAATGTGAGGTGCACGTTGGTGATGATAGTTTTAGAGGTAGACCCACTGTGAAATACCCACAAGACTGGACAATGAGTTACATTGCACGTACATACAGTCATACATCTTGTAAGTGCTCTGGAATTTCTGTAGCAGATGCATGTGTAGTATTGAGCTGATACGACTGGAAGAGGAACGTTCTTTGGACTTTGTGTACCATCAGTTCATCATAAGGAAGAGTCAGTTTGAATGTTTCCAACTAGCATGATTTTAGGTCTGCATTATATTCAGCAAGTGATACGAAATGAGAAGCATCCGTTCTGTACGTAAGATAATCTATGTATTAATGCAGATCTCCGAGGCGCTGAGGTTTAGTCACCTCTTTCTGTGCCTATTCACATCACTGGGCCATTCATCCTTTCGACAGCATGCGTAAATTGGGTCAATTTGTATTCACCCTATTATAATTTTATTGTTTTGGACCTGGATCATACACATTTGTTTTTTTGGCAAAGTATCGTATATCGGAAGATAGGAGTGGATGTCATTTCACAGACCACTTTCACATGTTGTTCTTGGATATCCAGTTGTTCAGTTTAGCTGTGTACTGTAGATCGGCTGATGTTAAGTTCTAGGATTTGGGGAAATATTGGTCAACTTTTGGGATGTGCCATTTGAAAGGAACATCAGTCAGTATGCCCAGTGTACTACCTGTGTTTTAGTGTTACAATGCAGTAGTAGTACTATGTCTAGGTTTACAACTCTGCTATCACAAGGTCGACAATCAGCTTCCAGAAGCTTCAGCATAAATACAGCAATAATTAATTAAGTTAACAAAAAAATTAAACAGTTCAGCATGATTATCCAGTCTGACTTATGCTTAGACACTCTTGCAAAATTAATTAATCAAAAATCATTATCTTGACATTTGTAGTCATAGGCAATACAGACACGTGCGCAATGCAATCACAGCTTTCAGTGATGACACTTGCTACGTGTAGATATGAAAATGGCACCGTTCACTCACTGATGTCCCTTTGTTTTTAACAGTGTGGCAACGCCGAGGGTTCATTTGCTATCGCCATGACACCCATCAGAATCGGATACGCACCTAAACACTATCGACCGCGAATCTCGATGGAGAAGAAATTCATGTGCGCTTATCCCGGATGTGGCAAAGCTTTCTATGAGCGAGGCAAACTTGTCAGACACCAGAGAATGAAGCAGCATTAACGTTCCATGACAACGGACAAGAACGTGTTCTCATAGTCACAGTTGTGTGGGCAATAGTTCCGGTAGTTGCATTCTGTTGTGGCTGAGCTTAGTCTGCGGTTCTGCACTAGAGCATACAACGTGGTCTATTTGCACAATGGCTAGGATTCTCAGAACGAGTCGGTCGTATGTTATCCATGAGAATAATGCTTGGCAATAAAACTACTTGTTTGGTCAAGAGCACTTCACGTGCATCCTCCTCCGGGCTACTACATGTCTAACTCATTCTAACAATCGGCCCTTGTCAATACAAATATGCTACAAGTTGGCAAAACCCTACGACACTTCTCATTGGCTTATGCTACATTGAGAAGAAAGCTTACAGACTGATTGGTTTGCCCGGTAATAACAACAAACTACGAAACTATAATGCGGATCACATGTAAAAGAACTATACGATGGTAGAAAGTGAAAGCATATGTTCAGATGTTATTTTACCATAATAACAAGAACAACCCACTATTTGTTCGAATGTTGTCAACCAGATAGCGATGTTGTTAACTGCCTGTTTAACTTATCTGAATGCCTGCTATAGTAGTTCACTGCTGTTATTTCGACCGACGAAGTGTGTTCATCTTGGAAACGACTGCAATAAGAAGTGGGCTTTGTTTTCTAAGGACATACTTTCGACAGCATTCATAAAGTGGGTCAATTTGTATTCACCCTATGCACGTGAATTATTAATATAAATGGCATATATGTTTCGCATATAACCTGTTCTATTGGTGCACAGTAGCATGGCCAACTAATAGATGACTGCACTCAGGAAGGTAGAGGGCTATGCATGGCTGCCTTGTGTCGGACATCGAATCATGAAATATATCTGGGCAGTTGTGACAAGTTGGTCGTGCTTGTTTTCATTTCAAGACAGAAAATAGGTATGACCTGCCTGGTGCCGATTTTACATCTGGCGGAAGCACTAACATGCTGTTAGTTGTTTTCGGAAATGTTGAAGAAGACACAAAGAGAAAGTTTTAAAGACATGTTGGACAATTAAGCCCTAATCATGTCAGATGTAGATTGAAATTGGATTGGGCTCAAAAGGTGCGAGACATGAGGTCATAGTGACTTTATAATAATGGCCAAAGATTGTGTACGCAAGTTTTATTAGTACGAATAAACTTATTATACTCATCAAACAGTTTTTAGTCCTTTGGCCGAAGGTCCAAGGGACTATGGCCATCACTCTGTTTCCGCCGTTAGCTGCCGTATCTCAGAAACCGTTCAGCAACTTTTTCTCTAATTTTGCATAGACATATCTTGGGGCACTGCCACTATGCACGAGAAATCTGTATTTGATTGAATCATTTTAAGGGCTCCCTAGGGCCTCCAAGGACCCCAAAACTGGTAAAAATGTAACATTTGGCCTATTTTTTCAAAAACTGTTCAGCACTTTTTTTCTAATTTTGCATAGATGTATCTTAGGGTGCTGCCACTATATACAAGAAATCTGTATTTGATTGAATCATTCTAAGGGCACCTAAGGGGCCCCCAAAGTGCAAAAGGTTTACATTATCTAGTGATGTGGTTTTGAGAAGGGCCCTTGAGACCACCCCCAACATTAGATGTTGTGTATTGTTCCACAAAATCAACAGCTGTGACTAATCTCTACAGCCCAGTCCATTGAGACCTTGACTAATCTTTAATTGGTCACAGCACCCAGGCAGAGCAGACACACTTG
The DNA here is from genome assembly GCA_020002185.1 of Paraescarpia echinospica. Taxonomy (NCBI): domain Eukaryota; kingdom Metazoa; phylum Annelida; class Polychaeta; order Sabellida; family Siboglinidae; genus Paraescarpia; species Paraescarpia echinospica. The sequence goes on from CM034541.1 coordinate 40,202,561, forward strand.
ACCCCTGTTAGACTGAACAGTTGCCTAACACTTTTAAACTGTATCTTCAAAACTATTGATTTTCTATAATTGCAAATTGTGTTTAATTTGATGTTCATTTAATTATTATAAAATGGTGTGATTGTGGTCTTGTCTCCTGTTAGACTGAACAGTTGCCTAACACTTTTAAACTGTATCTTCAAAACTATTGATTTTCTATAATTGCAAGTTGTGTTTATTTTGATGTTCATTTAATTATTATAAAATGGTGTGACTGTGGTGTCTATTGGTTAAAGATCTATTGTCTGTAGAAACCTGTAGGTGACAAACATAGACAATTAATATTCTGGACAACTATAGAGTGAAATATCCTACACTTTATTTATATCAAATGCATTCTACTGTTTTGTTTACACTTGCCATGCCTTGTGTAGACATGGTACTGTGTAAATCAGTTGTATCAATATAGACTAATAATTACAGATTCACAATATAGTTGACACCTGAAACAACCAAATGTCAACCATTAGAAGAGTTGACATAGTTAAGGCACAATAAATTTTGTGTCAAGACAAATACAATTCAACCAATACCCCTATCTGAACACTGCCTGTTCTTCACCTATTACATTTGCTTTGTTTAGGTATGTGGTTCTTTTTATAGAAAATTTTAGTTTCTTTCTGTACCTGTCTATGTATGATAACCATTTGTCCGCCCTGCTCACAATAAACATCACATGAATGATAAAAGGAAGATCAATACCACTTAACTTGTGGATTATTATTATTATAAAACTGCTCTGCTACTGCTTGGTGGACAGTTAATTAGTGGATCAAGTTCAAATACATCAGCACGTTTTTCACACCTGAATGCTAGTTTAGGCTCAGTAGTGTGCTGGCATCTACTAAACCTATAGGCTTGTGTGAAAAGGATAGTTGGCAGAAGAACTAACTTCAAAGCACCATTGCATCCATTTAGCCAGGCAGCAGTTACACTGTCTTAATGATCTGTAACTATGATTCACCAAAAAACATTTGATTAATAATTACCTACAGGGTTGTTTGATTTATGCCGGGCAGAAACTGTTTCTGCCCGGCAGAAACAGCAACAATAGGAAATACATGCCATTGATAGGCAAACGTGTTCTTTTTATAGAAAATTTCAGTTTCTTTCTGTACCTGTCTACGTATAATAACCATTTGTCCGCTCTGCTCACAATAAACATCACATGAATGATAAAAGGAAGATCACTGCCACTTAACTTGTGGATTATTATAAAACTGCTCTGCTACTGCTTGGTGGACAGTAAGCTGCAACTGTCTTTGAGTTTGTTTACATTTTGACAAACTACTATTATATAGCACTAATTTTTGAATGAATCACATTTTGAGAATGCATGTCATTGTTTGCGGTGTAACTTTTGTATGCTTCATTTTCTGCTGCTACAAGTTGCATTCATCTGAAAGATTATTCAATTACCTATCCAATGATAATACATATGTTGTGGTGTTGGATATATAGCTTTGGTATATTGTACACGAGGGTTGTGATAGGAAACTATTGGACATTGCGACAGTGCAGAGAGACAGTACGAGATGTGTCACTCAGTATATGAAGTGTGACTTTCAGATACTTCATTTTGTAGTGCTATGGATTATGATGGGCCTCTCCATTAGCTCCCTATATATTTGTAAGTTAGGTGAGTAACACCTTCGAAGTTCTGACAGCAGGACACCGCCTTCGGTGAAGTCGAGACAAAAGTTTTACAAAGGCTTCAATTTCAAACGGTCTATCACCGTCCAGCTGACCCATTTTTATTTTTTTCAAAAACTTTTCAGTAACTTTTTCTTTAATTTTTCATAGACATTTCGTGTGGTAGTACCACTATACACAATAAATCTGTAGTTGATTGATTTATTCTAAGGGCACCAAAGGTCCCCTAAAATGCTAAATTTGCTAACTAAAATTAATTGTCTACCTCAGAGTAGCTATATTTATAACTTGTTGTGTATTACACCCAGCAGTGGAGCTAAGATTCTCTGCCTGCTATTGTTTGATGGAAACTGTGACTAATCTGTAATTGGTCACTGGCAGAAGCTTGTGTCAACAGACAGCATTAAGCCACTAGACCCCTGTTAAACTGGACAGTTGCCTGTAGGTTTTAAACTGTGTCAAACAGTGAGTCTACCTTTTGTTCTCAAATAATCTGTCCTCTTAGTTTTACACATAAAGACATAATCTGGCATAATTTGATAAGTCTTTGTAGCAGCACATTTGTACTTCCAGTGTATCATTGCAACATAACATACATATTACATACTGTGTGCCACATTTGAATGTTGTGCATGTAATATTTCCATGCAATCCATTTGCATATATAATTTCAACAGCCGTTTTCTTCATTTTCACTTTTTGACCCCTACCATGTTCAATGCTCCATAACTTTGCCAATTTTTGTAGCAGTCATATAATTTTTGAAACCGTGTAAAGCACCCTACCAAACCTTTACAAGGATGTAAGAAAACAATGTTATAATTTTCTATCTTAACACTCATTTGGTCAGCCGGGGTCACATATAAACGTATTAGTCCAAAGGACTTCAGGGCCACTTGGCCCATTTTTTTATTATTAACGTGAATATGTTAAATGAATTGATCAAAATAATAATGCAGTTATTAACTATTCGTATACCGCTTAAATTTTGTTTCATGACATTTATTGTTCCTGAGAATGTATGGCTAATAAACACTGCATAGCAGTTAAAGCACTTTCTGTCATTGTCTTGACATCTCTTCACATTTTTCCTTTCTTCGCAGCTGCATCTGGGCTCATGGATCGGAAAGGCGGTACTCACAAAATGTCAAACAAATTGAGATATGGGCCAAATTGCCCAACTAATCTGATGTTTCTTGTATCCCTGGGTGCGAGGAAGAATGACCTACTCTGCAGGACAGAATGGGGATATTACAGTTGTTCCTTTTAAACCGACTGCATAATCTGTTCCATTACCTTTGAGTTTCCTCTTAAGCCAGGGGTGGTAATAGTATTAGCAGGAAGTTCGCTGAATCAGTTGTCCTTCGTCCCACTTGTAGTCTTGATTTTGGAAATCAGGCCGGTCGCACCTGATATTAAAAAGTCATTGCTGTTAGCCCCGCCTACCCCCAATGCAGTGGGCTGTTAGCCCTGTCTACCCCCAATACAGTGGGCTGTTAGCCCTGCCTACCCCCAATGCAGTGGGCTGTTAGCCCTGCCTACCCCAACTGCAGTGGGCTGTTAGCCCTGCCTACCCCCAATGCAGTGGGCTGTTAGCCCTGCCTACCCCCCACTGCACCGGGCTGTTAGCCCTGCCTAACTCCCACTGCAGTGGGCTGTTAGCCCTGCCTACCCCCCACTGCAGTGGGCTGTTAGCCCCGCCTACCCCCACTGCAAGGGGAGGCCACTATTTGAAACTTCCACATTGCGAACAATACTTCCAGATTATTAAACTCAATTTGCCTGGAAATATACCTTCAATATATGTATTAAAGTGTTAAGAACATTTATATTCATAAATGTTAACTAGCTTACATCAACACATGGAGAACACTGCAAAGGCTGCGGTTATAACCATTACATTACATTGACCATTTAACTCATTCCCTCTGACCACTTAATTTTATGCACAAAGCCACAGTGTCGCCATCTCATACACACATTCGCTCACTGTTTCCGTCTTTCTTCTACATGTATAAAAGCAAATCTAGTACACAGTAAAGTAAATAACTCTAAATAACTACCTTTGTTGTAAACTCATCATCAATTAATATATGTGAGGCGAGTGGTCCAAGGACGTGGAAGAGTCTAGAAGGAGATGAACCTCGACACGTGGGAGGAAACACTGTCCCCACAGTTAGCGTATTCAGGTAGTTGGGCCCTATACAGATGGCCGAGGAACAGACAGAGTTGTTTTGTACACTGATAGTGCTATTTTCAACTAAACCAAACATTTATTCTAGGGATATGTTTTCAAAGCCAAGCCCAAGATTGTCAGATGTTTTCTGCTGTAATGGGGCGCAGTGACTAGAGCATATGCTGCGGTGTCGAACCTCGAGCAAGTTCGTTCACTCTACATTGCTTCAGTTCACTCAGCTGTTTGAATGAGTACCTGGTGGTGGATATTTTTGTACGCGCATTATGTTCGCGCATTAACTGCAGTGTTGCAGAATGATTACCATAGAAGTCGAGATGGTGTTTGATTGAACAGGTCTGCCAGGGCGTAAAGTGTAGTGCTTTGAGCATTCCTAACGACTGGATACTGCGCTGTATAAGAACTTACCTCTTCCCTTTTATACATTTTGTAATACATGCAAACAAATCATATCCAAATAGAGACATTGCGAGCGAATAATATCTACAAATGCACAGTGTGATCAGCAATAAGGCTTCTGTTTACAGTATACGCTTATAACAATAACATTGATTTTGTAGGTTCAGGTCAGATACCCCCAGAAAAACTTGTTCGGGAGAACAGTCAAACGCGCCATATCGGCCAATCTCGTTGAGCCGGTTCGGGCATTTGGTGACGTCGTTTATGCCTTTCGCATCGTCTGGCGCGTCCCTGACGTCACACTTGCGGCAGCGTGGGACGCCATCGTGTCGAAGCGCCACCTGTGCGACCGGGTTGTCGCAGACACTCCGACGTTGCAGATGTTCGTGTCGTGCATCAGCGGCATCTTCAACACGGGAAAGACGTGGCTGGAGGAGCAGCAACCCGTCTATCCCGCCGTCAGCTACTGGGCCGTACTGGAGCACGCGGTGCTCGAGGGTGATCTCACACGCCGGCTCATGCGGATCTGTCCGGAGGCGCAGGTGAAGCGGATCAAGTCGTTGCGCGCACAGCAGGCTGGGGAGCGGGTGGACACGGATGACGGGACTCTGTTCATCGTGTTGAAGGACCACAATAGTGGCTACATCTACCAGAGAATCCACCGATGTCTGGATGCGGCGAACGCCGACAGCAACGAGTCGCAGCGGCAGAATGCGCAACTGTTTGTGGCGCCGCTGGGCAGGTATGTCGGAAAGCTACGTGCCTCCGAGGATCCACTCAGAGGGGCCGGATTAGACATTGCATTACGGGTGTTGGGCGAAAACATGTGACTCTCTCCTTACTTTGCCGGAAGGATGCCAGTCACGATGCAGCATGCTTCATGACATGTCAGTATTGTGTCATTATTTTAAGACACTCTGGGCAGCCGCATCAACCATACATATTAACAAGGTTCCGCTGTATCCTGTATACGTATGCAGTTAATACGGCGACTCAGCCGATGTGGAACTTGCATATTATAACATGTTTTTTAAGCGAACGGTTTGTGGTTATATCTGGACATTATTGATTTAGTTACAACGGAAAATAGTTTAGTAAATGTAATAGTTGCATCAATTAATGTTTGTTAGTATTGTTGCATTTAAGGACAATCGATCCTCTTAGTGGCCACGTACACAGATTGAGCAGAAACATCACCATATTGTAGATACCAATTTAAGAGCTGTAATTTCTCATAAGAAAATACTGAGCTATGATTACTTAAATATGAACATAGGAAATACAATCATAGAATTTTCCTGTCTATTTTTGTGACATACATAATGTAAAAGTTAAGTTCTTATATAGCGCAGTATCCAGTCCTTTGGACTGCTCAAAATGCTTTACACTTTATTCCCTGCAGATTTGTTCTATCGAACACCATCTCGACTTCTCTGGGAAGCATCCAGCCACGCTACAATTAATGCGCGAAGGCTATTCGTACACAAATATCCGCCACTGTCTATAGCTAGGTACTCATTCAATTCATACAACTGAGTGAACTGGAGCAATGTATAGTGAACGAATTTGCCCAAGGTTCGACAACGCCGCAAAGGATTCGAACCTGGGTTCTCTCTGTTGAGAGTCCGAAGCTCTAGCGACTGCACCACGGCGCTAATGTAACCATTTTTAATCAGAATAAACACCAGAAGATGCTTCTTCATATATACTGTTAAAACATTGTGGTCTGTGTTGATAATTTTGTGTGACAATTCAAAATATAAACATTTAAAATATATCACCAAAATCTACATAATTTGTTATTCACCTTTGCAAACTTTACACTATTTTAATATTAATTATCTGGAGATACTATGCCATACAACATCAACAAACATTAATGTTTACCTTTGTGTCATTCCAAATAGAAAAAATGACAAAACCCTGCGCGTCACACACAGTATTTCAAATACGCGAACTCGATGCACGATGGCAAGACGATCGATTGTATTTAAGGTTCTTTCTGTGTTTTGTTTGAAAATAAATGTTGTTAAATAAGGAAGGTTTTTTGTTCGACGTACAGTATTATATAATGCTCAGTCAAAATCCACAATTAGATCATTGTTATCTAACTTGTATGTCCTTTTTGATGGCCGTATTTGAACAAACACTATTGCAAGCAGGAGACGCACACTTTCCGAGTCTCTGCATGGACTCGTGCATCCTGTTCTTAAAGCATCTGTGTCTGTTTCGTTACCCGGAGTTATCTTATCAAGTCTGACGTGGTAGTTATTAGCAGGAAGTTCGCAGATTCGGTTTTATTTCGTCCCACTTGCTGTCTTGATTGTTGAAACCAGGCCGATCGCGCTCATATTCTAACTGGTGGGTCAACATTTAACGAGAGAGGATATATGAAACATTTCTGTATGAATTGAAGATGCTCGCATCAAGTATACATAGCGTTTTATGAAACACATGTAATTCTACAGCTATTTCCCAAACTAATGAATGTTATTGTTATTTAATTGTGTTTTTCTATCCGATGTAAAGAGGTGTCTCGTGCCTGTTGATCAAAAACCTGTAACATATGCACATACGCGTAGGCCCAGGGGTTTAATGGACGCAAGATGCTACGTCCTATACGCATAGAAACAGTACTTGGACGCGTGCAAAATAACCGTTGCGTCCTACGCATGCGTATCAGTGACATATAACAAAAATATATATTGAATATGAATGCCTTTAAAATCAGTTCGTTTGGTATTTCTTTTCACGAGACCTTCCAAATAATCATTCCCGTAGGCATATGTTTCCCGATTCCAACTAGATTCCGACGGGTACCTAATCCTCCGTGGCGCCGCCATTCACGTAGTTTTGTGAAACGCCTTTAGGGACTGATTCGCAAACCAGAATAACATGCCAATCCGTGCGCATGTCCGTTCAGGCTTCAAGGTTTGAGCGCAGTCGCTGTGCGTTTTAAGACGTCCTAATTTATCAGGGATATAGCGGTGAAGAACAAAGCGACTTACGAACATTCTTTTGTATAACTAACCGCTTGTTATCACCAAAGAAATGACGGATCGTACGGCGACAATAGAGAGTGCAAACACTCCGATCCCCACTCCCATCCCGGGGCTGATCGCGCCAGTCACTCGTCCAACAATCGAACATATTTGATACCTCAGTGTGTTTATGCCATCATTCCACGTTGTTTTAGATATACAGTACATTGTTATAAAATATTGATTTGAGGGCACTTTTGAGGCCCAAATAGCGCTCCGGCTTGTGTCAACGTGTGATTTAACCGTGCAGTAACCCGCGACCTCAGCTGCGCACGCTGATTCAAACCGTCAAACCGAAACGAGCGCTATTTGGAACATTATATTCGTGATACGATGTGAAATGTTGGAATAAACGCAGTGAGGTATAATATTTAGGCACAACTGTCATATTGCCGACATCGGGGTGGGCCCGGATTCTACACGACGTCACAAGTGTCCACAAAGTAATGCGCAGTTCCATCTGCTGCCTATTAGCTATTCCAATGCTACTGCCATCACCACGGTCAGGTTGCCCGCCACCGAAACAAATTCAGGAGCCTTCCAAAGTGACTCGAGGCTTCCTCGATATCCTTAGCTTTGACTTAGGAGATTTCCCAATGTGACATTTACACGCAAGCCAACGATCAACAAATAAAACAGTACATTGTAACAAGGCACGTTATTTTGTTAAGTTCTTGTTAGTATCAAAATAATGATAATGTGGTTTACATGGGTTGTATAAGTTGTGATATTTAGAAAACAATACTTACAATTAAAAAAGAGCAATAAGTGCGACCCTCGCTACAGGCTTGGGACCCCCTCAAAAGAAGGCTGATGGTCCCGAGGACCCTTGAACACAAACATCCAGGTAAACCCCTGACATAAGCCCTATAAGCTTTCGACTCTGAACACCACCTCGACGTTTCTGGAAACAAGGTACAGGGGCATGTCCATAGAGGGTAGTCTGGGGGGGGGGGCGAACCAAATGGTGTAGAATTTTTTCGCTGCCGCACCGCCGTAACTCCAGCTTCTCCGCTGTCTCGGCTCGACTGGTGACGTCGGAAAGGGGGGGGTGCTGTTGGAAATTGTTCGTCGCTACACGGTCGTAACTTAACCTTCTTCTCGCTGTCTCGCACTGTATCGGCTCCACTGGTAATATCGGAAGACGGGGAGGGGGTGTTGTTGAAAAGTGTTCGTTGCTGCGCCGCCGTAACTTCAGCCAAAGGGTTTATGGGTGTACGATCACGGGGGTCCATAGAAAGAAGTTCTGCGGACACACCAAATTCCAAAGGTCTGGGGAGCACGTGCTCCATAGCCCCCCCCCCCCAGTTACGCCTATGAGGTAGAGGTTTATAATTCTAAATTAGGTAGACCGTCGAGGCGACATTAATTGCATATGGTATCCGAAGATTATCGTATTTTTCTAAAATGATCGATGCTTCCCATACTTCGGGTTTACTTTGTATGCGTATGCATTGCAGGGCAGCGCCAGATACCCGGTAAACATCCTGTGCGGCACCATCATCAAGAGTACTATAAGCGCTCTGCTGGTGGAGCCGGTGCGAGCATGCGGTGACCACGTGCTCGCCTTCCGCGTTGTGTGGCGCGTCAACGACGACTTGTTAACTCGATTCTGGGACGGCGTCCTGTCGCAGCGGCGACTGTGCGACGAGATCATTGCCCAAACCCCGTCGCTGCAGATGTTCGTGTCTTGCATCAGCGGCGTGTACACGAAGGCCGTCGGAGGGGCTGTGTCACAGACGGGCGGCTCCGAGACGACGCGACCCGTTTACCCAGCCGTCAGTTACTGGGCGGTGTTCGAAGGAGCGGACCAGAATCGCTACAACACGCTGGCGTCGCGACTAACTGAGGCGTGTCCGCTGGCGGAGGTGAAGCAGATCAAGTCGCACATACGCCGACAGTCGGACCCGATGTTCGCCGACTCTGGACCGCTGTTCGTAGCGCTCAAAGATCAAAATGGCGGTTTCGTGATGCAGAAAATCAACCGTTGTCTTTTCGCTAAGGGCGCTGCAGTGACCTCATCGCACCCGCCAAATGCCAAAGTGATTGTGTTGCCTCACAGCAAATATCGTCAGCAACTTCCGACGTCTGTAAAGGCCTTGAAGGCAGCCGGTCTTAGCATTGATCTCGATGTACTTGAAGAAGACCGGTCGGCACCATGGATTTCTTAGACGCAATTTATCCGTATATGTGTGTATTATAATTCGTATACGCTTGTACTGTACATTCACAATATCGTAAGGAAATTTCACTGATTGGTGTGAACTACAGCGACTGCTGTTTAGAGTTTTAGAATCGCGTGTATAAAATGCATCACCGCGCCTTCTGTGTCTACACCACTGTGGCCGTGCAGGTGATAAAGACGCGATGCTCATACACGTTGGGCAAATATTTTAAATAGTTTGTTTAAATGAAAGGTAATTCATCTTAAACCAGGAATTATCTGAAGGATGGAACTTTGGTCGGAATGAGAATGTATGGTACGCATGTTACGATCACCACTTTTGCATCGTTCCTTTTTAAGTAAACAACGTTTTAAAAGATATGATGGTGTTCTATCTCATTTTGTACACATACTGAACCCGACAGTCACTGTTCAGCTTAATTGTCTTTTCTCCAAAGCTGACTCAAAGTGCCCACAATAGACACGATCATAGCGGAATGGGAAATTAATTAAAGATGTACCTGTGCCGATTGAACGCATTAACTTTTATCCATATCAACTTACAAAGCTCTTTCAAAAACTACAATCTATTCAAAGCACATATTGACTCTATAAATATAAAATTTGATGTAATTGCGATCACTGAGGCAGGGGTGAATAACCAATATAGATGTGCGAATATATTCAAAGAATATAATTTCTACTATCATGGACCACTAGATAACAATAAAGGCGGAGTTGCTGTTTATATTAAGAAAGACGTGTACGTCCAAGAACGATTTGACTTAACGCTATGTCATAATCCTAGGTTTGACAATTTGTGGCTTGAAATAATTAAACATGGCGTCAGTTTTGTGATTGGCAATATGTATAGACATCCAAACTATAACACACACGTTATTTTTGATCTTATTGGATCAAACTTGTCTATTATCAAGCAAGAAGGTAAAATTTGTATTATATGTGGTGATGTTAATATTGATCTTTTACAACAGGACTCGTGTCAAACTAAGATATACATGGACACGTTAATGAGGGAAAATCTGTTACCATGTATCACACTGCCAACAAGGATAACAGATCACTCTGCAACTCTCATTGATCATATGAATATATATCGACCTTTAAAGTTCATGAAAAGTGATATAATTTCAGGAAACCTGTTTGTAGATATATCAGACCATTTTCCCAACTTTATCATTATAAAAGGTGTATCCAAATCTCATGACACCAATGACAGACCTAAACTGAGAATATATAGCGAAAATAATATATAAAATCTCAATCGGGAACTGGAGAATATAAACTGGGACAATATTATGACATGTAAGGACACGGATGAATGTTATAATATGTTTGTAACCAAATACGACACAATTTTCCAAAAATGTTTCCCACTTACCAGAATGTCGATTAAACGCTTCAAGGACAAAAAGTGGATGACTAAAGACATTAGAAATAGTATTTTAACAAAGACTAGGTTGTATAAGAAATATATCAATAGACCAAATGAATACAATAAAACAGAATACCGACAGTATAAGAATAAACTTACAACTATCATACGGCAGGCGGAGAAATCATATTACAGTAGCTTACTCTCACAAGCAAAACAATCAACCAAGGAATTATGGAAGATATATGCGGAACTTGTGAATAAGGACAAAAGGAACATGCACAACATTAAATAGCTGGTCATCAATCATATAGAATTTAACGACAACGAAAGTATTGCTAATGCAATGAACCAATATTTCGCTACTGTAGGTAAAGAATTGTCAACGACATATACTCAGGGAAACGAATATAAACAATTTCTATCTGACCCGATACACAATACTATGTTCGTGTCACCAGTTTGTCAACAAGAAGTGATCAATGAAATTAACAAGCTAGCTAATTCTAATGTATCCGGTATTGATCATTTTCCTTCAAAAATTGTCATGCAATTTCATTTGTAAACCTCTGACTTACATTTGTAATTTGTCGTTCTCCGAAGCCACGGTACCACGAGCATTAAAGGTGTCAAAAGTAATACCTATATTTAAGAAAGGATCAAGGTGTGAACCATCCAACTATCGACCAATTAGTCTGATGAGTGTATTCAATAAAATCATAGAAAAGTTAATGTTGAAGAGGTTAGGTTATTAGACTTTATGGATAAAAATGACGTTTTGTCCAAACATCAGTTTGGATTTCGTAAAGATCATTCGACTACGTTAGCGATTATAGAAAATATTAGAAATTCTCTTGAAAATGGCGAATTAGTTGTTGGGGTATACCTTGACCTAAGTAAGGCTTTTGACATCATTAATCACAATATATTGTTGTATAAGCTGGATCATTATGGAATAAGAGGTCATGTATGTAAATGGTTTAGACATTATTTAAGAGATAGACAGCAATGTGTTAGCATTAATGGCACAGTTTCAGAATATGCTCATGTTCAAACTGGCGTTCCGCAAGGCTCCATCTTAGGGCCAGTGTTATTTCTATTATATATTAATGATATATCGAGTGCTGTGGATCACGTATCTTTGCGATTGTTTGCTGACGATACTAACTTGTTCATTACTGGAATGGGTGCCAATGATACTGTGTATACGGCTATGGAGAAGTTAGAATCGCTTAGTGTCTGGTTCCGGTATAATCAACTAACTCTGAACTTGAGTAAGACATGTTATACAATCTTCAGTAGACATATGGAACGTGAAGTCGTGCCATTGTTGTTGCAGGGCAAACGCATTGAACGGGTTAACTCAGCCAAATATCTGGGTATATATCTAGACTGTAAGCTGTCATGGTCGGAACATATTAAGGATCTTTGTTCAAAGGTGTCTAAGTTATCAGGTTTATTTTATCACATGGCCTCGTTCATAAATGCCGATATGGTCAGGCCATTATATCATGCCTATGTATTTCCCCATATTAATTATGGGATTGAATTACTTGGATCGGCTTGTAAAACAAAAGTTTTACCAAATTTATTACTTAAAACATTAGCAAAACGTCACCGCCGGGACAGTGCCACAGCATTGCATAGGGAACTTAATATACTTAAAGTTCAGGAACTATTTAAACTAAATGTTCTAATATTTGTGTATAAACAGCGTACGAATCAACTTCCTAGTCTATTCCACCAATTTTACCAATGTAATAGTGACTTCATGACCAGAAGTTCCAGACAGGAGAACAATTTATATATACCTAGATGTAATTATAGAACTGGAGATATCTCCTTGAAAATAATAGGGGCTCAACTTTGGAATAAACTACCTGTAGACATTAAACATTCGAAAACGCTAAATATGTTTAAGCATAAAGCCAGGAGCTTTATAATTGGCATTAACTAAAGTTTAAATCTAATTACATATTGTAAGAAATTCGCTTGTGAATTTTCTTATATTGGTACAACATCTCTAGCTTTAATTTACAGAAGTCGTTAACCTGAAGCTGTTGCAATTGAATGCACTGTATAACCTTTATATACGTAATATTATGTATGTGGGAGTACCCTATATGAGTTTGATTTAATTGGCTACCAGCTCGATAAGTTATACTTCTCTGGTAGCCACCTCATCTGTGTTACATTGCTCTTGAATTGTGCTGTATATTATCTGGATGAGGAAATAAATTTACTTTACTTTACTTTACTTTACTTTACTTTACATTAACGCACAGTGTTCAGGTATATGTCTTAGTTCTACGTATTGCATACCGCGCTATATAAGAACTTACCTTTAACTGTTGCCAGAGTCACATAAAATGTGTCTCCTTAAATGCGTCACACGTTGTGAGTGAACCTGATACCGCCTGTCAGATGACGTCATGGAAGGAACTGTCAGTTTGCACAAGACGTGTGTCGGTAGAATCCCAAACAGATCTCGTCTTGTCGGCCAGTCGACGGAGGAGCGTAATGGTCCTCTGGCATGCATGTCATTTATGAAGGGGTGGTCACATGAGTTCGTAACCTCCCAACATACTTACTGGGATTTGGTTGGTCGTTACCACGTATCGCAAGGAAAACGAATTGCTACAGTGCGCCATTTAGCAAAGTTAGATATGTGTTAATGCAAATGGATGCTCTTAGGAATTGTGGGTCATAAAAATCGCAAGTCCAACCGCACACCACGTATTAATGGGGGGTTGAACCAATACTAAGTGCATCACTGTTTTACCTTTATGATCTTAAAAGACCATCTCTAAAATGTCAGCAGTGTTACCGGCCACACAACAACGATATTGTTCGGCCACCAAAACCCACCATGCATCCATGATGTACTGCTCTGGACAGCTTCTGTTCTCCACCTGTAGACACCAACACGAACAGCGTTTTCAGCAACTGTTGTATTGTAGAAAACTTAAACCTGCCTTATCCTCAGCCCCTTAGCATACACTGGCATGGTGCTGTGGTGATTGCGGTCTCCTCGCATCGTCTTCGCACAAACGAACATGGCTCCTTGTGCAAACCTTACTTTATGACATCATCGGGCAGACAATTAAGTTATTTCGACTGGGTCCATTCAAAATTAAACGAAAAAGGGCCAAAATGGATCTTCCTTTATATATGCATACATCAACTTAACGCTATTCCAGACTTACCCGATCTACGACCCAAACGTTCGATGTTTTAAAAAAACCAGATTACAGACGGTTTTATTAAGACGACTGTACTTGTTATTAATAAACTAATCACGCTATACATACGAACGACAACTAATGTGATTTGCAATGGGCTGATTTAATTGAAGAGGACATTTTATTTTAACTACCACCTCTTGCACCACTTCTACGTATATGTATATATAAATTATATATATATATATATTAGTTACCGTAGTATGCCAACTTTTGTGCAGTACTGAATGGGTAAATATAAGCAACGTCTTGCAATGTTTGTTTAGCAAACGTAGGTGGTTCAGACTCTCGTGCACCGTCGTGCAGTGACGAACATGGACGTAAAAGACCGTATACCTGCATGTTCGCTTACATCATAAAACATGGATTAAGGTCGTAGACGGTTGTTTTGTTTTCATTTACTAAATATCGTCAAATATCTTGTCATATTGAGAATCGTCAATGAATGTTTATGTGCGTGCGTGTATGGGGCATGTAAACACGCACAAGCATGTGGAAGACGCGCACGCACACACAGTGACACATTGAACTACTCGGTTTTATTCAAATCTTAGTTTATAACGTGTTCCTTCTCCGCTGACTGACGCATCATTGTCAGATCACTTGAACACTCACTGCATTATTCGCTTCCTCACTCCTTACGAAGACATGATGATTCTGTGTTCCAGAGTCGCTACCCTCGCCACAGTTTGGAGGGTCCGTTGCTGAAGGAGGCACTCAATCGGGAGATCGTGCTGCCGGTACTCGGTCATGGCGACCAAGTGCTCGCCTTCCGTGTCGTCTGGCGGGAGACGGACGAGGCAGCGCTCGGGGCAGCCTGGGACTCGATCGCGCTGCAGCGCCGGAAGTGCGACGCTATTGTGCGTGCGCAGCCTAATGTCGAGTTCTTCGTGTCATCGATCACGGGCGTGTTCACGAAGAGCGGCGTGAAGGGCGTCAAACCGCGCTTCATATTCCCGGCCGTCAGCTACTGGATGGTGACGACCCCCGGCGTCGACATCGACGTGCACTCGCAGGTTATGGGTCCACTCCACGATGCCTGCACTCGCGCCGAGTTCAAGCTAATATCGGCCCATTGTCGTCGACCTTTCGACTCGGCCTTGTCCGAGAGCGGGCCTCTCTTCGTTGTGCTCAAGGACCACAACAGTGGGTACGTCCGGCGCCGCGTCAGGCACAGTCTGCGCGTGCTCGGTGACGGCAAAGAGGGACTCGCGCCGGTGAGGATCGTCGTGATGCCCGACAGCAAATACCGGCAGGACATCGTCAACTCAGAACCTGTATTGATGAGAGTCAACCTGTATGCTGATTTTGTAGTTGCTGTAAGATAGACGTAGACGAATAATTTATAAAATGGTTTGATGCGGAGGTGTCAAGATAGAGGAACGAGATTATTCTGCAGGAAGTGTACAAAGGAAAGAACGCTGCGCAAAATAGAAAACAGTTTTGAAAATTAAGGTGTTTTGGTGCCGATTTTATGCATTCCCTTTCTGTATCCAGAATTAGTTTTTTAATAGCCTGTCTGTGTCTGTCTACCTCATTGTCTGTGTCTGTCTACCTCATTGTCTGTGTCTGTCTGTCATATGATGTATGTCTGTCTGGGATAGATTCAATAACACTTGTGTGTAGATTGCTGGAATATTATGTAAGTTGTATTCTTACAGCCAAACATGTTCCCATGTAATACAATGCTAATCGGATAAGACATAGTTGCCCGTCCTCTGGGTTTACAAAAGGAAGAGGTGCTTTGTCCCAATATTTGGAAACCCCGCTTTGAAACCAACAACTACACCTTTGGGTTCATCACAAATATTCTGACAGTAACAAATAGGGGGTTCGTTACATGATTTTTCACACTCATTCTCTAAAAATGGATAATTGTGGACACATTACCATTCTAGAAAAAACTCTCAAAATGGATCAGTTTGGACACATATTGCCATTTTAAACATTCTCTCAAAGGGGATCATTTGAACCACTAAATGTAACACATAAGAACGGGCATGATGTAGTTATCGAAATGGTACAGTAGTTAAATGAAGAGTTTGATATGTTTATGGGATAACTAAAGTATAATTTGAATTGTTAATCGTGATATTACACTGTTCCTAGTTATTATATTGTATTATACTGCGATACACTACTAATATTTTCATACATGAATTGTTCCTTTTTAAATACAAGTACAGTTGTTTTGATAGTTGAGAGTTCAATAAGAAGCGCCTTCAAAGAACTCTGGTTAGGCTAATAAGCATACACTGTGCATTGATCACGGACACTCAACAATCGGCTAACGAGAACATAACATGCATGGACACTGTTTGGTTACTCATCTGATAGCCTATGCTTGTGTATTTACATTATGCAACATATATATTGTGTATGCATTAAACACTCACTGACTTGCGTCTCAATAGTTGTTAAATTACTAAATGATACTCCCTTATATTAATGAAAATATCAAGTTCGAAGAATAATTTAAATAATATGAAGCACACTTTCGACGTTTCGACTACCGTATTAATATACCCAAAGGATATTAGTACACCTGTACTGGCTGTACACCCAAAGGACACAGAGGAAGACTAAGAAGACAGAGCGTGTGTAGGAGCTTCAAAAACAACAGTGAAACAGGGAAAACGTTTGGTACAAAACTGGAAGAACACAAGAACAATACTGATACTATCATAACTATACGTTTCATTCGAGATAAAAAAGGGTAAAGAAACACTGAGCATAAGTCTGGATAACAAAACGTGCTGACAAAAACAACTGTGTGGCAGACTGGAAGAGTGCCAGAGTGGTCGACAGGTGTGCCCGACGCTGGATAAACCAACAACAAAAACTGGCATGAATTTCCAAGAAGCCTCCCGCAATAATGAAGCCCTTCAGAAACTCGCGACGACCTGTGCCAAAAGCTCCGTGAAAAAGGCAAAGAGCGTTGGAATTGGGAATCATGGTGTCAGGAAAACACCTGGACCGGCTTCAGCGGGTAATGGTCTACTTGTGCCCAGGAAACAAATGCCAAATTTGGTTTTCTGTTGAACACTGTAGGCCTACATCTCATATACCAGTTTGTGTTTGAAAATGCGCTCATTGGTGTGTTATAATGGATTCATCACGAACAATTTACACTTCATATCAAATAAAAATGTGACCTTTAGTTTAGTGTTCATATTTATTGTTTGGATTAGTATACTGCTTAAAATACAGGTTAATTAATACATTTTTCAAACTTCACTATATCATGGTTTAGCTGGCTCTGAGAGGAAACATATAAAATATGTATCGGGGGCTGGGGGGGCGCTATGTGTTTTGTATTCGGGCGCCGATAACTCTCACTACCCCACTGAATATATACAGCCAGATAATAAAAACACATGCGACGTTATAAATATACAAAATATAACAATTGAACTAGTACAATTCAAGCCAGTTGAAACCGAGTAATACGTGACTTCCACTTGTCATGGATATTCCACATTTATATGATATATTATATTAAATAGCAATCAGAATCAGCCTAATCACAATATCAACCCCCCACCTCTCTCGGCAGGTGTTATCCCCCCACCTCTCTCAGCAGGTGTTATCCCCCCACCTATCTCGGCAGGTGTTATCCCCCCACCTCTCTCGGCAGGTGTTATCCCCCCACCTCTCTCGGTAGGTGTTATCCCCCCCACCTCTCTCGGCAGGTGTTATCCCCCCCCCACCTCTCTCGGCAGGTGTTATTTTATTGGTGCATTCTACCAGTCCACCGATGAAACACGATACCAAACCATTTTTCATCATTGATAATAAATATTATACTACTGCAGTTGTGACTGGGGAGGGGAGGGGAGGGAGAGCCGAAAAGAGCGTAATCCCGGAGAAAAGAATAAGACGGAATTGCAAGGAATAATCACTCAACCGATTACCTTTCACGGATATTAATTATTACCATGTGGAGCACGTCTTTACGACGAACACGGTTCGTGCACATTGACGTACGTCGACACTATCCGACAATGGCGTTGTTTGGCGACATACAATGTCGGCAGCTAGTTGTCAAGCTGCGTATTGTCAGCGATGATAATGTCGGCGACCAGAGTGTGGCCCCGTAGGGTTCCTGCCGCGGTGAGTATGTGTTCTCGGTACTTGCTGTTCGGCAACACGACAATCCTGGACGGGGAAGCTCCACTGACGTCATCATGCATGCAGAGACTGTGGTCGACGCGCCGCCGGATGTAGCCACTCCTGTGGTCCTTGAGGACGACGTAGAGCGACCCGCTAAAGTAGGCAACCATCTCAGACGGCCGAAGCTGCTGCGCCTTGATCAGCTTCAGTTCGGTGCGCGGGCACACCTCGTTCAGTCGCTGGCGCAGCTCACCGTTATCGGCGCCGAAAGTCGTCACCAGCCAGTAGCTGACAGCGGGGTAGATGGCGCGGGGCGTCGAACCTTTCGCCGCACTCTTCGTGAACACACCTGTGATCGACGACACGAAGAACTCGACGTTAGGTTGCGTGCTCACGACAGCATCACACTTCTGGCGCTGCTGGACGATGACCTGCCAGGCGTCATCGAGGGAGTCTCCCGTCTCGCGCCATACAAGGCGGAAGGCGAGCACTTGGTCTCCGTGCCCGACCACCGGCGTCACTATTTCTCGGCTCAGTGCAGCCTTAAGACCCGGACACTGCAGGTTGTTTTGCGGAAAACGACTGGAACCCTGAAACACACATACATCAAAATATAATCAGTTTCAGCGGCGGTCTGGACGGACATTGCACGCATGCATGTTGCGCATGCATCGGTGACTAATACAAAAAGAGCAAGAATGAGTGACAGAACGTCGCACGAGGAAGTCGTAAACACAAAATAATTAATTAGTTAACAGCTTAACACAGTATACAGTTCTGTTGTGGCGAGCATAATGCTACTATATTGTTACAAGAAGAACAGTGTATACAGGGGAATATCACTATAATTAAGGTCACCCTTGGGACTGGGTCTAAGTAACCTGAACTGCGAGGTTACTGTATTCGCGGAACTCATTTCCTTTACTATACTGTCACAAAGCTGTCTGTCTGTCTGTCTGTCTGTCTGTCTGTCTGTCTGTCTGTTATAAATAGAGATCAACGGGGCTACAGGAGAGAGCAGCAGAGAAACAGGAGGACAATTTTGCAATAAATATTCTGGATTAGAATGATTCAATCAAATACAGATTTCTTGTGTATAGTGGCAGTACCCTAAGATACATCTATGCAAAATAAAAATAAAAAGTTACTGAACAGTTTTTGAAAATATAGAGCTTTGGAGACTGGTAGGTGGTAATCTACCCTCTCAGCACTAGTGTTCACTGTCAACAACTGGATTCATCCTCCATCCTCTAAAATTACCAGAGCCACCACTGATTCATGGTCAAGTTGATTAGCTCAATGCATCAACTAAGACAATATACAACACAGTGAGTGACAGTGTCCAGAGTGAGGCCTAAGCAGTGTCCTCCAATTGCTGAATATATCATTTAAACCATCCCCTCAGTCCCAAGTGGGTGACATTGTGCACAAGTGTTCATTAATCCTTAATGATTGTTCAGAAATGCTACATAGTTCTGAATGTTAAAAATAGTTTAGGTTTAACCCAGTTGTCCCAGACAACTATCGTGACATTACACTATTAAGCTGCATAGGCAAGTTGTTTACAGCCTCCATTAACGCGAGACTGACCATATACCTAAACGAAGCGAATGTAATAGGTGAAGAACAGGCAGGGTTCAGATAGGGGTATTCCACTCTTGATCATATATTTGTTTTGCACTCGTTGGTTGAATTGTGTTTGTCTCGACGCAAAAGGCTTTATTGTGCCTTCATCGATTCCAAGAAAGCAGTTGATTTAGTAGACCGGTCCTCACTGTGGTCTAAGATAATTTCAGGCGGTATTAATGGTAATGTGTTGAAAGTTGTATGCAACATGTACACAAATGCTAAATCATGTATAAAACAGGGCCAGGCTGTGTCAGCCTTCTTCTCATGTGATGAAGAGGTACGGCAAGGAGAAAACTTGTCTCCTTTGTTATTTGGTATTTACCTGAATAATTTTGAACACTGTTAGTCATAACTATAAGGGACTTGACATGGCAGCTGGTGAAATTTACAACAACTTTAGTGATGATGATGTAGATATTTTCTTGAAAATGTATGTTCTACTATATGGTGATGACACTAGAATGATTTAATCAAATACAGATTTCTTGTGTATAGCGGAACTATGTCAACTCTTCTAATGGTTGACATTTGGTTGTTTTAGATGTCAACTAAATTGTGAATCTGTAATTATTAATCTATATTGATACAATTGATTTATATAGTACCATGTCTACACAAGGCATGGCAAGTGTAAACAGAACAGTAGAATGTATTTGATATCAATAAAGTGTAGGATATTTCACTCTATAGTTGTCCAGAATATTAATTTTCTATGTTTGTTACCTACAGGTGACAATACATCTTTAACAGTCACACCATTTTATAATAATTAAATGAACATCAAAATAAACACAATTTCCAATTATAGAAAATCAATAGTTTTGAAGATACAGTTTAAAAGCTGCAGGCAACTGAGTTTAACAGGGATCAAATGTGTCTGCTCTGCCTGTGACCAAGATTTCTTGTCTATAGTGGCAGCACCCTAAGATACATCTATGCAAAATTAGAGAAAAGGTTACTGAACAGTTTTTGAAAGAATAGGCAAAATGTGACAAATTACCAGTTTTTGGGCCCTCGGGGGCCCTTAGAATGATTCAATCAAATACAGATTTATCGTGCATAGTGGCAGTACCCCAAGATACGCCTATGCAAAATTAGAGAAAACGTTACTGAACGGTTTCTGAGATACGGCAGCTAATGGCGGACGGCGGACATCGGACGGCGGACGGCGGATGCATGGTGACGGCAATAGTAACTTGGACCTTCAGCCAAAAGGACTAAGAATTGGGATTTATTTGCCGAAATCTTGGTTTTAAGGCCCATAATCAATGTCATTTATCATTATTCCCCTCTGTATGTTTATATGAGTTGGTTCCTTATTTTTTACTTTGATATATAATAAGATAATATGTTATAGCACCAGATAAAACATTGTTCGTTGCTTGTCGATAGTACACTGACGTACCAAACGCATCATCGCAACCCTGGCCTTTGTCCCCCACAATGCACACTTGAGTTAGCTGAATCAGTTTGACTTTATCCCAGTTACTGTTGTCGTCCCAGTTATTTATCCCAGTTATTATTGTCGTCCCAGTTATTTATCCCAGTTATTGTTGTCGACCGTCATTGCATGAAGCAGCTCGACTACAAAGAGCACTTCAAGGCAGAGCCTACCATTGCCCGTCCCAACAGTGACGAAAAGTGATTATTGACAATGCATTCTCAGAACGGCAAAATCTAAATGGCCGTAAGACGACTTGATAAAGCTCCCAGCAACAATTGTCCGGTTCGACAGGTCGGCATGGCGGGGTAGTGACACTGGCGTTGTCAGCAGCACTGTGGCTCGCAAAGATCATCGAGAGTAACGATAAATGGCAACAGAAATCAGCATGACTACTTGTGCCATTATAATGTTCTTTGAGATCTCGCTTGTGTCCGAGGGTTGTCACAGCCGTGTACGTTCAAGGTGGCAGGTGGCGCATGTTGCCGTTTGTGTTACAAACGTGTCCTGGGAAGATGATTCTCCGTTACTAATGAAGTCTGTGGAGACGATTTTTCTCGTATGTGTCGAGGCATCAGAACCACGGTGCTTCGGGAAGTCCTGGTGCGTAGCGATGAATATAAAACTACAAGTAAGGATCAGCTAATGCAATCCCAAAATGTAGTGCCTAGAAATTGTTAGCAAGTTAGCCCACTGCAGTCATTTTAGTTCCACAAAATGTACTGAGTTCAACAAGCAAGGTTCATTCGGAAGTGAAATGTTGCATAATGAAGCGGATTTGAAGACGCGTAGAGATTTTGGTGCTGACATTCCCAACACCGGGAGGCGCATGAATAATTTACAAAAACGGCCACAATTTATTGTAAGCGCATTCGAAGCAGCATTAAAAAAGCTGGAAGTAGGTGACTTTGACAACACGTGTTCATCATATACGCAACACACTGCCAGTGAAGTCGTCAAGTTTTATTAACATTTTCGAAGATAACTTTTTTACAATCATGCAAAACGTTGACGTGAGCACCAACAGAACAATCTTGCTTGATGGTTGATATCTGAATCCGTGCACTCAACTATTAAAGTGGGATGAAGCGAAGCAGCGATTTACATGAATAAACGTATTTAGAAAACGGATGAAAGACAGTGAAGAAAAAAAAAAAAAAAAACAGTAATATACACAGATTTGGTCAATTTAGTTTAGAGGTTGTACTGGATTCATTAACTGACCACCCATCACGTGACCTTGTTGCCTAGCAAAAGGTCCGCGAAGATATAATAAATGGATGTCGAACACGTGGAACTTTCGGACATTCCGTCGGATATTTTGTTGAATTCTGGCCTCAAACGTTTTTCGTTATGATAAAAACATAAGGCAACGTTTTAAAGCGACAACTATATGTGGGAATGTTTAATGTAGCAAATGTCATGCCAACCTAGCAATGTAATATAGACATAGGCGCGGGAACGGGTGCAAGGGGGCAGCTGCCCCGTGGAATTTCGCTGGGGGCAGACATATGGTTCTTTTTGGTGAGCGTCAAGGGGGTGCAATTGGAGGTTTCTGGTGAGATTAATAAATTTTGAACGTCGCCACGAAATTTTCAACAGCACCCCTTCTCGTCTTCCGATGTCATAATCCTAGAGCGGAGCGGAGTGGTGCTGAAGCCGAAATGGCATCCAGTGGACATCCACAAAACAGTTAGATGACCTTGACTTTGCTGACGACATATGTTTACTATTTCACACACACACACACACACACACACACACACACACACACACAAGCAGATGCAAGCGAAAACTAGCCGGCTGACAAAGGAAGCAGAGAAAACAGGTCTGAAAATAAGTATACATAAAAGCAAAACTCTTGATGGTGAACAACACACAACAAGCAAAGGAACAGATCATGGGAACGGATATAGAAGAGGACAACAATTTTACCTATCTCGGCAGTGTAGTTACATAAAAAGGAGGAACAGACGAGGATGTCAAATGCAGGATTGGAAAGGCCAGACATGCATGCATCACCTCAAACACAGTGTGGAACACACCATCCTTTTCAAAAAGAAAAAAAATGGGCCAAGTGGCCCTGAAGTCCTTTGGACTAATACGTCTATATGTGACCCCGGCTGACCAAATGAGTGATAAGTCGGAAAAATTGTAACATTGTTTTCTTACATCCTTGTAAAGGTTTGGTAGAGTGCTTTACACGGTTTCAAAAATGTGACTGCTACAAAAATTGGCAAAGTTATGGAGCATTGAACATGGTAGGGATCAAAAAGTGAAAATGAAGAAAACGGCTGTTGAAGTTTTACATTATATATGCAAATGGATTGCATGGAAATATTACATGCACAACATTCAAATGTGGCACACAGTATGTAATATGTATGTTATGTTGCAATGATACACTGGAAGTACAAATGTGCTGCTACAAAGACTTATCAAGTTATGCCAGATTATGTCTTCATGTGTAAAACTAAGAGGACAGATTATCTGAGAGCAAAAGGTAGACTCACTGTTTGACACAGTTTAAAACCTACAGGCAACTGTCCAGTTTAACAGGGGTCTAGTGGCTTAATGCTGTCTGTTGACACAAGCTACTGCCAGTGACCAATTACAGATTAGTCACAGCTTCCATCAAACAATAGCAGGCAGAGAATCTTAGCTCCACAGCTGGGTGTAATACACAACCAGAGCCACCACTGATTCATGGTCAAGTAGATTAGCTCAATGCACCAACTAAGACAATACACAACACTGTGAGTGACAGTGTCCAGAGTGAGGCCTAAGCAGTGTCCTCATTGCTGAATAGATCAATTAAACCTGCCAAGTGGGTGACATTCTGCACAAGTGTTCATTAATCCTTAGTGATTGTTCAGAACACCAGACTGACCACATACCTAAACAAAGCGAATGTAATAGGTGAAGAACAGGCAGTGTTCAGATAGGGGTATTGGTTGAATTGTATTAGTCTCGACTCAAAAGGCTTTATTGTGTCTTCATCGATTATAAGAAAGCATTTGATTTAGTAGACCGGTCCTCCCTGTGGTCTAAGAAAATTTCATGCGGTATTAATGGTATTGTGTTGTACAAAAATGCTAAATCATGGATAAATGAGGGCCAGGCTGTGTCAGCCTTCTTCTCATGTGTAGAGGTATGGCAAGGAAAAAACTTGTGTCCTTTGTTATTTGCTATTTACCTGAATAATTTTGAACACTGTTAGTCACAATTATAACGGACTTGACATGGCAGCTGGTTAAATTTACATATATAGTGTATAGCGGAACTATGTCATATTGATACAATTGATTTACACAGTACCATGTCTACACAAGGCATGCCAAGCGTAAACAGAACAGTAGAATGCATTTGATACAAATAAAGTGTAGGATATTTCACTCTATAGTTGTCCAGAATATAAATTTTCTATGTTTGTCACCTACAGGTGACAGAATATTAATTTTCTATGTTTGTCACCTACATGTTTCTACAGACAATACATCTTTAACCAATAAACACCACAGTCACACCATTTTATAATAATTAAATGAACATCAAAATAAACACAACTTGCAATCATAGAAAATCAATAGTTTTGAAGATACAGTTTAAAAGTGTTAGGCAACTGTTCAGTCTAACAGGGGTCAAGTGTGTCTACTCTGCCTGGGTGCTGTGACCAATTAAAGATTAGTCAAGGTCTCAATGGCCTAGGCTGTAGAAATTAGTCACAGCTTTTGATTTTCTGGCACACTACACAACATCTACTGTTGGGGGTGATCTCAAGGGCCCTTCTCAAAACCACATCACTAGATAATGTAAACCTTTTGCACTTTGAGGGCCCCTTAGGTGCCCTTAGAATGATTCAATCAAATATAGATTTCTTGTATATAGTGACAGCATCCTAAGATACATCTATGCAAAATTAGAAAACAAATTGCTGAACAGTTTTTGAAAAAATAGGCCAAATGTTACATTTTTTTACCAGTTTTGGGGTCCTTGGAGGCCCTAGGGAGCCCTTAAAATGATTCAATCAAATACAGATTTATCGTGCATAGTGGCAGTGCCCCCAAGATATGTCTATGCAAAATTAGAGAAAAAGTTGCTGAACAGTTTCTGAGATACGGCAGCTAACGGCGGACGGCGGACGGCGGACGGGGGACGGCGTGTGGAGGTGGGTTACCAGTGCACTCTTGGTCGCCTTTCCCTGCAATATGCATGTTGGGTATTTGGTGTGGAACGACATAATCATGTCAGCGTATTATTGAATTCCCGCTACGAAAACGGGAGCTGGCAATAACGCGGTGAACACAACAGAGGCAATGCACTGTCGACCTGTGTTCCCCCATTCGAGCACGTACACGTATCACTTCGCATCAATTATTAATTCCAAGTTCACAACGTGAAATAGCTAAACAATACAACCCACACAGTTAAACGATATATCACAGATTTGAACTAGCGTTACTTCAGTGCAATGACATAAGCCCAGTTAAATGTCTCGTTGGGGCTGACATACACGTCGCAAACCGAAGTACTAGGGGTAGGTCGGGTATATTGGACCATCCGCTATATTGGACCGCGACCCGATATCTGTTTAAATACGGTACCGAACATATGGTGGCCCCATCACCCGCAGGACCTTTAACAAAAAAGGATTGTCGGTTACACGCTGTTCTGGATGTTCGATTACCCGCTGTGTTGGATGTTCGATTACCCGCTGTTCTGGATAATTGAGCGCCCCTAGTAGCAGCTGTGTTTTGTATATGCTCGTGGATTTCACTAGTTTAATGCGTTTTCTAAACATTCGATCATCATTATAATTGTACAACCGTTTTATGATACTACGCGCTATGCTTGTTGGGTTCATGCTGATTGGAACTATACTCGTGAACATGTGTGATATTTTGACACTACTGCCTGCAATCACACCTGTTCGTGTTAACGAAGACTACACTGTTCTACCTATGGTGACCCACATTCGATACGACAGGCGCGAACTGCTGCGCCATAGCAAGGTAATGACGAAAGTCAATAGACTCTTCGAGCCGGTGTATTGCCTGTCGAAGCTACTTGGGATAGCCGTAACACCGCGTGGGTGTTGAGCCGACAAGAACCGTAGAAACAAATGTACTTCAATACACACTGCACGTGCAACTACTGGACTCATACAATTTCACTCAACACGTCACAGAGCATACACATTCTGCAGGCCACACATTGGACTTAGTGAAAACCCCCAAAACAATGACAATTTCGCTACTTCTGTTGCCGTTATTCCGATGTCTATATCAGATCACCACGTGGTGCGCTACGTCATGGGCATCCAAAGGCCAGCTAAGACATCGACACACGTATGGGCAAGGCCAGCGAAAACGAGACATTTTCACTTGATCAACTGATCAATTTTTTTTACAAAATCTAATTTGTAGACATTTTATTTGAAAGATCATCTATTCTACGATATATTACTAAAACATGGTTTCAAACTTGAATATTTGTATTTTGTTAACTTTAATATGAGTACGTTAAACGCCCACCGATTTACGTTACACAATGACGCTTAGTTAATTACCTGCCTTTATTATTTTAAGGATTTACTTCCCCGATTTGATACACATGTATATTGAGCAAGAGGACCTGATAGTATTGGTAGAATGTAATTTACATGTTCATCATAATTTAGTTTTTGTTTAGCTGTCCAACTTTCATGCAAGAATTTTGTGCATTCCATAATTGTTGAGGAAATTCCACATATCAGGTTGTTCCGATGTCCATCACTCGAAGAAGAATGCAGCTGTGTTTGCACAAACCATAGATTTGCCTTATGTAGATGTTCCCAATGTATCAGACACCATTGTACTGAAACATTGGAATGTGCTGAAATGTGTTGCTCCTTCAAATATGCGACATGTTTTCGTAACGTAAATCGGAAGAAAGTGGAAAATAATAAAAACGTCAAAAACAAAACATTTGTTTACGAAATAATCAAAGTTACTGTATGATTTATTCACTGTGAGATACAATTAAAAGGTGAACAGATCGCACTGCATGTGCCATCATCCTAACAAGTTATTTAATAACGTAACCATGAACATTGGTATTAAAAACTTGGTATTCTTTCCCTGCACCCTTTCATGTGAAGCGCGGACAATTGCGTTCTTCTGCGAACTGCTGAGTGTTTTCTCCACCTCGTTAAGAAGGGCATGATGTTACACGGGAATTTCCCTGATTTTTGTTACTTTAGTCGGAGTGAAGCCAGCATTCCGTATTTCCTCATTTGCCTGATTTTTCGGACTCGATTCGTCAGCAGTTTCTCCTTGTCTGTCGCTATTATTTTCACCAGCATGTTTGGTGTTCTTTAGTCTCTGGACAGTGTTCTGTGAAGTTTTCTTTTCCACCAGCTTGTTTCTTTGCTCGAGTTCATCAAGTTTCACCTCTTGTTGGTATGTTGTCTTGTTTTGCATAAACACAATAGTGCTAGTGCAATTCCTCTTCCTTCAATTTTGAAATGGCAATTTCACAGTAAGCGTTGTAGCGGGTATTAAGTATGTTGTTGTGCTGTCGCATGGCCCGCCATTTTCTTCTGCCACCTCTCGAACTTTTGGCTGTGTAGCAGCACTTGCTAATGCCTTGAGCTTTCTCCGATATGTTTTGTTGTAGTCGCGTCCCTTTCTTTTCTTTTCCTGCAGTTTTGACATTGATATGTTGTCTCTTGGCACGTAATATTTCATAACACGATCTGTCTTCTTTCTTCCGTATTGTGGATCTGTTGTCTTTTTTTCTATCTCTGTAAGCTTTCTGGCGTTCAGCTGATGTTTTTGCCATGGTTCATACAAACACAAACTAAATAATGCTTCAAAAACTGCACACGCATGTGCCCATAGCCCTATGTCATCAAACTTTGTCAAACATGAACATAATATTAATAATAATGTTGTTAATCATTTCGTGCAATATTACATGGTTCTATCAATCTAAAAATAATACATAATGTAAAGCATTTTAACATTTATTGAAGTCGCACGTCGTGTATACGAATTTTGATTTACGTTACAATTTACATTACGTATTCTTTACAGGTCCATTGAGCGGCACATGTTCACATTTAATATCGCCCATCGAAGTATAAATACTCTCACACTAGAAATGCACAATACATTTGTTATCGCTATATTTCCTCCGTTAACCTGAGTGCGTTATGCTTCAAGTCTCCTATTAGCTTACAGTGGGTAAAGATCCTAAGAGAAATTAAGAACCATTTATTCACACTAACACTACGACTAAACTTACCTTGTCACTCAACCATGGACATGGTAAATTTGCGCGTTTATACAATTATTTGTCGGCGTAAACAAAAATGGTGTAACGTAACTCAGTGTAACGTAAATTGGGCAAACTCACGACTCAAGCTCTCTACACCGTTTCAAGGAACGCCGAGGCGAATGTATACTCTGTTGAATAACAGTGAAGCATTTCTTTTGGCATGTCCCTACATACTTTCTTCAGTATCGTCGTTCGCCGTAACGTAAATCGAATCCTTAAAGTTAAAAACTGAAACTGTTAATATGTTTGTCCTATGACTGTGGCATTAAGATAACAGCAGCACATAATTGCAGTAGGTCACACACACACACACGCACACGCACACGCACACACACACGCACACGCACACACACACACACACACACACACACACACACACACACGTTATTAGATTTCAATAATAGTTTGCAACTACGTGTGGTGTGAAGTTGGAGAACAATCTAAGGAAACAGCGTAACGTAAATCGCATGATTTCGGCGACAAGCTACTCAAGAGCATAGACACATATTGTTGTACTGCAGGTGATTTAGTTATACCATAAAATAATCTACATTTTTATGAGATAAAGGAAACACACGTGAGGCACTTTTATAATAAGTAGTTTAATAATTTGAACAGTGGTTGTAGTCAGAGTGTTGCCAGTGTTGCCGGCGACACTTATGCCGCGTGCATGCGTTCATAATTCAGCAAATTTTACAGTTAACTACATAAAATTATACATCGTTTTAATCTTTATGGTGTCTTCTAGCCATTGGAATCGGAAATTTGTATGGAAGTTACATAAGCCCTTATAACAACCACAAAAAAGGCCGGCGACAGCACTTTTTCAAAAGTGTCTCGTTTTCGATGCGGCCTTGCCCATATAGTAAAACGCAATTACCGCTCGTTTGACGCCGATTCTTTCAATAATGACATTCAATTAACTTGTGAGTTACTATCAGCCATGGTGTCAACATCCAGCGCAGCGGAACTCGTCATTGGCTACAATTCTTCACTAAGAACATGTATTGACAAACATGCACCAGAGCGACGGACTGCCATGCGGGGTAATAAACCAAACTCGTTGTACAACAGCAACATCGTTGACGCGAGGAGACAACGGCGAAAGAAAGAGTCATTGTGGAGACGCACAAAGCTTGAGATTCATCGACAAATGTACGTTGATGCACGCGATGAGTGCAACAAGCTCATTGCCCTCTCGAAAACCAACTACTATCGAGATACACTTCTGAACGCTGACAACAGAAGCATGTTCAACATCGAGAAATCGCTGAGTGGGAAGCCATCACGTTCGTTCGTATCCCGAATATGACTCCGTCGTTGCATGTTGCGATTCATTTTCGGACTATTTTAACAACAAGGTAGCTGAAATTCGACTCGGCTTACATGCTGCCAGAGATCGCACCACACCGCCGCGTGAAACACGTCGCTTTGTCACACCAATTGACACATTTGCACCTACAACAACACGTGAAATAACGGCTATCATCGCTAGAATGTGTACGTCTTGCACAGTTGATCGGCTACCATCCGATCGTGTTAAACAGAACACTGACGCACTTACGATCATTGTTGCCGACATAACAAATGCGTGTTTGGCAGAAGGAACAATGCCGGATGAACTGAAGTGAGCACTTGTGCATCCTCTTCTGAAGAAGCCGTTACTGTGTAAGGATAAGTAACTACCGCCCAGTCAGCAATCTGTCCCAACTTTCGAACGTGATTGAAAAGGTTGTGGGCAACAGATTGAACATTCACCTAGCCAATGAATCACGTACGGATACATTTCAGTCCGCATACAAGAGAAACCACTGGACCGAGACAGCCCTACTGTGGGTAGTCAACGAGATCATGACTGCGGTAGACCGCAGACAAGGTACGATCGTCATTCTAATCGATCTAAGCGCCGCATTTGACACGGTAGCTCACGCAATACTACTGGATCGCCTACAACGACGCTACGGCATCACCGGAGTGGTTCTCCGTTGGCTGGAATCTTACCTAAGTAATCGCAAGCAGAATGTCGTCATCGACCGTGTGTTATCCAGCGATACGACTTTCTTAACGTGAATGCCGCAAGGGTCAGTGTTGAGACCACTATTATTTTCACTATACGTGCTGCCGATCGGTGATATCATTCGCAAACACGACTTAACATATCACCACTACGCCGATGATGTACAACTGTTCTGCCACTTCGACCTGGATGCATATTCTCTGGTGACCGCCGTGCGTCGGAACGACCGATGTATTGATGACGTGAAGGAGTGGATGATTTGGAATGATCTGCTCTTGAATGACACCAAAACAGAAATTCTACAGGTTGTCCCCAAATCAGCATCTGCCATCGTAAGTGGGCTCCGTGTGTGCGTCGGGACAGATGAAATTAGTGCAACTGATCAAATTAGAAATCTCGGCGTCCACCTTGATAGACACCTGGATACGACTTTGCAAGTGTCACGTACTATCAGCACTTGCTCGCTGCACCTGCGCAACATCGGGTTAATTCACCGTTACCTCACTCAACCGACAGCGGAATGGGTAGTCAATGCCATGATTACATCCCGTTTGGACTACTGCAACTATCTACGGTACCAATAACATCGGTCGATTGCAGCGACTCCAGAATGCCGCCGCTCGCCTTATTACTCGACAGGCTCGTTGTGAAAGTGCGACCCCTATTCTTCACGAACTGCGCTGGCTACCTATTCAACAGCGCATTGCATTCAAGATCGCTGTTCTTACGTACAAGGCGCTGCACGAAGACCTCTCGCCTGTCTACATACAGAAACTCGTGCGTGTCTACATGCCAGCCAGACGTCTTCGGTCTGCTGACTCGAACGCACTAGTTGTTCCAAGAACACGCAGCAGAGCCGGTGACTGTACATTTACTCACGCAGCGGCAGCAGTGTGGAACGCTTTGCCGTCAAGCGCTAACAGCAAAACATCACTGGAATAATTTAAATCTGTCTTGAAGACTCAACTGTTCACTGCAGCGTATATGTAACTCGGACGCTTATCAACACTGTTTTACCATAGCTGATTGATGTTTAACGTTTATTTATTAATCTATTTATTTACTTTTCATATACATTTTAGCGTAATTTATTGATGTTTACATTAATTTTAGTTTATTTATTAAAATAATAATAATATTATCTTAACTATTTAATGTTATGATATTTTATATCACATGCCTTTTCTACTTCTACTATATTTATTGTCTTAATTACTATTATTATTAGTTAATTTTATCTATGATATAACAACTATTGTTTTTTATTCAAATGCATTATTTTTAACATACATATACTGCATATACATTGTCGTAAAGCGTTGTGAACAATATTGGATGTGGCGCTTAACAAAATAAAATGTTATTATTATCACAGTCGATTACACGCTGTTCTGGATGTTCGATTAACCGCTGTTCGGGATGTTTGATTAAATGCTGCTCTAGATGTTCGATTACCCGCTGTTCTAGATGTTCGATTACACGCTGTTCTGTATAATTGATTACACGCTGTTCTGGATGTTCGATTGACCGCTGTTCTAGGTTTTCGATTACGCGCTCTTCTGGATGTTCGATTACATGCTGTTCTGGATGTTCGATGACATGCTGTTCTGGATGTTCGATGACATGCTGTTCTGGATGTTCGATGACATGCTGTTCTGGATGTTCGATGACATGCTGTTCTGGATGTTCGATTACATGCTGTTCTGGATGTTCGATGACATGCTGTTCTGGATTTTCGATGACATGCTGTTCTGGATGTTCGATGACATGCTGTTCTGGATGTTCGATGACATGCTGTTCTGGATGTTCGATGACATGCTTTCTGGATATTCGATTACATGTTGTTCTGGATGTTCGATGACATGCTGTTCTAGATGTTCGATTACACGCTGTTCTTGTTCTTACAAACTGTTAAGTATTATCGTAGGTAAGGGGAATTTAACTGGATAATGATTCGATAGTTGTCTATTCAATATCGCACCAAAGTGGTTCAATATACCCAACGAATATATCCATTGGAATTCAATGGACCACCCAGTCCAATATACAGTAATGTGTGGTCCAATATAGCTCAACGGCCGTTTATATTGGACCGCTATGCTATAATCAAAATGTTAAATTTTCTCCCAAATGCGCGATCGCAAAGTTGTCATCTTGTACCTAACGGTGCCGATTGTTAACGAGTTTTAAACGAAATAGTTAAATGCACAACACCAGTAGTCTACTTTGATATTGTGTGCCACGTTCTTGGGGGGTTCAATATATCCGACCTTCCCCTATATACTGCGATATTCTCTTAATGTCGCAGCAGCAGCAACCCGTCAGTTATCATTCTCAGTTGTCTTCATGGTCCTTCACATCCGTGTGCAGCCTTGCCGACAACGCTGTTCCACATACTTACTCTGTTGCATCAGACAGTTTGACATTTGGCACCATCGACGGGATGTCGGTGGTGCCGTAGCAAGCAAACTACGGCAGATCCGGTGATGGTAAAGACTGTCGCAACATCTTGCGGGATGTTCGCTGACTTGGAATGTTATCTGTATATCTACTAAATCATTACGTGTACCCTGTATGTATTACTTAAATGCGAAAACCTAATGATCACCATTTAAAAATAAACACGTGGACCAGTGCAGCTCTCCAATTTGGCGCCATCTGTTAACAGCACGGTGAAGGCCTACTAGTTGATTTCATTCAACATTTCATGCCAGAATGAAACTGTGAGTGTCGGACGGTGCTTGTGAAAAATACAGTGCTTTAATGAACAACACTAATTATTCTTAAATACAATTCGACCATGATCTGCTTAGACCTGAAGCGCAGTGGGGCAGTGGCTATAGCTTCGGACTCTCCACCGAGAGAACCAGCGTTCAAATCCTGTGCTGCGGTGTCGAATCATTCACACGTACGCAAAATATAATTTCCCGTTTCGTAAATGGCCTTCGTGTTGACGTACATTTGAAATATAAACAAATATAATATATACTTGTGTCATTGCTACATACTATATTGATATTACCAATAACAAATACAAACGTATTACGAAATCGCCGACACTGCATACCCCAGATTAGTTCATGTATATATCCAAAACAAAGATGCAATTATAACATTATTGATGACATTCATTTATTAGCAAATTATGTAAATTAAACTAATTATTCATCAAAGAATACATATTAAAAAAAAAAATTACCTCGTAAACTTTCCAAATGAGCAAATTGTTTCTGGCGTAAGCAAAAGAAAATATAATTATATACATGTAAACACCAACGCTGATGAGAACTATACGAATAAAACACTTTCCCACACTGAACAATACTGCAAACGTATTTTAAAGAGAATTACGCCACCACCCGTCTTTAGTTTGGGTAATCAATGTTATAACGAAAACGATCACCTGTATAAACAGACGAATAAGTTAATTAATGTTATCTGCATGACACGCCAGTAAACTATAATCGAACTATACCTCGAACAATGCAATATATATGTTTGTTTTCGTAATAATATAACCCGGTTCAACCATTCTATGTCCTTTATAAGTATTGCTCAACCGTCATGTTTGAAGACATGCAAAAGTGAATTGGCGGTCTTATTTTGAACAGAGTATATGATGGGACACCACAGTGTATATGATGGGACAACAACACGGAATCATCTCAGAGTATATGATGGGACAACAACACGGAATCATCTCAGAGTATATGATGGGACAACTACACGGAATTATCTCATAGTATACGATGGGACAACAACACGGAATCATCTCAATTTCATATCATACATTATTTAGTAGTAAACATTATGCGATACGACAACAGCACATTGAAATAACTGCAACAGTCACCGCGATAAAGTCTTCTTTGCACATTTACGAACATCGCAAGTAGGCCTAATGTAGCAACTATCAAAATAAGACATCGTTGTGCAAGATGTTTTGTGGGTTTTGCTTGGCTATACAGTACAAGCATCCATGCCACACTTCCCGGTTTATAGACACGATGCTAACTCATGTCTGCACAGTCAAAACGACATCATATGAGAAAAGTAAGGTTTAACTTCCTTTCCACTAATGTTATGGCAATGAAACGTCTTGCGCAATGAAGTTTCCATCGAAAACTTCGAGACCAATGGAAAGTCCGGCGTCGTTCAACTCAGCCAAAGATTGCTTCATGCCCTGCAAATATTTGCTGCGTCGCATCACACACACTTTGGCGTTGAGCAGCTGCGAGGAGACGCCGGGAGCACCACAAGCGAGGAGACTGCGACTGATTCTCCGGTTCACGAAGTCGCTGTTGTGATCCTTCAGCGTGATGAACAACGTGCCGCAATAGGAAGCTTTAGAGTCGTCGTCTTGCCGCACACGCAACGACTTGATCGGCTTCACCTGCGCGGTCGGACACGCAGTCAACAGATGCTCCTGCACTTCGACGCCTGTTCGGGCCGTTGTGCCGCCGAACACGACCCAGTAGCTGATGGCTGGGTACACGGGGTTCACGTGTTCCTGCAGGCTCCGACCCGTGTTGTACATACCACTGATGCAAGACACGAACATTTGCAACGACGGAGTTCGTGCGACGATCCGGTCGCACAGGTGACGCTGCGACACTATGTCGTCCCACGCATTTGCAAGCGTTTCACTGTCGCCTCGCCAGCTGACGCGGTAGGCGTGCACGTGGTCGCCGTATGCTCGTACTGGCTCCACCACGCGGTACGAAATGGCACGCATGATCGTTTTTCCGTACAGTTTGTCCTGTGGATATTTGATGCGGACCTACAAAATCATTACAAATGCGTGTTACATTTATATATCGAGATATTTTAACATCATCTTCTGACGTTAAATCGCTAATTCTGCTTATGACACGACGCTGACAAAGACAAGTATACGAGTTTCGTGTCAGCTTGTTTCACCGACTCGGAACATTGTGCTCAGACGAGAAAGAACGCGACGTAAATTGACCAATAAACGAGCATATATATCTGTACTCTATAAGTAGAAACGTGTGTGCGTGCATGTGTATGTAGGTGCGTACATGCGTGCCTGCGTAAGTTTCCCATATCTGCATCATAGATTTATTTCACAACGGAATTATAAGATGCGTGTGTTATACTGACAATGACGTCGTCTGTTGATGCTTCACCTATGCACTTGAAGACCACTTCAGTACATACATGTATAGACAATATTTTAAACTTATGCGAATTGCGACAAATAATTTTGATTTAAATAAAACCAAGACTTCATGTCATCTTCGCGCGCCGGGGGGCGCTGCTGATTACTTCAGTCTCAGTATCTCCTGGCAGATCGCTTGCCGAAACTCGGAATATAAGCTCAGCTAATAATATCGTTTTCCGGCAAATTCCAGGGTCTTCTAGGTGGTGTTGGTGGACTGTCTGGGCAGTAGACGTAATTATTTGAATACGCAATACCGCTCAGTGGCTTGTGAGAATGGTAAGTGGGTAATTATATTGGGATTCCTGGAACTGGGGTGTGAGTCGGACGAGTGTCTGCATTGCTCTCACGGGTGGTACGGCGAACTCAATTATGAATTTGATTCAGCTAACTTCCATACAATGCATAGGAGATACGTAAGGGATAGTTTACGTATAGGGTTCGCGAGCCTTATGTGTCACACTGCACGAACAGGATAAGTAAGTCAAAATAAAGATGTTGACATGTCGCAAACTATGCAGATTATACAGTTCGTTTCTCGACCTGTGTGTGGGTATATGTGCGTACGTATGTGAGAGCTAGCGTGCATTCATGCGAGTGCGTTTGCTTTGCAAACAAACACGTTCTGCTGTTAGTCTTTCTTTCGGAAGACGCCCAACATCGGAGCAGTTCTCACAAGTTCATGACAACGAATGTCTAATTATCTAGTTCTGCTATTCGGCAGGTGACCGATTGACATATGGAAAACCATCAACTGTAGCTGATAAAGAAGTTACTTTAATATTCGCATGAATTGTGCCACCATTTGAAGCCATATGACGGTGCACATCAACATAATTATGAATGCAACAGCAGACGGTAGTAACTAAATATGACATCAGCTCACAATTGGTCTCAAGCATACAAGCAACGAAATAGCACAAGTGGT
Source organism: Paraescarpia echinospica (assembly GCA_020002185.1). NCBI lineage: Eukaryota > Metazoa > Annelida > Polychaeta > Sabellida > Siboglinidae > Paraescarpia > Paraescarpia echinospica. Next base: position 40,239,319 of record CM034541.1, read on the forward strand.
ACACGGAGACAGACAATCAGTTCTGCACATCAATAGCAGCAACATTACCTATTAGCCGGACATACGTTCAATAGTTTTGGTGCGCAGTTTGTACTTTCGGACTATCTAGACTTTTCGAGATGTGTATAATTTCACTGCCAACACATTCTAACAACACTAAACCTGCCAATTTTCCAGAACAATTGCAATCAGATCACATAAAAAGTATTTTTCAAATTACATATACAGCTGTATCACCATTTTCTAGGTCATATGTTTTTTGTGAAACACAACAGGAATGTTAACTGTGCTCTGGTCAATAGTGATTCATGAGTGCGCAGACGTATTCAGAATTCCGCGCGTGACGTTTGCGCCTGTGTATCCTGGTTAAGATACAACGCGTAAATAATGACGTCACGTTCGTGTGGACACGGCGTTCTTTCTCCTGCCTAGTAAACATCATGAAATTAACCATAAATGAAACGTCAACAATAGTATGTAAGTAAATAAGCCAAACTTGCCATAAATAGTCATCATCATTAACCACTACACATCGTTCGCATGTATATATCCGTTTACTGTTACGATTATAATTTTGACAAACCTTATACTAACTCATTGGATCAACAAAACGAAGTCAAAAATGCGTGTCTATTCCCCGATTTCGTGTTCGCATACTTTGAAAATGTTTGACGACAGCTAATGGCAAGCTAACCACGGCTACGTTTGATTGGGGACATCTACGTTGTACATATCACCATTGATCTGTATAAAGTCACCCGACAACAGATGGGACACTTCCTCCGGACACACTTGAGTGTTTGACGTAGCCTCCACTCTCTGGCTCATCACGGTGTCCTGTCGGTCTGTCGACGTCAGTGTACCTCTGGAAACATCATCCTTCATCAAAGATGCATTCTCTTCATGTGTCAACACCGACTACTCTTAGACAGCGACAGTTGGTGTACTGTCGCCATAGCTGCTTCCATGGGCCCAGTCGAAGCCTCGTGGAATATCGTGGTCTTGTTGGTACTCGCGTTCGCGTTGTGTTTCCGCAGGTGTACAAGCAAGTTATGGCGATTGACGGTGCGGTATTTGCACACGACGCACGCGTGCTGCCCATCGGGTTCCGTCGTGTCGTGTTGCAGGGCGTACGTGCTTGTACAAACTGGTCGCCTTGTCGAAGGTCATCGTACAGAAGTTGCACGAAAATAACTTCTCTTCTTGTAGAAGTCTGGTTGTGGTAGGATGGGTTTCTCTTGCAGCAGGGTGGACATCTCTTGTGAAAGGATGGGCGTCTCTTTCGGAAGGATGGGCGTCTCTTGCGGTAGGGGGATCATTCCATGCGGAAGTATCGCTGTGCGGACGTGCTCCTTCGTGTTGACATCGCCAGAGCAATTCTCGTGGGTTGCGTGCGCCAATAGATGTCCTCCGTCGACCGATGATTGTGTGTCGTGCTTGGCCTTCATGCGGCGAGCGACGTGCTCTTTCTGTGTCGCGCTGTACTCGCACACGGCACACGCGAACGGCAGCTCTCGCGTGTGTATCTGCATGTGCCGCTTCAGTCCGCTCCGGCAGTACAGCTTTAGTTCGCGGCTGGTCCGTTGCAACTTCGCGTGTTGTTTCGTAAGCATGAGCGTCGGCGCCGTGAAGTCGCACTGGGTACATGTCAGCGGCCGTGGGTGGTCAACACTGACCTGTTTTTTATGGTTAGCGCGAACCTTTAATCCAGGGCTGAAGTTGGTAGCGCGACGTTGTCAACCGACTTTTCCTGATGTCTGAGTCGAATGTGCCTCTTGAGGTGGACTTTCTGACGGAACCTGCCATCGCAGATAGTGCATTGGAAGCGGCGCACCTCGGTGTGAGTCAGTCGGTGACGTTGCAAGTTGCTGTTAGTTTGTGCAACGTAAGCACACTGCTCACAGGCATAAGCCCGATACCCGACATGGCACGCTTTGTGTTCGCGCCAATTCGCCGAGTTATTCGTTGAATACTTGCAGAAGTCACAGCGAAATAAGTCGTCCGAAGTAGGCACCATCAACACGTCGACATGTGTGCTACCCCTCACGTCAAGGCTTCCGAATCCAACTGGTATTCTACTCAGTTTGATGCCATCTCCACCAACATTGATTGGTGGCTGCTGCACAAATGTTCTCTGGCTGATATCCTCCTCAGGTGATAATAAGTAAGCGTCGGCTATGATGCCGGCAGATCTTGCCGTGTCAGTCCTCCGCAGGTTAATCGCGTAGTTATGAAACGTCATTGTAGTTGCAGCAACGACATCCCGTGACCGACTGGTCAGTGGCAGTGCGTGTGTCACTGGCAGACTCGACGCAACATCACCCTACAGAAAGACAAGTTTAGACACTCAATACGTTGAGCCTGCACTGATTTGACACATTTGACGCTAATGTGCTACTATGACTATCTTATTAAGTTCCATTAGCCTAAGTCCGAAACACAAACACGTTAAACAAACAGCACTTTATTTTGGAACTTTCATCTCGGTTTTCTTATTTTTGTGTCAGTCACACCTAGACCGAGACGCAATCAGCATGAGGCAAGTTTATTGTTTGTTACGTGGTATGTTTTCGGGTTCTCAATGGCAGGGTGCACAGTGGATTTATTTGACAGGTAGTCCGTTGGACTAGTTGACTCAGAAACAACTAGTCCTCATATTGTTTTACTAGTCCTTAAAAATCAATCGTACTGTTGTATCATATATGTGTGACAGTTATGGCACATAGTAAAAGTGGCTTTATTTCATAAAGAAAACAAGCCGTTTCCCATTTCAATTAAATGTTTAACTAAATGTGTCATTAATAGAAACAAATACATGTGATTTCGTAGATCCAATTGCAAAGTTATCAGAAGAAATGACTAGTTTAATCAGGGGCAGCAAACAGGAGTCGTGGACAAGGCGATGCCAGCAGAATTTGAAGCCTGACGGCGACAAAGGACCGACATTGTCGGACTAAGTTGCATCATTTGCCCTATACTTTTCATTAGCGTTTCCTTTCCCGAAGCCGACTAAACAATCAGTAACATTGCTGGCGTTTGGTAACTTGCTAAAATAATCACCCAATGCAGGAATAACGCAACTACCATCACGACGGGATAGCACGTAACGATGTCTGTAACCCGCGCATGTATGTTTGTCCATGTCGCTCACCACTCATGGTCGCTAGGTGGCACTACCTATCCTACGCTAACCGGATGTAAACAGTCGCCATTTACATTCACTGCGTTCAGCAAGTTCCCCATCTGACGGTCGTACGGAATATTTAGCTGCCTGTGATAAAATGCTATCTTACTGTCTGATTTTGTTTTATTCCATCACAACACCCAACTAGCGTATACATAGCGTAAATTAATTTACCTAATAACAGCTAGTCCGATGGGACTGCTCCACTAAACATGGACTAGTCCGATCACTGAAACTACTCGTCCGGGACGATCGGACCGGCCTTATTTCGCAGCCTGCAATGGTACTGTCCCAAACACAAGACCTGTCTTATTTTTTATGATATGTTGATAGTGAAATCTATTGATTGTTCTGTTCTACACACCCAACCGAGAAACCAGACTCAATATACTGAACCAGGAAACTACGACACCGGCGAGGTCCACACCAAGGACCATCTACTGATCCGGTAGTCTTCTGGAAGAACTGTGCTCCTTGGCGCATCTCGCAGCGGTGTTCAACACAGCAACTGTATGCTTACGATCGTCTTGGTCCAGGGCCTGCTGCTTACATCAAGTACACCGGCAGGCTGCGAAATAAGGCCGGTCCGATCGTCCCGGACGAGTAGTTTCAGTGATCGGACTAGTCCATGTTTAGACTTTAGTGGAGCAGTCCCATCGGACTAGCTGTTATTAGGTAAATTAATTTACGCTATGTATACGCTAGTTGGGTGTTGTGATGGAATAAAACAAAATCAGGCAGTAAGATAGCATTTTATCACAGGCAGCTAAATATTCCGTACGACCGTCAGATGGGGAACTTGCTGAACGCAGTGAATGTAAATGGCGACTGTTTACATCCGGTTAGCGTAGGATAGGTAGTGCCACCTAGCGACCATGAGTGGTGAGCGACATGGACAAACATACATGCGCGGGTTACAGACATCGTTACGTGGTATCCCGTCGTGATGGTAGTTGCGTTATTCCTGCATTGGGTGATTATTTTAGCAAGTTACCAAACGCCAGCAATGTTACTGATTGTTTAGTCGGCTTCGGGAAAGGAAACGCTAATGAAAAGTATAGGGCAAATGATGCAACTTAGTCCGACAATGTCGGTCCTTTGTCGCCGTCAGGCTTCAAATTCTGCTGGCATCGCCTTGTCCACGACTCCTGTTTGCTGCCCCTGATTAAACTAGTCATTTCTTCTGATAACTTTGCAATTGGATCTACGAAATCACATGTATTTGTTTCTATTAATGACACATTTAGTTAAACATTTAATTGAAATGGGAAACGGCTTGTTTTCTTTATGAAATAAAGCCACTTTTACTATGTGCCATAACTGTCACACATATATGATACAACAGTACGATTGATTTTTAAGGACTAGTAAAACAATATGAGGACTAGTTGTTTCTGAGTCAGCTAGTCCGACGGACTACCTGTCAAATAAATCCACTGTGCACCCTGCACCGGGCATGCCGACCTTTCAATAGTGGGGAACTATGTGGCAAGGCATTATCTAATCAAACTATGACCTTTTAGATTTAGCTTTTTGGAACTGCATACGTGGCTTTAATGAAACGTTATTAGCATTCTTCGCTGGTCGGATGTGTAAGGACAAGTATGACGTGTAATAACGTGTATTTCTTTCCGTAGTCTTCGAAGTTGACTTAGTTCCTGAAATTATGACACAAGGACAACAAGTGGGACGATGAACAAATAATTTGCCGCAACAACGTACACTGTGATAAATACGTGGGTTAGTGTATGTCACCCCGTATAGAGAGGATGTGTGCGGGTTTGGTATGATGACTATATCGCACATAGACGTAGGACATTACATACTGACAACCACCTTGTCAATGTGTGCACGATAAACATTTTCATAATCCCATCTGTTACGAAACATGAACCCGAGTGCAACGAAAACACTCCAGTTCACGCGTATTATCTCTTGGACATGTTTAATCTAGCCAATGTAATCTGAGAAGCTCAACAACGAAGCGCAACTGTTTGTTGACGGAACACAATATTAATTAATTAAAATATTAATTAATTAATTAATAGAAAAATATAGCATTTTTGTAGTGATCAGTGTATAATATGGCAAATTAAAGCTGCATAGCTCAACATTTAATATATGTATACCATATGTGTAGGCGGAACAATATGTTAATTAATTAATATAAGAAATTAATTCATTAAAAACAAAATGAATGTTTTAGTGATTACTGCGGGTAATACAGCAAATAAAAGCTGAAGCGCTCAGCAATCAATAAATACCTACAATTCGAGTAGACATAAAAATAAATAAATTACTTAATAGAATAATATTAATTAATTATTTAATAAACAGAAACAAATTACATTTTGTAGTGATCAGTGTAATATAGCAAATTAAAACTGTGTGGTTCAGCATTCAATGTATGTATACCATTTGTGTAGACAGAACAATACATTAATTAATCAATTAATTAATATAACAAGATTAATTAATTACCAACAAGATTTATTATTTTACAACGGTCATGGTGTGTAATAAAGCAATCAAAATCTGAGTCATTCCATTATTGGTTGGTTCCTGTAATTGTTAGTTTACATGCACATAACATTTTACATTCCAAACAACTGATTTACCCCCATAAAAGGTGAGAATCTTGACATACATGGGGTATTTTGAAACCAGCCCACAACCGCGGTGCAACTGCTAATCAAAGATAACATATATGTTGTGAATATTGTGAAATAACGTTGTGCGGAGCAGGCCTACCTATATATATATATATATAAACAAATCACCAAAACCCTACAGTACACGGATCTGATGCGTAGATAGGTATGCTATTTCTAGTGCAGATACTGATAGTTTTTGCGTTGGTCTACTTATTTCCAATGAAAACGAGTACGCTTGTAGAAAACCAGGCTACAACTGTAGTTTTACCTTCGATCACCAGTTGGTATATGTTGTGAGTTGGTGTCCACCCACAACTGTCCCGACGTGTTCCTCTGGTCAGTGGTTAGCCGTAATTACAATACTAGTCAAGAAAGTACGCAGCAATTGAGACACCACCCATAGAGCAACATACAAGAAAGATCCTTTAGAAAAAAAATTATAGAATAGTAAAACCTCGGTAATAAATAACTAGAATACCTATCATTGTTTAGATAGTAGTTCAAAGGTCACTGGTCCAAGGAAATACAATCACCCTGACTGGCTTCCAGTGAAGCAGTAAGCGCTGGAAACTGGACGTAATGTTATATTCTTTTGTTGATCAGGATAGCTCCTTAAAACATTTGAATGTGAAACTGGTTTTGTTCATAATCGGCAAATACAGTGTGTTAACCCGACCTTGCCTATTTCATTAAAAGGGCCTTGTATAGATTGCGCTATTCCACGGCAGAAGTATTTTGTTGGCTGACGTTTGGCGTCTGCGGCTATTTATAGAACAGTCTCGTGGAGGCGATGCGTGCGCTGAATCTAGTGATTGTGTTGTTGATAAGGATTTATTTATGACATATACTTTTGCAAACTAACAACACTAAATAAATAAATCCTCATCAACAACACAATCACTAGATGCAGCGCACGCTTGTCTTGTGTTCCAGAGAACTAACGACAGCAAACATATCGCCTGCACCAGACAGTTCTATAAATAGCCGCAGACGTCCAGCGTCGGCCGACAAAATACTTATGCCATGGAATAGCGCAATCTACCATGAGGAAGTTTGCGGAATCAGGTGTATGTCGTTCCACTTGTGGGGGAACCTGTCAACATCAAAGGGTTATTCGAGGAAGATGATGTCGTGCATCAGTTAACCTCGCCTGCCTTCGCAATACTATCAATGACGATTATTTACAATTTCATATTTTGTTTACATTTCTTGGGCTCAACATTCAAATTGCAAATAGTGTTTCAGGCTTACTTAATGGAACTTGGCAGACAGTAGACCTTCAACATATTTACTCTAGGTATAAGAACAGTATATTAACGAACCAAATGAAGAACATACAAGATTGGTTTCAACCATTTACGCCACTCATCCTCTAACTACAGATATCCTACACACTTCTAAGACTGTTTAAGTGACATCTGGTAACTTTATGTGGCTGACGTTCTACATGCACAGCAACTTTGAACAAAGTATTTATATTTACAAGCATTCTGCATCAAGCTAAAAAGCAACTGTATTGTTAAACAACCACTGAGGCAAAAAGACGTAAAGGGCAATATTAAAAAAAGTTGGGCTCTATATAAAATAGTGCATACACTTTCATCTGACTATCTACGTAACGCTACAAAAAGCCAAACAAATCACGAAGGAAATAAACATTTATAAAACTGACAAATATAATATCTTCTTTCTGTCGCATATAGCAGATTCCCAATAGCTGCAGTATTTCAATTACGTGCACTTGAAGCATTTCTAAACATCATCGAAGTCATAATTTTCGTTTTGTCATCTGGTACATTCTAACACCAATAACATATTTTGTATTTGTCATTGAATGAAGTAAATCATAAAACACTATCTACATCCACTCCTCAATGTACGTGATGGAAGTTATGGTCATAACTTGTATCATGAATCTTGATTCTCGGCCTCGGCGCAGCCCTGTCAGGTTTGCGATCGTGTTTAAGAGTTTGGTGCCGGAGTAGGTTTTTGCGATCGTAGAAGGCCTTGTCACAGCCGCCGTAGGTACACCGAAACTGTTTGTTCATCCCCACCACTGATCGCCGAGGCGGCCTCGTCATGTCGCACTGCCACGAAATGTGACCTTGGTGGATATCCACGGAGAACAGCCCCGAACCACCGGCGTCATGTTGGTGGCCACCAACCAGGGAAGAGGCGATAAGCTGCGACTTCTGTCAACACAACACAGACAGGTTGAAGGCTTCAGTAGGTCAGCAGGATCATTTGCCACACTATTTGTATCTCAGTTGGACCATGCTGCAATAACTCAAAAGGAAATCCATAACAGTGAAATACGTGGGTTTTGCCTAAGGGCAAGGCACAGTTGTCAACGGTAGGATGTATCATAGGCTCATTTAACCGTGGGTTTTGCCTGAGGGCAAGACACAGTTGTCAATGGTAGGATGTATCATAGACTCATTTAACCGTGGGTTTTGCCTGAGGGCAAGACACAGTTGTCAACGGTAGGATGTATCATAGGCTCATTTAACCGACCCTTGCCCTGTTGTCTGACTTTGCCAAAACATGAGAGTCTGGTGATGGATGACATAATGACGGTTACCGTCAGGTGGCATCACTACATTTTGCTGATTGAGTCTGTATTACTTGTATTATTAAAATATAGTTAATGTGATATTACAAGGTTTTTATTTAGATACTGCAAGAGTAACCAATCGTTTTCTTCACGAAGCCAAGTGCAAAGATTCACATGTTCCATCATCATATATTATTATTTAACTTCAAATGAACAATGTTTGCCAATGAGTGACTTCCACCAGCGTTATGGGGTGATATATTGTGTTAATAAACGAGAGATGATTCAGGCATAAACATTAAACAATTTCGGTGCATAATATGAAACTTATATGAACATTATTTATTTACTCGGCTGGATTTGTATTTGATCAAAGATCGCTGGTGTAGGCCTACGTATACCTGAAAGTTTAAGTCATACGGTCATTGGCTGACTAATGCAATTACGGACACACCACTTAGATGTATCTAATAAAACTAAATAACATATAAAAATAACTTAATTTTACCAGAACAGTAAAATGTAATTATATAACTATCTGTGAAATACAGCATTGAGGCTGGGTTTTGAAATACAAAGACGACAATAACCTTTAAAAATGTTAGTCAAACCATTCCATAATAATAAAAACAAATGATCAATTCTAAGGTATTTAAATTATGATATGGTGTCACCATATACGGTATTATAATATATGGGCGGTCTGAGTAACACATCTTTGCAGTGTCTGACTGATAATGACAACTATACAGCAAGACAGTTTATCTGTAATAGAATACATTTGGGCTACCTTAATGAGTGTGTCATATTTACACGAGTCTCAAACTTGTGATAGTTCCAGTATACTTGACAGTTATTGACTGGCCACAACCAACATATTGATATAACCATAAGCAATTCATACTACTGACTCAGTCTAATGAAGCGTTGGGTATAGATATACATGCTACTTGCAAATACGTGTCCCACTACGCAGTAAGAGATATCAGTGTCTGGGAAATTGTTGCAAAAAATGAAGTTGCCACTGCTATAAAATGGAAATGGCATTGCCAAAATCAAGTATAGTTTGCTGATACAACACACCTATGGTCTCACGCACTACTTAGCGTACGAAGAGTATATGACGTATTTACAAAGAACTACTAGGTAAATGTCGTACAGATCTCCTCTCGGTCACGCACCTTGTCGTTAACGGCGAGCGAGCCATCAGTTAGCTATGTTTCTCCTTCTGATGCCGTTGTAGATGCGTGCGCCGATAATATGACTTTCCGCACCCACTGACGTCACACATATACGGTTTATCCGGCGCATAGCGCGGCCGATATGGTCGCACGTTGATAAGAAAGTTGATGTTGTGCATCAGCGCCGATTGTTGCTGTCGAATACACAAGGTACACGTAGATACATCGTAGTTCTGTTCTTCAATATGTACCAATTCTGTGTCAAAACATGCAATAAACCAAACACGCTGCATTTGAATGCATATGAATTCCACTTGCAAACTATGTAAATACCTATCTATAAATACAAAAGAAAAGCCATTGCATCTACACAATCCTAAATGAAACATATCTTGTAATGTTTAAATATCAAACTTCCAATAAGATATTTCCTAGCATCCATGGACAAATTTGGTTATCTTTCTACAATTCCACAGTTGCAGCTGCAGCCATTTCCCAATGTAATTTGAACACATAATATTATAGTAAATTATGACGCTGTTGACCACAGAAATTTATTCTAACTATCGGTAGATCGGTTTGCACGAGTGTATGCGATACTGTCGGTGTACTACCCAAACCAGATTCCTCACGGCGCTAATTTGCTACCCCAGGTACTTATAATATTCTGGTGAAGTAGCCATCAAAAGCAGTGCTGAACATCATTTCTTTATCACTGTTGCTGATAACGTTGGATATGGGTTTAACCGAACTGGAAGGCTTGAACACCTCTAGTTGTAACTCATTTAACGAACAAAGTATAGGCTAGAACAACCTTTATTGCAATACATAATAGCATTATCCTGCAAACTAATGGCTGATGTCAAACAACCCTGACCGAGACCAACCGAGTTGCAGATTTTACTCCACTAAACACGCATGGCGATGACGATGATTATAGTAACATTGGCATAATAATATATGTACAGTTCGAATGCATTAATTATAACTAACACTAATTAACTAAACAAAAGATTACGCCCTGGTAACAATGTATATGGTGTACGTCGGCAAACATGGATTGTGTTGACGTGATAAATGTAAGATGCTGACATGTGTGAATTGGACTGCGACATTACTGGATTTCGCCAAATACTGCACATCTCATTTCGGCATATTTTGGAAACGTAGAAACTTTAACACAATACTTATATTGACGTTTTTGTATCTCTGACCCTGTTACAATCCGACTAATTGACAGTCACTTTAAGTTAATCATGACTAAAGATGTCATGGTTGCTCCGTGACATCAAAACGCCAGTCTACTAGGCATATTCAAGTTTACCTATTGCATTTCACATTTTAAAGTGGTATTCTGAATTTCTTAGTTAAACAACCATTTTAACTGTTTAGAGGTAAGTGAACATACAGCATGAACAATATTTACTTATATGATCATCTCAGAATTCAACTTTAATGTGGCGACTCAATATCTATTGGAAAAAGATCACTAAATAGCTACGTTTATTGCAGATTGCAAGATATTTGTTCTGAACTATCATACCAGACAATAAGCCGGACTCCTCTTTCATTGCATTTTGTTATGTATCTTTGTGATCACATAAAGTAATTATCAACTTCTAACAGTGAAAACATAGTGACCAGTATTTGGTGACATTATAGTAACATTGGTCCTTTTTGCTTTTCATTGATGAAAAGACGCAACTGCTCAACTATTGTTTTGTAACTTTACACCAATGGCGTCACTAGTTCAGAAGTACACAAACTGGCGTTGTGTATCTAGCTGTGATATTTGCGACATCCGTCCCGCGACTGTCACGTGTTGCTTCATTCTCTGATGCCTCAGAAGTGTACGGCGTTCATAGAAAGCTTTGCCACATCCTGGATAGTTACATACAAGTGTCTTCTCAGCGGACAGTCTTGGTCGATATCGTTTTGGAGTGAACGTGGTGGGCACAGTGCTGGGTCTAAACAGGTTGGTGTGCTGTTGAAAACAAATACACATCGGTGAACACGTTGCGCCGTTGTAAGCACTAGAGAAGTCGGATGGCGGATGGTGCAACATACACACAAACTTAAAGACGGTTTCTCGTCGCATTCGTCCATGACGTTTGTTATGACATAAATATGAGCAGTTTTTTTAAATTCAAGAACTGAATTATGTCCGGTACGAACTTTAAAACCCGGCAAAACCAACGGGGAATTAATAAAAACTTGCTTTTCTTCTGAATTGTAGATTAATCTCTGAAAGTTTGGCGCCCAGGATACAAACCATCTAGGAGGAAAACATTAACATATCCACCCACATGCATGTATACACTAGCTCGATCATAGGTAGATTTAAATATTAAATTGTCACTGCTGTCACGTGTTTGACTGGGACTCAGAAGTAGGGAGACTGCACTAATGTCCCAATCGATGTCTCCATTGTCCGCAACGGCTTCAGTTTAAGTTCGCTGCATTCCACTGGATCCATTCTATTTGTTTTTCTTCTGATTTAGTAGATGCCCATAGGAGCATTCTACCTTTATGCGGCGCCTGGAGTATTATTGTATTTGTCTCTGTACATCGTGAACGATTTGGCACACGCCATACAGCCAGAACTATTGTCGCAAAGCATGAAGTAGTTATTAATTAGAGTGTCTGCAAGCGCTCCGATGTCGATTCCCCATCCCTATCATGCCTCGCACTCTGTTCAACAATGGAACTGAGAGCTTGGCGCAATCGAGATAAGGATAGGTAGTCGAGATCGGGCACAGAACACATATCTGTTTATGTAGAACCAGAAGGAGGTATGTGACAGCCACACATGAAAAAGAAGACATGTTTGTCTTTATTAAAACTGCTCAAACAGATAGAATTACGTGATTGGTATCTGAAGTTATACATGTTGTGCCTATGAAATATCATTGACATATTTACTGTACACAACACATTGGTATCTGCAATATGCAGAAAGAAATGTACACTTATTACATGAGTCTCTCGTAACTGTGTATATAACTTGTAGTACTCTAATACATGTCCTCATGTGAACATGGGTTGTATACATTTTCATCATACACTAGTGTCAATGCAAGCACATGGCAACACACAGCAGAATCATGCGGCATATGTACGGAAAGGAAATATAATACACAATGCATTTAACAAAATGAAATTACATATCTCAAACAAATTCATAATACCCATAACAATTATTTCACATAGGAATCAAGCGTTACGTTAATCATTTTGCTTTGTATTGGAGCACCAAGACAATGTCTTGCATTGTCCATGTCACACAAAGTATCATGCAATATTGTTCATCAGTATGATTGTATTGATTCAACAGGTAATCAACTGTTGCCATTAAAGTAACAAAACATTGTGAAACTCCATGACAATCAACGACATTCACTATCAAGTCATCCACATCAAGTATAATCCCCAAGTTAACCATACATGTTACGTGTCTTTGCTATGAGAACTGGCCACACACAATTTCATGTGCAATCTATATCTACGTTTCCACATGAATACTTTCCCGCAGACGTCGCACACATAACTCTTCCCACAATGCATGGCGTCAATGTGTTCTTTCAGCGACTGCCGTGATTTGTACCCTCTGTCGCAGTGGCTACATGGGAAAGGATTCTCAATGCCGAAGCATGACTGCTTGTGGCGATTAAGATGGTCCACACTGTAGTAGGCCTTGCCGCAATAGGAACACCTGAACGTCTTCACCTGCGCGTGTTTACTCAGGTGTGTCACAAACTGTGACTTGGTCTTCAGCTTGACGCCACACAGACGACAGGTATGATTCTTATTGACGCTGTGTTTGTCTGTCAAGTGATCTGCCAATTCAAAAACACTCGCGAACTGCAATTTACACAGGTAGCAGCAGTTGTTGGTGATGCCATGTGATTCCATCATGTGTATAGTCATGCCGTCATCGTCAGCCAGCCACGTCACGCAGAACGGACATCTCATTCTAGTTACGCATGTTTGTTGGAGAGACGTTGTATCTGAATGTTGCAAAACATGATCTGTGGATGATTCGTTCCTAACACCCTCTTTGTTCACTTGAACCACATCCATCTGAAACAAGCATCAACCTCAGCTGCTTCCAACTCAAACCTGGCAGTCACAACACCTTACAGCTAATGCCTAAGCATGACAAATGCCACTAACTTCTACCCATTAATAGAGTAACAAATCAAGAACAACTGTTAACACAAAATGACCATTATAGTATCTTGATACTAAACTCATACCCACTGTCCATTTAATTTCTGCTGTCGCCAATTACGGCACTGCATGCAGCTGATAATAAACGTTCTCTGCCAATAAACGTTCGTCAAATTGATACTTTGAATAAATTCAAAACTTGCCTTAAAACTTATCTATTTAAGCAGGCGTACTTTGACTGAGGCTGTGCTGTAGGACACTTTTTATGAACATTATTTAATCAATTAATTTATTTTTATTACATAATATATTTTAATTTATTTATTATTATTTATTTTTTAATACAATTTTATATATTATAATATATATTCTTTTACTTAATTATCTTAATATTTGCACAAATGTCATGTATTTTAGTCACATTATATATATACAATCTTGTAAATCTTAATAATTATTGTATTTACCGGCATCCTTATACATAATATTATATATATTAACATTTTGTTTCCATGAACGTTTTATAATGTGTGTACACGCCGCCCTATGAACGGGCTGGTCCAGGAGATATGGCGCTATATAAATGCTAGTAATAATAATTACTCCCGATGAATCAAACGAAACGTCGGTGAATGTCTCAACATTCAGTATATCCACTGAAAAAAAGTAAATTATGCTAAATAATTACCTTTGTGTTTGTTTATAATACATTGCCAATCAGTAGATGAGAGGCCAATGATCCAAATAAACATAGATCTGAGCATCTGGGAGGAGAAACTGTGGCTACTGTGTTTATGAGAAATGCAAAACCTCCATTAATAGCTCAACAGCATGTTAAGGGGATGGGTATAGAATCATCACAACAACAAGTGTGAGATCAAGACCTTTTTCCTTACACACTACCAAGATTCCACTCTTCAAAGATAAACAGTAGGAAATGTAGGGGTTAGTCTACGGTGTTTTTATTTAATTTTTGTCCATGGCTAGGTGAATTAGGCCTGATTGTTTAACCAAGCTGAGAATTTCATGGATATTAATGCACAAAATTTTTTGTTAACTGAAAGGCGACTAGCTAGTATTAAAGTTTATGTCTGTCTGAATCTGGAACAATCTTGTTTTAAAATTCCTTGTTAAGTCTACAGATAATCTAACCAAATTTGGAATGTTATCACTTTTATGGTGCTCACTATGGAGTCATGGTCTCAGAAGCTGTGGACATTGTGACTGTCCCTACTACAGCTTTCATTGACTGACCCATTCTTCAATTCTGCTGGAGCGTGGCCTTGGGGTTTGACCATGTTCCCCTATCATAAAGTATAACCTCCTGAAATATGTCAATATCAAATCACTTTGTTTTTATAGAATCAGACACCCCAGGGTTGCCAGAAGCTTTGATGAAACCAATTCTTCATTTGATGTGTGTAAACAAACAAGAACATATTAAGCCTGTCTGACCATGTAGACAATGTAGTGAGAAAACTTTTCTCTTAAATGTTCAATACTAGGCAGCACATATCTAATGCCACACCATCTGATAATATTCATTAATGTATTGATCACAGCACACAATACAAAAATAAGTCATAATATGATATCACATAATCTTTAGCTGCAATTCTGATGCCTTGAGGATATTATATTGCTTAAAAACTGTATACCAAAAATTTGATTACGTAATTTAATTAAGTAATAAATAATGTTGACTAGTTTAATAGATAACATTTATTAACATAAACAGATACATGCAAATCAAATGCAGCACAGAACTTAAATAATCTGGTCACTCTGGTCCCCAGTATACATATCCAGATTTACAAGTTTTCCGAATTAATGAATAATTCGCACAACATGGTATAGTAACATTGGGATATTCTGTTCCCGTAAACAGATGTGGTGATGTCAAGATTTTGGATTATTAGATTAAAAAGGTTCTGTGTATACACAACTCTAGTGAAGCAACAGGCATAACAGAACTTTTGTACATCTCACTTCTGTCAGACCAACTATCTGTTCAACAAACCAACCATTATCGAGGGTCTTCCATATATACAGGGTGTATATACGTTGTCACCGCTATGAGGATGAATGTTTGTGTAACTTGAGGATGGACTTTCTGACTTAGTGTTTTGTTTTCTCATAAATAATAAATCTCTATTAAGTTCAATGGAACCTCACTATTAAGGTCACCCTCGTAACAGGGCAAAATCTATATTTTTAGAATTAAAATATGTATTTACAAGTAACATACATACCTGGCTACGTCAGTTCACAAAGTGCAATACACTTGGCTGCGCCCAAGTTGCTCACCAAAAATAATAATAAAAATGAAACATGACCCCTCACCCACAATTTTGTCTTATTAGCTTTTGTTAGACTTTGCCGTTACAATTTACTGTAATGGCGGACAATTCGCGACCACACCACCAGAGAAAGGGCCCTGTCTGAACTAGAATGATGTGCAGTGGTGATAATCACCCGGACAAATGTCGTTCTTGTCACGGCTGTACCATTGACAACAGGTGCAACATTTTTTTCGAAATGGACATAAAATCTGGGCTGGAATCGTCGACCGTATGAAAGCCCAACTTGCCAGGAAACGCCGCACCGTTTCCCAGACATAGACGTCTGCCAGCCACTCGCCACCATCAGCACTCAGTTACCTGCGCAGTCACAAGCGTCCACGGTCATGGACAGCACTGACTTCCATGGCAAGATTATTTTTCCTATTCTTTACAGTTACATAAATAATTTGTGACTATCGTATGCTGACCTTCCATAAAGCGAGATTCCTCTGTAATCCCCTTAGCCCAGGTATCTTATGTAGGGCGGTTCCACTGCTAATGTCTACTGGTGCTCAGTCTAAACAGCACATCTACTGTATAGTATAAAACAAAACTATATGGTACAAATGAGCTAAATAAACTATTACTGTTTATGATTTCTGTTTCTCAACTTCATGGTTCCAATAAAGCAGCGGTGAAATGAAAATAGTGCTGCTACAAAATGTCAAGTGAGCACACGACATCCTTGCTATGAAATACTCAGGGGCATTATGGTTGCTACAACATTTACATGGACTGAATTAAGCTCTCTATAAATATACATCCAACAATGTCGACAGAAGGCATTCACAATGCACACTTTGCTACACTATACATTAACTACACACTTCAAGAACTAACAAAAAGTACAACCTTCACAAATATTCCATGTCTACTAAACATTCAGATGCTTAACCAGCATAAGATAAACATTACACTCAATGCCACTGCCTCAGTTTCACTCTTGCGCATTATGGCAAAGAACACTTATTGAACTAACTCTGCTTCAGCATTTCCAAAAACAGTCAAATGATAGCCCTCCTGACTACACTGGTAACTGACAAGAGAACCTACTGTGGCAGATGGGTTGAATTAGACTCACAGAAGACAAGATAAAGTTCAAGTGGCACCCTGTTGCTCTGTGGCATGTGACACAACCAGATGGTGTTTCAGTCTCTGATGACGATACAGGTTATAACGATGGTAGAATGTCTTATCACATCCAGGGTATCTACATAAGCAAAGTTTCTTCGTTGAATCGCGTGGTCGTCGTGGCAAATGTAACAAACGTTGGTGTGAAATTACCGGCATCGGGAACTGTGGCCGAATTTGCTGCAGGGTTGGCGCCAACCGCTACAAAACATGACAAGCCTACAGTTACTTATATGTATGCAACATTGCAAACATACAATATAATTTTATGTCCTACAAAGGAACATTAATCGACTAAAGTGTAGCACACTATTGCCTTCCAGTATTCACTTAGGAGGTAACAATACAGAATTATGCAAAAATATATTAAAATAATGCATTAATAAAATAACCAAATCCAGTTAACTTGGATGTGTTTTAAACAATCCTCTAGAAATAACTCAGGGTGGCACCAAAAGATGCTAGGAAGATTTCAAATCAACCAGTATCTAGCTTAGAAAGTATTCTATTATTCTAGTATTTGAAATGCTCTTATTCAAAACCAAGTTAAGGTCAATTAAACCTAGAGCAATGTTCACCATCTTTCTAATGAGATATCTCTTTTGTGCAACTCTCTTCTTTGATCTGCAATATACTAAAGTTCGGAACACATGAGTAGTTACAGGCATTTGTCACCCTAGATCGTTTAATAGCCACAATTTTGGTGTCTTGTCTCATGGATTAGTCGTGGCCAATGAACTGTTGGTGACTAGAAGTTGATATAGGTATGCCAGACTTAAGTCATGCTTCAAATCAATATTCTTATTCATATAGAATCTTGTCCAATACAAGGTAAACTATCCAAAATAATTTGTCTGTTAAGTGTAACATCTCATTGCTATACGGTGGAGAAACCAAATGAAAACATTACAGTCAGCTAAGCAATAACTAGTAATGTACTTCACAAAACCTTCGAAGTCAATATGTGTACTCATTAAGTAACATTATGCTCATGTATGAAATAAAATCCTTGCTCCATATCACACGACAATGTTATTATCTACATATAAAAGATGTAGCACCCTAGTCAAAAGGACCTGTTCTATGTACTTCACAGAACACTAGTGACAATCACCTTGTTCAGGTGTGTTACTTACTGCTACCACACTTGCACGCACGCACGCACGCACGCACGCACACACACACTGCTCCACTGATCGAATATTAAATTGTATAAGTATAACAAGTGAAATATTACAAGAAATTGTATATCAAATAAGTGCAATGACTGTTCAAACTGAAGAATCTGTTTGCAGACGTACGGTTCCAAGCACTAAAAATGTACTACTTCAAACAGCTGTCAAATCTTCAATTTAGGAATGAGTGTTCCCAATGTTATCTCCTGATAATCACAATGTGTTTTCTTAATATAACAAATAAAAGGTAACGTTCTTATATAAAAATATCCTGTCCTTAGGACTTCTCAAGGCACTTTACACTTTACTCCCTGGCAGATCTGTTTAATCAAACACCATCTTGACTTCTCTAGGAAGCATTCAGCCACACTGCAATAAATGCATGAAGATTTTTGAAGACTATTCGTACACAAATATCCACCACTGTTTATAGCCAGGTACTCATTCATACAGCTGAGTGAATTGGAGCATTGGAGAGTGAACAAACTTGCCCAAGGTTCGCCACTGCAGCACAGGATTCAATATGACACAAAGTATAACATTTTAGGAACACATCTAAGTTTACCCCACAGGACACCACATGTTAACATTTTGTGAGAATTGACTGTATATTTCCACACATTACACTGTTACAGAGTTATGCATTAATGTTTTCCAATACTTATGTTCAGTTCAATAGAGTCTTATAATCAGTTTAGCACTGAGCAATATACTAAATTACACAATCAAAGCCTCACAAATGAAAATATTTTCTGTAGACAGTTGTAAACAGATGAGTATATCATCAGTTACAACACACAAAGCAATAACGTTATTTTAATTATTCCAATATTCAACAGGTGACGATTCTTTTATTGCGTAAATTGGAGTTTCATTACTATGTGTTTGTTTCAATACTAAAACACTTATAAAACAGCAGTAGACCAATGACAGACAAGAACAAGCTCGTTAACGTAGATTTACAGGAGGCACTTAATCACTTGGTGCGGGGTATCACAGCAGTTTAAATGCCATGGTTTTGAAACTTGAGTTTGTTTTTAATTCCACATTGCTCCAGTTCACTCAGGTGTATAAAGGAGTACCTGGCAGCAATGGGTGCATCTATAAATATTCTATATATTAATACACTAACTTTAGACCCTTGTAAATGCATCTCCTCTGAAGCACTGAGGTCCAGTCGCGTCTTTCTATGTTCTTTACATTCCTTGGACCATTGGCCTCTGCTCTACGAGTTGGCAAAGTATTCTAACAAATGCAGTGATAGTTTTTATTTACTTGTTTGTGATATGTATGCTTTTCTGTAGGCTTTTTTCCTACTTGAGAGAACCAACTGTCCAGATCCCAGCTAACAAATCTCATTACACCAATGAAGTTAAGCCAGGACTTTTTCACTGGGTCATGACTGATTTTTCCTCATTGGCCCAAAGATGTTTTGAGCTTCGTGTCGGGTATAATGCCAATGATAAAATTATTGGCCCTGTACTGGCCCAATGATTGGACCAGTGATGGGCCAATGAGATGCCAATGAAAATGCCAATAAAAATGACAATGAGAAGCCAATGAAATTCCCAAAAATTCCCAATTTTTTATATGTAGCTATAATGCAGTTATATAACATGCCAACAATTAACCATCAATATCAACTTCATATTTTTAACCACATATCTAGTGTTTAGTTAAGTCGTATATATTGACTGTCAGCACCACCAGGTGAAAATGTGGTATGAGCCCATAAAATGTGTTAACCTTAATTGTATCTAAACTATTACCTTCTAGTTAATTATTTTCTTATTAGAATGTTTAGAATAATCTATACAATATATTGTAATAAAGCAACTATAAATATATGCGCATGTGGTATTTGTTAAATAACACAGCCGACTAAGTTAAACTTTAAGTCCAAACCAAAACAGTCTTCGAACGTTTGACGTGTTTACTAACTGCACAGTGACTACACCAGAACCAGTAGTCCTACTTTTAAGAAGGTGTTGCTAACAATTAAGGGCAGCCGATGCTGAAACAAGAAGACAGCGTTGATACGAGTGAGCAAGCACACAAACTCCCCCAATAAGACAGCTGCTGGCGTTCGAGTGCCGAAACTATGGGCGAACCCGTATATTGAACTATGACAAACCGTCATTGGCCCAATCATGTTTTTTGCAATGGCAAACCAACAACAGTCATTATTGGGCCAATCATGTTTTAACAAAGGTAACCCAATAATGGCAAACGTATGGCAGACATTATTGGGCCAATCATGTTTTAACAAAGGTAACCCAATAATGGCAAACGTATGGCAGACATTATTGGGCCAATCATGTTTTAACAAAGGTAACCCAATAATGGCAAATATATGGCAGACATTATTGGGCCAATCATGTTTCCTTTCAATGGCAAACCAATGATGGCAAACCAATAACAAACCATTATTGACCCAATCATGTGTTTCAATGGCAAACCAACAACTATTATTGGGCCAGTGGTGTTTTTTCAATGGCAAACCAATGATGGCAAACATATGACATATATTATTGGGCCAATGATGTTTTTTTCAATGGCAAACCAATGATGGCAAACATATGACATATATTATTGGGCCAATGGTGTTTTTTCAATGGCAAACCAATGATGGCAAAAGTATGACATACACTATTGGGCCAATGATGTTTTTTCAATGCAAACCAAATATGGCAAACCAGTGACAGTTGTTTGCTAGCTGGGATGGTAGCAATGTAAACAGATTTAGGCTGTGTTTTCTGTGATGGTGACAACTGATGCCCTCATATGTTGCTCCATGGTCGGTGTATTGTCCTCCTTCCATAATAATTATTGCAGGCTAGCTAAAGTCTAGGGTTCCAATAGATGTAGCTGAATAAATCATGTAGCTTGGTGGTTTTAAGTACTAAATGTCTGAACAACTAAGACAAATCTCCAGAAAATTACCATAAAAACAACTTTATTTTAAATCAGTCAATAAAATTACAAAACATAAAACAGCATGTGACAACATCAGTAGTTACTGCAACATTGAAATCATATTGTATGCATAACTACCTGCCTGCTAACATTCCCATTTTTATTTCTAATTGCCTGTCATTAAGGGAAAGTAGCTGTTTTAGTAATTATATTTCTACCTATGTGTAGCAACAGCAATTTAAAAAATACATAAACAAAATTAAGCTCAATTTACAAACATATAAAAATACAATGTAGACACATTATTGCATCGTCTCTGTACCTCATGGTTTGTGGTCTTCTGGTTGTCTGAATTCAGGAATCTTTTGTTGACAAGCTGGATCTTCATGTGTTCTTATGTTGGATGCCATTAAGCAAAATGTGCTTCTATAATGGGTGATGACTTGTTTTCATATGCTTATAGGTTCAGTCAAGACAACTTCATGTTGTCAAGGTTACGCCTGCTGCAGGAGGCACTAATAAAAGCTTCATTAATTCATATCTATGGATGTTCAAGAAAAAGCAGGCAGCATATGAAAACAAGTCATCACCCATTATAGAAGCACATTTTGCTTAATGGCGTCCAACATAAAAACACATGAAGATCCAGCTTGTCAACAAAAGATTCCTGAATTCAGACAACCAGAAGACCACAAACCATGAGGCACATAGCCAGAGACGACACACATTATGAAATGTTCCATTTAACATGGCAAATGACCTATGTCTGATTTTTGGTTTGGTGTGTAGGAGCCAATAATGTCAAAGGTATTTGCAGGTGAGGATGAATGCCAACTACAAGCAATTGTGGCTGTTAAGTGTCTCAATTTGAACATTTCGTGGGCACAACTTTCAAGCTGTGAAAAATATTTCAGCATTATTAAATTAAATTTGGCAGGCAGTATACCTTCGATGTAATAAAAATAATGTATAAATAAATGTATATAAATGATAATGAACATCATATCTTTAAGGTAACTTACTTCTAAGTTTCAGCTACCAGGGTACCTTCAGTAACTTTCTTCACAAATTTAATTATTACATGATTTCAGACATCCCATAATTCTACATGATGTCATACATCCTATAATTCAATGTCATGTCAGAAATCCCATAATTCCGTTCCTGAAGAAGGCTACTAAAGATAGGTAACTTAAACGTAGAAGTAAACTTAACTTAATAACAGTGACAAGAAGAAAACTTCAATCAAACTTATTCTCCCAGTTTTTAGAACATTTTTATCAAGCTGAAGCACCATTACACGACACTACAAATATGATTGTCCTGTCTTCCTGCCCAGCTGGTGAACAGTTCTCTTGTGGCGATACAGACTCGTGTCAAAGAGGAACATTTTACCACAGCCAATGACTGGACAGACAAACTGCGGGGCGTGACCATCACCACCCGTTATCGCATCATAACTGTGCCTGAGACGACGGTGACGCAGGGCACTGGTCTTGTGGAAAAATGTCCGTCCACAACCAGGCACTGGACAGTGAATGGGCTTGTTCTGACAAAACCTCGAGCGTTTGGGAGTTGCCACGTGCCACCACTACAAAGGAATACACGTATGGGTTACTGGTATCAGTTAGAAAATTCATTAATACTACTTGACTTGAACAACTACAGCACTATCACTGTGGGAAAGGACCCAACTGAACGTCAATGTATGCACAGAGTTGGATAGGCAAAACTTCCAGGAAGGCAATACATGTTACAAGACAAGGCGCCTACACTCAGGGTAAAAGGAATAGGTCGAGAAACAGCTGCCACAAATTATGGAAGTAGAGAAGGCAAAAGTAGGATGGAGATAAAAACAACTGGGAAAGCAAGCATGAAAAATGTTTAGGTAAAAGAAGTTATTAATAGCTGGTGAGTGGAAAGGCTTTTAAGTCAACTCCAATGGAATTTAGTTTTAATCTTTTATGTAGTGTCACCCACTAAAACGTACAATAAACACTACTAAACTTGAACAATTACAGCACCACTTAAAGCAACTGATGTAATATCACAGCACTGTGAAATATGTGGATATCTACTATGTCATTTCACCGTATATTCTCACTCACAGCGAGTAGCATGTTCTCACTGATCTATAGTGAGTGCCAGAACTGTTCTCTTTTGTTTCCTGTGTACTGCTTATATGACTAATAACAAACGACATCTTCCAGAGACCGGTCTGCTGTGATAACAGTCCACTAGAGTTGTAGTCATAGACCTAAGCCAAACTGAATATTTACTACCAACAGTTTATTTGTTGCTATACTCTGGTATTTTTGCTTCTCCTTAAATGCAACCAAACCATAACTTTTCACACAAACAGGAACTTTAGCTATGTGATATTTTACAATGTATAAAGTGTTATATAACTATCACATAAGTCTTTCAACTTTGTACATTCATATCTGACAAATTGACAATGTTCAGGATAGGGGTGGTATTATTACAAAACCAGAACTGCCCTATTGTGTGTTGTTTTTACCATGAGGACATAAAGTAAAAGCAAAGGTAACATCATATGTATATATATATATATGTAGTGTGACATCCAGTCTTTAGATAGGCAGTTCACAGCACTTTATTCCCTGGCAGATCTGCTCAATCGAACACCATCTCGACCTCACTGGGAAACATTCAGTCACACTGCAATTACTGCTTTATACACAAATTTTGATTACTCTCTATAGCCAAATACTTATTCAGGGCTGCCTACCTGACAAAAACAATTTCCGTAATGACCCCCCCATCACACCCTCCCCCCTCCACAAGATTTCTAATCAAACCTTTCTTTGAAGTAAATACAGTGACAAGCCCAGCCTGTTCACCATGCCTGGAAATCCAGGAAGTTACTAATCTGATTATCAAAAGTAGATATACTTTGTTTCAACATAGTTATTGTGTTGCACTGGTTATTGTGTTGCACTCCTGTCGACAGTTAAGGTGGTAGGTTAGCACTTCAAATGAATGATTGTTTAGTGACATCCAATAAGTTACATTGTGTTAATTACAGCTGTAAAAATGCATGCATGGCCAGACATGTCCAAGTGTTTACATCTGTAGAGCATCACCTTGACAAATACAGTGCCAGTGAATAGCCAATAATCATCCAACGAGCTTCTAGATTTTCAACACACAGCAGGAGACATTATAATTATTACTAACAGTCAATGAAAAAGTTAAATTGTTGTATTCAAATAAAAACATTTGAATAAAAATATGATAGTTTTATATTGCAATTACAACAATTATAATACTCATTTTATATTCTTCTAAGACATCACAGATATTTGTTGACCCTGTAATTGCTTTTGACTGACAAATGCAGACATAATAATACGTTCATTGTACACAGGTACCACATTGGATGACGTTACCGTACTGACTTTGTAGAACTTGTAGTAGACTAAATATTTGTTGATAAATTGTAACAAGTGAATGATGACAGTTTCTTCAGGGCATCTCGAGCAGCATTATTTATAGATTTAGCAATTCTTTAATGTGTATAATTTTCTGTAGTCGGACATTTGTATTCCCGTAATACGGCGGCTGTTTCCAAACACCGTAATCTCAGGTGAATTTCCGTAATGATTACAGAAAATTTGTAATGGTAGGCAGCCCTGCTTGTTCATACAGTAGAGCCAACTGGAGCAATATGGAGTGAACAAACATGCCCAAAGTTCGAAATACCAACACAAGGATTCGAAACTGGAATCTCTCGATTGAGAGTCTGATGCTCTAATCAATATCTCACCACGCTCTACATACAAGTGCTACAACCCATAAAATAACACAATAAGAATATGTATTTAAAACATCTCAAGAATATATATATATATTACATATATACAGTGTATATATGAAATTGTTTTGTGGCATATTTAAATACAGGTATCATTTTTTATTTCCTTTCCCTTGACTGAAGATTTATAAGTTATGCAAGTAATTGTATGGAATCTTGCCGACTCTGCAGGTGTCCATCAATAGAATTTCATTAAAAAAATGATATGGTGCCTGCTGTCTTCCAACATTCGTCTATCAGTTGTGTTCAGTGGTATGGGTCACAAGAGTAACATACATATTTACTCAGTCAACATAATCGCCGGCAAAATAACATGCAATAATTATAATAATCTGAAAAATCAAACAACAGGGAACACTTTGGGAGAATCACAGAAGCATTTACTTTGAAGTTCACAAAACAGTTAACACAGGTATAATAAATACTGGTCTAACTATTGGCACATACAACTAACTAAACCCCCCAGCTATATGAAAGCAAGGAACAACTGTATTTATTTTCCATGCAAAACGTGAATCTTGACATAAGACTGAATTGACCAGTTTATATGATCCCAGCTACACACTT
This sequence comes from Paraescarpia echinospica, assembly GCA_020002185.1. Lineage (NCBI taxonomy): Eukaryota > Metazoa > Annelida > Polychaeta > Sabellida > Siboglinidae > Paraescarpia > Paraescarpia echinospica. The sequence goes on from CM034541.1 coordinate 40,265,031, forward strand.
TCACATTATATATGTGAAAATGGAATTCATTAGGGTTTCACTTCTAGTCTCTCCTTATGATGAGGTGCCAAGTCTATTGCTTTGGAGATAGACCTCACGTTGTCTTCATTTAAGGATAACCCTATGGTCTACAGCCTTAGTGCCAGAAACTACAATCAAACCAATCTTTCATGGTCTAACAAATTACTCATTTTGAATCCAACTAATGCCTAAGCATCATTTTACATAGAAAATGCACCAAAATATGTAAATGAATCATAAAATTGAGAACTTATACCCGGTTCCCTTTTCCTGATGCACTCCTCTAGTGACTGCAGTGCGAGGCTCGTGGCGTCAGATCCTCGTCTACTGCCATCATATCATGAAACATGGTAGATCTATTGCTTTTGATGCAACATTATTACTCTCTGCTGATGTTTTGGGGGGTAGGTATATTTTTCTACCTAGTAACTTACTAATTGTTGACTTTCACCTTGTCTGCTACTAAATAATCTCTGCGTGAGTACATAACAACAAATTAAAATGAACGGATCAACTAATCACAACGTGTTTCGCTTCTTGTAATGTTTCCAATCGGCCAGGGTCATGCCTCGCCCCATATTGTGGCAGAGGCGTTTATGTCGATAAAGACTCGGCCGGTGGAAAAATGTTCTGTGACATCCAGCAACTGGACAGACAACTGGCTTGTCAGCGGCCAGTGATGACCGTCTCTGGGGATTCACTGCCTTGTGCCAATTGAAAGAGGTCATCGCATAACTCTGCAACGACAGAGACACGGGTTTTAGTGAAGGGTTAGTCTAAACCAGCAACAGGATCAATGGCAGATTATCTAACTGACTATAATCTAACTACTGTATGTAGTACTAAGTATGTGTATGTTTGCTATACTATTCCTCCTAGATGATTAACATCTTAGGTGCCAAACTTACAGAGTTCATCTATGGCCAGTATTGATATAGCTTTTAAAAATTCATCCCTCTATTAATTTTTTTACAATCGAATTACGATTATTTCAAGTTCTGTAAATCATCTCCAACTGATAATTAGATCGTATATGTAGCTTGGATGAAACATCAAAAACACACATAGGACTGCAAGCAACTGTTCAAAATTACAAATGTCCAGAACAAAAGCGGCTACTGCATCTGTGTAAGTAACCTCTGGCACACAATGTCGAACTAAAGTGCATAGTTTCTGACCTAACAATGAAGACAATTACCTAGCACTGTTACCAACATTGAATTAAACCCTCTGGAGGATGAGTTTTTCATAGTATGCCCAACGGTTTGCAACTATGAAGTACTGTTAATAAAGATATTTTCTGGTATATACTAAAGCCCTACACGGGCTGGAAATCTGAGCCCGCACCCGCCCCGCAACTATGTCATTTGACCCGCAGCCCGTCCCGCATATTACAACTCAGCCCGCAGCCCGCCCCGCATATTTTGCCACATCCTGGCCCGCAGCCTGCCCCACCCCGCAGTAACTTGGCCCGCAACCCGCCCCGCAGTAATTAGTCAAAAGTCAGCCCGCACCCGCCCCGCAGCCCACAACAGATGACATGGAATCATTAAAAATATATTCTCTTTATTAATCGTTGTTGTTTACAATATTAACAAATGCACGGCGCTGGGTGACAACCATGTCGTACTTGAAATTCCATCTTTAAGAAAAATAGAACCCTTGTCATTATAATGTAAATGCCTGAAGGTGATAAGCAGACCTGGGGCAAAGTAAAGGTACGAGTACAAATTTTAACGTATTTTAAAATTATTAATTAATCTAATTGATATAAGTCAGCACAAGTGAATATGCAATGGCAGTTTATCATTTTGTTATGAGGAACAATGAAATTCACACCGCTGGCATTAATTTCAGTGGCATCCTATGATCTTATAATCTACTTGCCATTGTACTGCATGAACACGAGTTGTTCAAAGGGTGAGTCTGGTGCACAAAGGCAGTGTTGCAATTTGCAATCTGCTGATATTAGAATTAGTTAGGAATTTATACTTTCTGATCGTAGACTACCGATTGTTGAGAGGGTTTTCACATGTCCATATAACAGGCTCAAAATCCCCTCTGGACCAGGCTACTGGCAACGGATTATACTAGTGTAGAAGGCAGTTTGACTTGAGCCATCTTACTTCTACAGAGGAAGACTGACAGTTCTTGTTCTTAGCAGTTAGGCATTGTCAGCCAGTGCCAAGTGGCATGGTCTCCAGTCTCCACACATCAAAGGCATTTCCTGTCTAATTAGTGGGGTAACTGCTCTTTATGGACATCCTGGTGGCTTAATTACACAAACAGATTGATAGCCTGAACTGATACTTCCTCCTGGAAGAAACCACTAATCACACCTGACTGAAGATGGCAAGGCAGGCCAGCACATGTTATCATAACACTGTTTAAACACAAACAAAAGGGCAATCTGGTAATCCCCAATTAATTAGCTCAAAGAATGTCCCACCTTTGAGTAACTGGTGACCATTAATAAGTTACAAAAATCAGCCCGCAGTAGCCCGCATGAAGAAATTACTAGCCCGCAGACCGCCCTGCCCCGCAGTGACCTGACCCGCAGACCGCCCCGCCCCGCACAATTTGAAACTTAACCCACACCGCACCACAACAACAAAAATCCAGCCCGCGGGGGCCCGCGAGCTGCGGGCCAAAACCCGCCCCGCGCAGGGCTTTAGTATATACAAAAGACCTGACCACTATCCACAACAGACAAACACTGATAGAGCAATGGTTGTACATAAAAAATACCAGTGTTTTCTTATTATTACATAATACATCACATTATCCAGTAGATGGAGTCACATACATGAAAAACGATATTGCAGCTTATCCAGAGGGCAGACAGATTTGCGGTTTAAGTGCCAACAAAACAACAAGGTTCACCATCGCAACACAGTGCGTGAGTGCGATATGATCATATGTTTGGGGTAATCTCTGCACTGGTCAAGGATCCTAACAAAACTTATCAGTTGGGCAAAATAAAACTAACAAATTCACCAGACTACATTGACACATATGTAGGTGATTTATTCCTTGCCTGGTTTATTAAAATCTGACGCACTGTGCAGTCTCCAATATAAGCATGCTGTTGTAGACACCACCGCCTTTACATAAAACGCTCATCCCAAGGTATCATCTTCATGTATTCAGGACATTTACTACTCAAAGTAAAATGACATACCCCACTAACACTCACAATGGTCATTTCTCCAACTGATGACCCATGTCTAAATACTGGTCATTCAAGCCGTAAAAAGCACATGAACAAATAGACAATGACTTTATTGAATGGCATTAATTGATCAAAGTAGTGATCAATCATTATCTAACAATCTACCATACAGAAAGCACTTCCACAAGCTATTACCAGAACATTACATGGTTCATATCCAGTTCTACTGTATCTCTGTGTACTCTGTTCAATTAGATGACACTCATTATTCTATGCACTTTTCACCACCCAAGTTATACTAAAATATTACTGAGTATGTTTGATACATAACCCAGCATTTGCCGGTTAGCTTCTTGTCTGGTATAAAACATAACGTTTTAATTCTATGCCATCATTCTGGGTCAATTTACTAGTAACTATCGACAATATACATTCGGTGATGGTGCAATACTATAGGTACCCACACTATTTCATGTATGGCTATGGGTTTTTATAAAAAAGTACCAGATAATATATTATAATTATGCACAACCATTTATATCATAAAAGTAGAATTTCATCTCACTGGATAATTAAGAATAAAAAGGCATTTTAATTACATTTTACATTGTCCAAAACTGGCAGTTAAAAATGGCTTACTAAGAACAACTGAAACTTCTCAAAATTTTGCAAAATGTTGATTATTTTTACACTGCTTAGTGCTTATAGTTAAGTATACAAATGGACAATTACACTGCTTATCTGCATTGAGTCCATAAGTCATACGTCATTGCCCTTATTTGGTGTCTGATCATCAAGGTGATCTGCCATCTTGGCTATACACAATCGAATGTTGTATTTTGTTTACCATGGAACTGAAACGATGCAGAAGTAGTTGGATGGATAGTGACATCTCTAACGCCTGACAGTAACACACAAGTTCTTAAGGTCACCCGCCAAAGATGTGCAGCTGAAAAATTAGTGGACTGTTTCCCTTGATTGATTGCAATAGATGCCAACGCTCCTTCTGGCTGTTGTTGTGTATTAGCAGCCGGATGTCATGTAATCGCTAATCAACAGACACTGGTAATAGTACCAGTTCTTATGTAACTTTCTTCAATGAAAGTACAAATGGCTAATATAATGTAACATTTTTACAAATCTTTGAAAGACATTTCCTGACTCTTCCATAAAATATATAACAAGACACATTATAATAATAATAAGATAACTTCTATTGTGCCTAAATCCTTGGAAACCAAGCTCAGAGCCGCATCAAAACAAAAGGATTGGTCAATCTCAAAATCCATAAGTAGTATTCCAGTTGTTAACAGATGGGTCAAGGCGCTAGGGAGCTATGGTGGATAAGCAAGGTTGTAAAGACAAGTTTTTAAATGACGACTGAATTTTGTAATATTTTCAACTGATCTAACACTAACAGGGAGCATATTCCACAGAATTGGTGCAGCAACAGAAAAAGCCCTGGTTCCAATGTTAGTGTTGACTCTAGGAACAAAAGGTAGGTCAGAACTAGTTGGTCCAGACAATGTTGTTAGTGATTCAAGCAACCTATGAAACCATCTGTTTCAAATGTTGTTGAGTGGATAGGCATGTGACTACCTGGGTAGTGATGATTAATCGATGTATCAATATATCGCGTTAAGATATATCTATTTGTAACACAGCGTAATAATACACCGCCAACATATTAAAATTGACTTTCTACCTCACTTTGGGTGAACAAACAAGTGATTGTTCAGGATTTTTTATTTGATAATAAAACATTTTTACAATTGCATGTTAATATCTAGCACAATGTATTAAAAATAAGCTCTCCTATCATGAGAACAAAGTTTAAACTCTTCAAAATACACCAGAAAGATTTAATGAACCATTCTGGACATGTCCCAGACATCCCAGGTGCGTTTTACCCAGGAGAATACTGTATCACAGCCACAACAACCAACACAATTTTAATTTTAGTATGTATTGTGATACGTATAGTCATTATCATGACTCTTGTATTGCAATACATATCATATCGTGATGGCACTGTATCATTACAACCCTACATGTGAGTGAGGATTCCTTCACTGTTCCATTGGCAGACAACCTCATGGTCTCACACAGGTACCACGCCTAGCTTCATACACTTGTGTCCACAGACAATGTCACAGTACTTAACAGAAATTCCTTCCTCTGTTTGCCATTAACCACGCTCGTGGTTTTGATGCGACAGCGTCTACAACAGTAACTGCTACTCTAATCTGACAACCATTGAAGCAGTTCCTCACAAGACTTGAGCTCTACAAACAGCAAATTGCCAACAATCGGTCATCAACTGTCATTTGATGGTGGACTTGGTGTGACATCGCGAACTATGTGATATGCCGAGATCATGTGACGACGTAAATGATGCTTGTGATAATACGACCGGCCACACCCACTGTGTTGACACATATAAGGCTTGTCGGAGCTGTCGCGTGGACGGTACGTCACTTGTTGAAAGCTGTGTTCTGGCCACAACTGTGGATTAAACAATTGCGTATCGATGCTCAGGTTCTTGAGGATCTACAGAGAAAATAGGCAATGTTATCGACTCCAGTCACCCCGTTACTACCACTCAACATGGTGACAAATTGCCACACTCAACATGGTGCCGAGATCACATTCTGCATTCTATCTTCCATGATGTAGCATCTTAGCCATACATACAGTTCAAGTAGGGACAGGACATCAGCCTTTGTCTTATGCTAGTATCAATGTTATTTTAGCTTTGCATTTTTTAACATTTCAAGTCCCTCAATTCGGTTGATTTGTTACTCATGTTTCAGACTAATTTAAAAAAAAAGGAAACCTGCCAAGTATTCACTATGACATATATAATGCTAGTTCACTTGTGCATATTTTTATTTTGGGAAAATTAACAGACAAACTATGAAATTAATTTGTATCCAGTCATTTCAAAATTAGTTATCCATAATGAGTGTAAATATTTGGACACTAAGTTTTCGGACACTCTAAAAATCTAAATAAATATTTTTTTCTGTATTGTATATATTTGTTTGTGTCCAAATACATACAATCCATAACAGCTGTATGTATTTGGATATCGTTTTTTGGGGCAAACAAATTGTTAGCAAATTAGCATTTTAGGGGACCTTTGGTGCCCTTAGAATGATTCAATCAAATACACATTTATTGTGTATACCCCCGCATGAAATGTCTATGCAAAATTACTACATGAAATGTCTATGCAAAATTAGAGAAAAAGTTACTGAACAGTTTTTGAAAATAGGCAAAATGTAAACATTTACCAGTTTTGGGGCCCTTGGAGGCCCTACGGAACCCTTAGAACAATTCAATCAAATACATTGTACTGATTCCTCGTGCATTGTGGCAGTGCCCTAAGATGTGTCTACAAAATAAAAAAAAAGTTGCTGAACGGTTTCTGAGATATGGCAGCTAACGGCGGATGGCAGTCCGTTGGACCTTCGGCCCAAAGGATTAAAAATGGATTAAAAGGCCCTGAAGTCCTTTGGGCTATATTGTGAGTTTGTAATTATTAATCTGATGGTTTTTGGTGAATCATAATTACAGATCATTAAGGGTTATGATGGAAGTAAATTTTTGACATGTTTAGTGGAGATTATAATTTGTTATATATGCATGTCAGTGAAGATACATCTGGAAATAAAATATTTTTTACAAAATGGCGCTTTAAGTAGATCCAGGCTACGAAATACCGTTTTGAGACTGCGTAAGATAAAATAGTTTGTCCAGAAAAACATCAACTGACATACAAGAAATAAATAATACATTATGCACTCTATGATATAGCCAATACTCAGCACAACATGGAAAGAATTTGTTAATCTCTACAGAATAGAATGTACAGTATTGTAATGTTATTGTTCTCTGAAACTCGCAAATATCACTACGTCGTGCTTACAACTTCACTATTTCATTGGTCTGCCACTAGCAGCACTGCGTTCATAGTTTGGACTGAGGACCCATCAGGTGGCATGTCCCACACTCACAGGCTGTGTTTTCAAGAGTTTATTGGTTGAAAGTAGCTCAGGATTCTTTTGAGGCATGGAGCACATATAACGATGATCATTCTTAATTAAACACATTCACACATTTTGTTCAATACATAAAAAATGTATACATGCACATAAATCTAGATATGAACATTATGATACACAACTATCAAGTGGACATGTTATATTATGGCTACTAAACAGTCTGCTAGTTATCGCGGTATACAAATCTATTTTATAACTTGTTTAAAAAAATGTGCATACATTTTCTGTTCCATCAATTAGAGATTTCTTGTGTATAGTGGCACTACCACATGGAATATGTAATTTAGAAAAAAGTTACTACAGAGTTTTTGAGAAAATAGGCAACAATTTGGCATTTTGGGAGGCCTTGGGGGGCCCTTAGAGTGACTGAAGCAAATACAGATTTCTTGTGTATAGTGGCACTACAACATGGAATGTCAATACACTGTACCAAATTAGAGACAAAATTACTGCAGAGTTTTTAAGAAAATAGGCAAAATGTGAAAATTTAGCATTTTGGGGGGCTCTGAGGTGTCCTTAGAATGATTCAATCAAATACAGATTTCTTGTGTACTAAGTGGCACTACCACATGAAATGTCTATGCAAAATCAGAGAAAAGTGACTGAAGTTTTTGAAAAAATAGGCAAAATGTGAAAATTTACCAGCCTGGGGGGTTAGAATAAAATTTGAGAAAAAGTTGCTGAACGGTTTCTGAGATATGGCAGTTAACGGCAGACGGCGGATGCAGAGTGATGGCATAAGTCCGTTGGACCTTCGGCCCAAAGGACTAAAAATGAAACACTATGGTGGACATTATGACAACCAAAGACAGAACACTAAAGAACTGGGACACTATGTATGATGACTATGATTTTCACGTTTTGGCATAAACATTCACCTCCTTGAAATTATAAGTGCACGTTTTAAAGACCTGGCACAAACACTAATTTAAATGCATGCCAAATCAAATTCGTAAAACGCTAAATATTTTGTATGCCACAATAACATGATTTACAGTATAGTACATTTTGAAATATATAACATAAAACGGCTGTTTCAGTTTTCTTTAAGCCATGGTCACAGCAATATCATATATTCCAGACGCCCGCTTTGAATACTGGAAACAATTTCAACTTTATTAAACACAAACAGCACACTGACACCTGACATGTTGCCAATTATAACCAGCCGACAGCACTGAGCAGAACTCATTCAAACTGACCCCAACATCAGGCCTCTGCTTGAAACCATCAATGTTTGCTGATCTAATTCAATGTTCGTTAATCTGAACTCTGCACCAAACTAGTTACTTCTATGACAACACGATACTATTACTTGTAATATGATTTTGTTCAACAGTCGTGTGCCAACCCCTATTAGAGCAATGTGTAATCTTCAGCATATTCAACAATCCAACTGCTTGTTCAATTTGTAATCTGATATGTAACCTATTTCTACATTAATAACAAGTCAAATTCCACCAATCAGTTTGCATTGATGATGCACCAATAAAATACTGTCACACAAGTGATGCTATTTAACAAAATAATGCTTCTAAAGTGTCAATATTACCAGTAAGTTTCAATGTTGCATTTGTGTGTACACTGTACTGCATCCAGACACTGTTTATGTGAGCTGTACACGTGTCCCATCATTTGTATGACATTTTGTAATGTGCACTTTCAAGCTGTATTTGAATGTAAATTGTTTCCGACATATGCTACACACATTACGCTTGACACCAGTATGAGTGGCGAGATGGTCTAGGTAATTGGAGCGAATCGAGTAGCCTTTGCCACAGGTTTCACACAGGTACCGTGCCTGCTTTTCATGAATGTGTCTCACGTGATCAGTCAAGCCTCCCCTACTGACAAACATACACGCACACCGCAGACACTCAAAGTGCCTCGCCCCATGTTCAGTTCTAACATGGTGCCACAACTTTTTCTTCCCTGTAAACACGCACCCACAGTCGGTGCACTGCAGTGTGTTGTGGTTGTGCATTTGCTGACAAGTCGTGTTGTTTGCTTCAGCAACAGAAGCAAGATTTCTGGGCCCGCTAGAAGTTAAACTTCCACTCTTGTACCAATGTGCAGCTGGGAAACGTCTATCACCAGTGTACACCTGACAAACATACAAAGGCTTTGGTGAATTGGCAGGAAGTCACACAGTGTCGTTTCATGCAGCAACAGGAGAAACAGCAGAGAGTGGAGCTGAAGATAAATCTAACATAACACCTCATGGTGCCATCGTATTTCTGTCCACGCAATCCAGATTCACAACCTCCTGCTGGACATATTAACACAGATGAACTTCCATGCCAGGTTCCCAAAACCTATTGCTACCAATGCAATCGATACATTTCCAGCCATGTTTCTTCATCAGACATGTAGTACCCAACTATAATGCATGACATCTTACATATGACAATCCACAACTTTGGAAAGTAAAATCAGCAGTATGAAGCTCAAGTCCTTAATTCTGCAAACTGTAAACAATAATCTGATTACCCAGCAACCATCCTGTCTATTCAGTAGCAGCTACATGTGTGTGGCTTCACTCGGATGGAAATGTAAAATGTGTGTTTTTAAACTGTGTCTGTATATAAACTGTTTCTGACATATGGTGCAGGTGTTGCGCCTGGTCCCACTGTGCGTTGCGAGGTGGTCATAGTAGTTTGAGCGAATTGAGTAGCCTCTCCCACACTGGTCACACTGGTACCGGGCCAGCTTCTCGTGTATGTGTTTGACGTGTTCCTTCAGGCCACTACTGCTGACAAAGGTGCACTGGCACTGTGGACAGGCCAAGCGTTTGTCTCCGTGTCTTGCTCTATTGTGTTCCACCAACTGGCGCTTGCCTTTAAACAACAACCCACACTCAGTACACGCGTGTCTGGCATGTCCAGCCTTCCGTTGACCACCAATAAGAGGACCAGCTGGCAGTTTAGCAGCTAATTCTGTCCCCTTTCTGCCTCGTCCAGCTGGGAATCGGCTAGCCGGACCACCACACCATACCTGGCAAACACAAAGGCCGTGGGTCAGATCTTTCGAGAAACACATGGTCATGTTCAACACATTTTCATATGTGTGCAACAGAATCCTGACTGTTGGCACAACATTTAGCAGGCATGCTGTCGGTTTATGCATTAATGGCACAAATACAACCCATTTCATCACACCAAAGACCAAAACATCAGAGCACCCTACTTGTCACTTGGATGTCATAATTGAGCATGATGGAATGCAAACAGAGATAACAACATCATTCCTTTTTCATATTGCCAAGTGACAATCAACTAGTAAAATAACATAGTCTCCACACTCCCTGTGATAACAAAACTTAGCTCACATCATTATTTAAATATTTACAAAAAGTGTGTCAAGTTATGAACTTTTTGGGAAATACGCAGTTCAACTGGAAAGCTAACTGAAGCTCACACTGAAACCTGCTTCTAGAATTCAAATTTCTGTTTGTGTCATTTTAGAATCAATTGACAAAAGTCAAACTTATCTAGTATCTACTTGGCAGGCTTATGTAAATACCATTTGATTAGAAATCATCAAACAAAGTACTAAATTAATTAGTTTCGTCCAGGCCCAGTCAAAACTGGGAAAAATAATGAAATCTTTACTTTACACAATAAAAATTACAATTGTACATTCTCTAAAATACAGTAATTCACGTAGTAAACTAATAATACAGTTGACATTATCGTTAGTGTTTCCCCGGGTATATGACAAGCGGGGCGGGTCTCGCCGTTTTTCTATGCCACCTCGCCCAAAATATGCCGAAATTGCCGCCTTGTAACTATTTCATTCGCCCATTTTCTCTCTCGTTATTTTGTGATATATTCAGCATCGGCAAGCGGTGCGAAATGATGCCACAAAGTCACTTATATACTGCAAAATCGCAGATTTGTAGCAAAATCGTTTAGTTGTCTTAACGTCGCTCCGGGCCGGTTAATGTCGTTCAGGGCTGCTAAGATGTCTTTTTTGCTCAATTTTACTATTATAGTATGTGCCCACATTAAATCAGAATTCTGGTGTAGCTGATGTTGAATTTCTGGTTTATGAAGGTGGTGGGAATAAAATCCGTGCTGGCTGATGGCACTACGTCACTAGTCGCAACTTGTATCGAATCCTTTTTAAACCCACATAAAAACCGTGCATCCTATTCACTAGTCGTCACTTGTATCCTTTTGAACCCCAAACAGCGACTCGGTTTGCGCTAATCTGCGCCCGTGCGTTATCGTGTAAAAGAAGCGATATAGCAGCGTATGTTGATTCAAACCGGGGTGCTATTTATGCCTGAAATGGGCATAAGACACAATATTCTTAAAGGTAAATATGCCTAGGATAATGTTGAATGATGGAACTATCTCACTGTGGTATCAAAGTTAGGCAAAACAAGTTATAACGGCGAAATGGAAGTAGGTCCAGATTCGACACAAGTGCCCATTAGTTTGTTCAACTAATGTTCTATGCCGTTTTTTAGCAAAATAAGGAATGGGATTTGTAAGATATCTTTGTGCCTAATATATAATACATATTCCGACAAAGTTGTGCAAATAAACTTTTGGGAAAGTTGATTTGAGTGTACTTACGAATATAAATTACCAAAGTTCATATCTCGTAAAAAATGCCTATTGCTCAAAACCGTGTATACTAACGGGTTATCAATAACTTGGGCTAGACAATGATGTTTTCACAGAAATTGGATATACTAAACAATTTATACTGTTTTATAAAAAGGACACAACTTGGGAAACGTTCTTGTGATTAATAGAAACATACTTTTGTGGCATTCTAGAAATGACTGTTTAATTAAATTCATAGCATGCTAGCAACAAATAAAATATAATCTTTCGAACATAAACCACCAATTTACCATCATAATAATAATACAAAATTATTATATTATAATCATTTAAAGGTGATGATGAAAGAGTCTTTAGATGATACCACTGGATGCTTCCCAGAGAAGTTGAGATGGTGTTCGACTGAACAGGTCTGCCAGGGAGTAAAGTGTAAACCACAACCAAGTACCAGTGGTCAAGTGGAAACCACACCTCAACTGAGTACCAGTGGTAAAATAGAAACCACACCTGAACACAATGAAACAATCATGATTACAGACTTTTATCAATCATGATTACTACATTTACAAGTAGTATCTTGTTGTTTTATATCTCCCTCTCTATATTCAAGAGTAAAGGTTAAAACATACTTCAGAATGGACCATTTTAAAGCTAGTTTTAAAATAATCTCCCGGGGAGCATGCCCCCGGACCCTCCTAGCAACGCTTCGAGCCTGTGGCTCTCACATTGCTCACACCTACCATCATTTTACTTAGGGAGTCACTGATCGTCATTTAAAATATCACCTGTCTTAAAACATTTTCTATATGGCCAGTACTATATACACGGATACATGTCATGAATTGCATTAAATTAATTCAGGATATGACAGTAATTTGCACTACAATGTGACCATGGATTTTCAATAGAGAATTTAGCAACAATGCCTATACCCAGTGAATTGTGATTCCTAGGTTTATGAATAAATGTTATAGACCTAGGCTTAAAGGTGACCAATAATAGTAAACTATGTGATAACAATGATATAACATCACCATGTGTGTAAGCAGTGCTAGCCCCCACAACTTCCTTAGTGCTTTTCGCCATGCTATGCATATAGTGCCAACACTCTTACTCTGGAGATCCCCTAGTGGAGCTGAATAAAAACAGTATACCCTTTAGTGGGGGTTTTGGCCACCACATGCGAACATGGGGGCCACGGGGTTCTAGCCCCCCACTTTTGTATATAGCAAATTGCAGTAAATAATCTAGCTAGTAATATAGAAGGTGTGCAGTCTGCACACAGGTATCATTTTCCCTTGAATTTATATATTGTAAATCTGTGACTGTTCGTGTGCTGTAAATATGTCTTAACAGCATTCAAGGTTTTTTTAGTAAATAACTGGCTAGAATGGAAAATTATTATATATATATATGTACAAACTGAAGTACATAGCATATGCAGTACATAGATCAGTAATCTTTATGAACCTGTCTGTGCACAGGATGTGAAATGCATTGTATAGATTGTCTGTGCAGTGGCAATCCCTGTGAATTAATAGATTTGGATTGCCCATTACCAACCTACGCAATAGTTGGTGTAACTTTATACAAACAGAGAAAGGGCTGCATGAACAATTCTGTAACACGTGTCATCATATATACAGTGTATTATACACTGGGGGTGAGGGGGTACCGAGCGGAAGTAACACGTCATCATACATACACTGGGGGTGAGGGGATACCGAGCGGAAGTAGCACATGTCATCATACATACACTGGGAGTGAGGGGGTACCGAGTGAAAGTAGCACATGTCATCATACATACACTGGGGGTGAGGGGGTACCGAGTGGAAGTAGCACATGTCATCATACATACACTGGGGGTGAGCGGAAGTAGCACACTAAATATTGTTTGAATAAATTGCACTTTACAGTCGTCTTAATATGACCAAAATCCAGGCCCAGATGTACAGCATCCTGAACACTATACAACTCAGTGCCATTAAAAAACACAGTTCTGTGTTGGATTTACAACTATGACCTCTAAAAACCAGATATCTACTCTTAGTACCGATATAATTTACATAGTATTTGTGTGCATATTTTTTCAGCATATCACAATAAAAACCTTGAGTCCAGATCTTGTAGATGTTAGCAAAAAATGAGTATTGCACTTCTATTATCTACCTATTTATCTACCAGGTATCTATCTATCTATCTATATATATATATATATATATATACACACACACACACACACACACACACACACACACAAGTTATTCTACAGTAACTTGTATTTTCTTGTCCCCAGCTTTAAATTTCCAAGAATAGCTCTACACAATAAAAGAAATGCCTTTATATGTTTGTCACTACCACTGCAGTAAATAAATAAGTTGACATAACTGATATGCTGGAATGTCTTGACCCGTGTCCATTCTAATATATCTGGACTTTAACTACCGAGTCAACATATTTGTATAACAGCAGCATATTCGATGTGTCAAACACACTAAATTCATTTATTTAGCTATCACATTTTATCTAACTTGTTTAAGAAAATGTCAATATAAAAAAATACAGACTTTGAAAGTCTATCCCCTGGATTTTTTGTCTTAGCCGTAACATCCCATGAACAGTGCTACTGCGTGAAATTGATGAAACTGTTCCAAACCATAATTATTGTAGCAGTAGTTTATTTTGACCTCTTTTTGCAAATCACATGTTCGCTAGCATGGCTCGTGATTTTCCTTCTCAAGAGTGTTTGTTTAACTATTATAGATTTTAAAAGGTACACCATATATAAAATGTAATATATATATATATACATATATATACATAAATTATATAACAATAATATATATTTGGAGCTTTTTGGAGAGCCTCAACATGGGTTTTAGCAAATCGAGGTTTTGGAAAGGCTGTAAAGTGGGGTTATTGTGCAGTTGGAGATTGTTGGTCAGTCCCTAGAGAGGGTGCACTTAACAGTTTTTGGTGAGCTTCAAACACATTTAAATTGAAACATCTTAGTGACCATAGGCGGGGTAACGGGGGACAGGGAGCAGCTCCCCTGCAATTTTGATGAAGAGACATGCTGCCACCCCCCATAGTAAATGTAAGCGTGAATGTTTGTTTTGTGGCGAGCGATTGTGAAAGTGGGGTGCAATTGGACGGCAGACTGATTTTCTGACCCCCCCCTTAGTAAGTGAATAAGCGGCGTGGCGGCAAAACATTTTCAACAGCAATAATGTTTAATAATTATATACCCGATTAAGCCATGTAGTACTATGTAAATATGTAATACTGTTACGCAGCACAGTAATAATAAGAATTTCTGTCTTAGCCATAACAATAATGTCTCAGCCATAAAGTTTTGTCTAAGCCATAACACAAATTAAAAATGATTGTTATTACGTAGTGATATAATATATATATTTATATTGACGAGTAACTGACCTAATAATGATTTCATGAAACGATTTGTTGATCAGGTGTTTACCAAATACTGTGTATATCAAACCAAATATGCAGGTTACTGGACAAATAGTATGCTGATGTGTTGTGGCCGTATAATTATGACTGTAACCTTATACTGCCATATTAGTACATACATTTTTGAAAACTTATATCTATGTAATCGAAAATTTACATTAGTTTGCCCATGTCATTTTAAAATGTGACATTTCTAACATATTAGTAACATGTCCAGTCTCGTTATGGTTCAGACATGCAGCGATGGTAGGTGTTTTCAAATACACATGTCGGCTATGTTTGTTAATATCGATCGCTGCCGACTGTTCGTCATTAGTCCATCATAATGACAATGCTTTGGATTAATTAATCAACAAATTTTATTGTAAAATTTATCGGCTGAAAAATACACATTACTATAGAATGGCTCGTGTGTGTGTGTGTGTGTGTGTGTGTGTGTGTATGTGTGTCAGTGATCAAAATTAAGGCCGAAATTAGGCACGCTTTTTGTTCTTTATCTACAAATAAATACAGCCTAAATCCAAATTTGACTGATGACAAGTGTATTTTGTAACGTGACCAACTTTGGCAAGGTGAAAGCCACATAGTTTGGTGGTGTCACCTAGCAAATAAACTGGGAAACACCTAAAAGGAAGTGGCAAATGTATTGTATACATGCATCTCAGTGCAACACTAATACAGTTAAATACAAGTACTAGCTTTGAGCAGAGTTTGAACAATCAGAACATACATTTGGTTAGGGAGTTCTACTCTGTCCGTTGTTACACCACACTCAATACCTAATACGAATGCTACTATCGTACGCTTTACGCAACATGAAATTGTTTTAAGTTTAACCACTGGTTTTCACCTACGTCTGGGTGAAAACGTAAAACATGGGATTTCAGACCGTGTTTAAATGCAAACTGTTTCTGGCAAACTGGACACACATTTCGCTTGGCGCCAGTATGGCTAGCCAGATGATCGAAGTAGTTTGTGCGATTGGCATAGCCTTTCCCACACGTTTCACAGTTATATCGGACCCGTTTCTCATGTATGTATTTGACATGTTCGTTGCGGACACTTTTGCTAACAAATGTGCACTGGCAGTGTGGACATGCAACACGCTTGTTGGCGTGTTGTGTTTTAATGTGTTTGATCAAAAGGCGCTTCCCCATGAACATCCCTCCGCAGTCTCTATAGATATTGTCATATGATGGCTGACAGCTTTTCTGCTGCCATTCAGCAATAAGATCATGTCCAGTTGTGAAACGGCTAGCAGGATCACCAATGACCACCTGGCAAAAACACAAAGGCTTTGATCAGGAAAACGTGTCTTCAAATGTGCGAGTTTACATTTACATGCATAAATGAAGCTACAGTAGAACCTGTTTTCGGCGACCACCTCTTTTACATAGCCAAATCAGTCATTGAAGACAGGCGGTCTCCCATAGCACTGATAGCAGGTTGGAGATGTACAATCATAATCAGATTAATGAGAAGTACTCCATCTTGTTCTTCCTCCTTGTTCCAAGTAGTACATAATAATAGTACAGTGCAATAAGTTGTAGACCACTCTTCCATCCTTTCTTTTGTTAGTAATTGTCAAGCTATTCAGGGTGAATGTTGTATAACATCATAATTTGCTGACAGTTATGTCAAGCCATGTTGATAACATTTTGGCCATTCATTCTGGTAAGTGAAACCAAGTCTACATCGCAATCATGTGAACAGTTTAAGCAGTCATTGCTCAAGTTAATAGTAGGTAGCCACTCATTGCAGGAACATTATTATATTATTAAAAACAATCCATGCCTAGGATTGTGGTTGCCCAAGACATTATCTACTGCAGTGTATTCCCTGGGTAAAAAGATGGGCAAGATGGTAGGGGTGGGCAACGCAAGTGCCACAGGCACAAAGCATTGCTAGGGGGCAGACTCCCCCGGATATTTTGTTGGAAACTAGCTTTAAAATTGTGCATTCTGAGGTATGTTTTAACCTTCACTCTTGAATATAGAGGGGAAGATATAAAACAATAAGATACCATGTAAACATGTTTATTACAAAACTTATAAATGTAGAAATCATGATTTAAAAGTCAGTAATCATGAGGTGTGGTTTCCACTTCACCATTAGTACTCATTTGAGGTGTGATTTCCACTTGACCACTGGTACTTGGTTGAGGTGATGTTTATCTTGCCCTAACCCTAGGCCTTGTTACCACACTGACAGAGTTAGTGACAGTGGTATCATCTGAATACTCTTTTCTCCCCATCATCACCTTTTGATGATTAACATATTATAATATTATGATGTTAAATTGGTGGCTTCTGTTCCAAAGATTATACTTTATTTGTTGCTAGCACGCTGTGCTTTTAATTAACCATTTCAGTGCCGAGTTTCTGGACAGCCAGTTACCACTGAATACCGAGTTTCTTGTGAGGATTCAGTGAAATTAAATGAAAGGCAAAGCTACAGGCTCCAGATGGCATGTGGACTAGATTGACAATGTTTTATTATCAACCCAGTGAGTAGGGCTGGGAATTCTGCTAGCAGTTATTTTTATGATGGATATGTTTCAATTATAAAGGTTATAATACCTCTGAGAAACACTTACCGTAAATTTCCATGTACAATACACATTTTTTACTCAAAAGTCGGGGTGCATATTATACAAGGTGCTAAGGTTAAACAAAATGATTATGATTGGCGTTCCTGAATCACGTGAATGATGCCCGCATCACGGGTCGAAGTGTGACTCCATGTTTAAAGTTGTGAATGCAAATGTTGTGAATGTAAATAAAGACGAATGTAGCGCATGTGTGCTTCGCAGTTGAAAGTACCAGGTTTGCATGTAGCATTTCAGAACAGAACTTGGTGGTAATTTAAAAGTGAAATCAGAACGTCACAATGTAAGTTCTAGCAAGCGCTGATTTAATCAGTTGCGCAATTGTCAAGCTACAACAAAAGTTACGTAGTGCTTACACACTAGTCACTAGAAGTTTTATCAAAATTTAGCAAAAGTTAGGGTACGTATTATACATAGGGGTGTATTATATACGGAAATTTATGGTAAATATTTATTTTGATAGTTATTAATATTATGTAACCAACCTATGAGCAGTTGGGGAAACAACATTCCACTGCTTTGACCGGAGAAATAACATTCCTCTTCTTCTACTTAGAGCTAGATTAATCCTAGCGATTCCTTGATGCATGAATTTCATTTCCACCATAGTGGTAGGTGAATGAATCTCATAGCATTGTCTACAGATAGCAGTGTTTGTAAACTCAGAGATACATAGGCCTACGTTGTATGCTGACTGGATCACAGTCTTAACATGTAAGACAAAACAAATTGTCTATTATTTAATAGTGTTTCATTATATGTATTATAGTCCTGGTACTGATCTGGTTCCTGCTTTGGGGGTCATGGTCCCTGCTATCAGCAAGCGTATCTCCGTCAGTTTCATATGTATGGTACCGAAATTGTGTGCTAGCCAACCCATTACGGTGGTTCGTAGAATTAGTTTTTTTTATTTCACCTGAGACCCCAGTAGGATGGGGATCTTGGGCACAAACGAAAGTCAGTGCTTCCTGTCGATGATCGTGTCAGGATTTAGCAGCAACCAGCGGGTGAGCACATGCTATTTTTGGCAGGATTGCCAATAAACAAACACCACTTACACACTTATACCAGTGTGGAATTATAATACACTGTATATTATTATAATAACATTGCAATTATTCCTGGGCATTGTTTATATATATATATATATACTGTATATTAATATATACATATATATAATAGGTGCATTTTTTCGTCATAAAGAATGATTAGGGAAATCTTGATTGTTTTTATATAACAACAAAGAGCTAAAGAAATTATAATATTCACTGTGAATACTTGAAAACATTTATTGCGACCATTTACAAAACATTTATTAACACCTAATTCCACCTAAAAATGTCAATGAACGTGAACAGAGACATACAGACATTTATATATATATACTCAATTAATGCCAAAAAGATTCTAAAACAGAAAACATCACATGAATAATCGTGTCCTAACCAGCCTTCACCAGTGTATTCCTGCAAACCAAGCATTCAGTTACTGCACACTGCGATGGAACATAACATTGCTTTTTTAACTTCACTTTGCTCTACATATGTGGTAGGCAGTCTTACATTTCCAGACATGCTCAAACACCATAAAAATTATGAAGATTTCAAGTTTGTATAAGATGGTTAGACCTCCATACAGCATTTTGAAACTCACATTCTATGCCATTGCTATAAAGTTATTATAAGTCCCACAAAATCAGCACAGAAATGAACCAACAATAACGAACCTGTAATAAAGAGAAAACATTTCTTTATCCACTATGACATTAAAACAAGTTAAACAGACAAACCAGTCATTGAATTTAAACTGCAGTGTCTATATAACTTAGCCGATCTGATTGGAATGGAACTGTAACATGTGTTTTTTTAAACTGCGTTTGAATTTAAAATGTTTGCCGCATATTGGACACACATTTTGCTTGATACCGGTATGAGTAACAAGATGGTCTAAATAGTGTCCCCGATGTGAGTAAGGTTTCCCACAATGTTCACACCAGTATCTGATTTGCCGACAGCTGTTGTGGTTTGGTTTGCCCCGCTGTATTGCCCATTTGGTAGCAAAGTGTCGACCATTGTGACAGTGTCCTGAGATGTAGCGGCTAGTTGGACCACCAGTGTACACCTGACAAAGACATAAAGACAGGTTGTTGGACACATGATAATGTTACACTGATGACCAAATAGCTGTGGGTACACCAGTGCGATGCATACTTTCTTCATTTTGAACTCTTCTGCTGAACATTTAGTTTCTGCTGTCGCCAATTATGACATGCTAAATATGTCCAGGTAAAGAGAACATGACGCTACAGTGGCACCCTCTGGAGAGTGGCTCACCAGTGCTACCGCATGTACTATATCAATAACTCCAAACAAATGTCTATGTGGTTTTTAGTGCATTGCCAATTGATAGATTAGACGCCTAGGAAATGAATGAACATGAGTGGACCACAACATTGGAAAGGAGGTACTGCCAGCCCAATTAATATATTTAATAGATTGTTATTAGCCTTGGCAGGCTAAGACTGATCTCACTCAGACAAAGTATGACCCGCCAGTGTATTTACCGGGTATAATGCTTTTCATTTTTTTATTATACATAATTTAAACATATTTTGTATCCGTAACAATCCCAATATATATACGCAATTGTTTTAATGTACTTATAAATAACGACACTTTGCACACATAAAGCGCATGCCTAAATGTTTAGTTTTAACGGGAATGTGATACTGCAAGATCCTCTTCCCAGCAGTAAGTACAGGCTGTATACCGTAGTTTGTCAGATTCATCTGCTTGTTGAGAGTTCTTAGTTTTCTTACTACTTGACTGTGAAACAATTAACAGTATGTCCTCGTAGCAGTGTCGCTTTCTTTTGTACACTTTTCTCTTTGTACTTCACTTTTTTTTTATTAAAACGGTATTAAAACCTGTATTTTAGTGTTATTCATTCAGATATTACAATAATATGCCATATGCTTTCAGACTGCTATTCTTGGACATAGTAAATGAATACAATTACACGCAATGACCACTCCTTGAATATCACATGCAGCTAGCTGTGTGAAATCTCATTGGCATGAAAACGTAACATATGTGTTTTCAAACTATTCTTGAACGTGTAACGTGCGTGACATATTGGACACACATTTCGCTTGATGCCGTTATGGGTGGCAAGATGATCGTAGTAGTTCGAGGGATGGGAGTATCCTTTTCCACAAATGTCACACTGGTACCTGGCCAGTTTCTGATGTATATGTTTGACGTGATCCCTTAATCCACTTCTACATACAAACGTGCATTGGCACAGCTCACACACAAAGCGCCTGCCCAGGTGTTTAGTTCTAATATGATACTGCAACTTTGTCTTCCCCGCAAACATCGACCCACAATCAGTACAACAGTATGCGTCATGTAATTGTTGACAGTTCTTGCTGTTTGGTTCGGCAACAGAAGACAGATGTCTGGTCACTTTACATGTTAACTGCATGTCCACAGACCGTGGTCCACTTGGGCAACAGCAAGCAGGACCTCCAGTAACCAACACCTAACAAAGACATCAA
The DNA here is from genome assembly GCA_020002185.1 of Paraescarpia echinospica. NCBI lineage: Eukaryota > Metazoa > Annelida > Polychaeta > Sabellida > Siboglinidae > Paraescarpia > Paraescarpia echinospica. The sequence goes on from CM034541.1 coordinate 40,286,509, forward strand.
GTGATTAGATACTACCAAGTGCCTGTGAGTTACACATCGTTCAAATGAAAATACTGACAACTGTGTGTTCTCAATATAACATAAATACAAATCGATACACAAACCTCAGGGTGAACAGTCGACATGAAGTTTGAGTTTATAAAGTTTCACCTAGTTAGCTTTGCAAACTTTTGCAGTAAACGTACTGTTTTAAAACCAACCCTGTCTACAACTCGTTCAGTGAACTTCCTGCTAATAATTACCACCAGAACATAATGGAACAGACAAGGTTACTTTAATAAGAATGTGTTTAAATCTGTTTACTATATTGCTTCTAGATCTATACATCTTTACAGTAGTAATCAGTTGGTTGCTAAAACTGGAGACTACATTGCACGAAGAGGTTATACACTATGCCAAACCTGTTGTAGCTGTATCAAGTTAGCATAAATAATAACTAGATTATCTAGTAGATAATAACCTGAAACAAAATGTTCAATTTCTTTGAAACATCATATACCTGGTATGTAAACTTAATGCTCTTGTCAAGAAATGTGCCAAATATGAAATCTGTTGATTGTGAACTCATGTCACTAAACTCGTTCAAACATGGTCATGTGCATGTCACAAAACAACCAGCTCGTCTGACGTTAGTGATGTCAAGGAAATAAGTGCCGCTGAGCACCCCCAGCCTTTTAGCATGGTGCACCACAGTGCAGGTTGATGTGTCAGGCTTTACCTGAAATTGCAGTCGTGGAATTTAATATTTCTGATATCACCATAAACATAATAATCTTACCTACAAGTTTGTCACTGGATGTACACAAAAATTGTGTTTACTTTTTGAATCACGGCCATTTGAACACCACACATGCTTAAACTGGGCTTTATGCAGGATCAAAATTTTACCAGTCAAAAAACCATCCAACTGCACCCCCCGTTGAGGCTCACAAAAACTCCAGTTGCACCCCTCCCCCTCATCGAGGCTCACCATATACCGTGTTCATTCTAATAATGGTGCAGTGCGCGGAGACAAGAGCTTTACAGTGCGCCATTAAAAGGGACCAATGCAAGTGTTTTCCACCAATCCGCCAGGTGGCACCACCACATAGTGAGGGGCGTAATGCCAGCAGGCGGCAGCACTCAAAGGGCTTGGGTGATTGAGGCTACATGTCATGGCGTTCGAAATGATTTCAGTCATTCGCGGATTTCACGTGTACAAACAGTGTTGGGACCCTAAAATTGGAGAAAAAGTTCAGTGTGTAATCGAGGAAAACAATAAGTACGATAAACACGCTGTTGCTCTGATGAAAGATGAGACCATTGTAGGACATGTACCTGCAGAACAGTTATTTTAAGTTATTGAATAATAATAATTTGTGCATAATAGTTGTTATTTTGAAATTATATGAATTTCACGGGAAGGTATGACTTCCCAGTGAATATGCAAGATAATGGACTACTTCATCTTCAAGTTAAGATTTGAGCAATAAAAATGCATTTTATGAAAAGGAATTTTATATATTTTCGGAAAGTATAACTAGCGAATAAAATGAGCCATATCATTTTACATTCCGTTGTCATGGTAACCAGCAATCCAAGACGGCTGCCAAGGTTTCAATTTATTTGAATAGCAGGACACTATTTTTAGAGTATAAATAATTCAGATTTGGAATAAAAATGGTTAATTTCACTTACTCTTTAGTAGTGCTGGTTCGATATTCGATATATCGAAGTATCGCGATACTTGTGAAAGTTCGATACCGATACTTCGTGGTATCGCGATACTTCGATATTTTGGTATCGAACGGCCACAGTTCGATACCTTCGATCTTTCGATACCTTCGATACCTCGATCTTTCGATACCTTCGATACTTTGTCGATACCTATACTTCGATATCGAGTCCATTCGACGTCGATGCGAAGACGTAACATCGTTTTCGAAGACGAAGTTACGGCCGGATGTACGGAAAGTACGGCTACTCCACTGCGGGCTTCGCTTCCTAACTAATGTTGTATGTATTAGGCCGCTTAGGCTTGGTTCTTTTTCAAAAAACATAATAAAATGTAACATCTCAGTGATTTTATAAAGCTTTATTGTGGAGTCAGTTTCCAAAAAAGTCTGTATATAAATAATTATTTCAGTGCGATCTCAGCTTAGCCTCGATTATTCAAGCCACGTTACGACGTTGGGTGGCACTACTGTTTGCTTCACCACTTTACCTTGCCCACTCTACAGCGTACCAAAAACACACAACATTCCAGTAATTTTATAGAGTGTTTATTGCACGTATTAGTATTCATGAATCTAGTTTAATATAATAATAATAATATAAATAATTATTCAAGCGCGACATACTAGACTCGTTTACCCACGTTCCGTTTGGTGGCGCTATGTTTTGCTGTTTGATGGCGCCACCGTCTGCCGTACTCGTTCAACCAAGATGAACGACAAAATGTCAAAACGCACATCGCCAATTTGGCAGTTTTTTTATAACAAATACGGAAACACTGTAGAGTGTCTACTATGCCAGAAACGCTCCCCCAAACTAGTGGGGGAAATACATCGAATTTGACGAAACATGTCACTGTCCATCATCCAAGAGACTACCAAAACATGATGATTTAAGGAAGTCGTGGTAACACTAGTAACAGTAACAATGTCAACGAGAACGACGTGTTCCATCAACATTTTCGTCAGAAACCAAGCAATGGACATTTAGTAGTAGTAACAGTCGAGGGGAATCGCCATCGGTTGCAGAGTCTACTGCGGCGACAGCGTCAAGAAGTGACGTACGCGATGTGACTACCAGTTTTATTTATTTATTATTACTAGGTATTCTACTGCTATGAGTATTGTTTGTAATACTGTATTGTTTTAATGTTACATTACAATTACTTTTATAACATTAATAAATTAGAATTAAACAATTACAATTTACAACTGTTATTTGGTTATTGAAATAAAATTAAAATTGCATATTAATCATTGTTTGCATATCTATATCAATTAGTATGTATGAATGGTTAAGTTGAAAACTGAATAGGTGTACCATATAGTTCCCAACAGACGCTCAGAGCGTATCAGAGCGTATGCTAAGACTTGGGTGCACGACTATTTGTTTCTTAAAAGTGGTACCAGGCAACACTTTTTCAAACACACATAGTCAGCAGTGCACATCTACCAAACTGACTGATGCAACATCGACACATGACAAGAATGCAACATGTTACAGCTAAAGGCACACACACGCACACTATGAATGACCTATCAAGCATCTGCAAGGTGGCGCTAGCAACAGTGTTGCCATCAGTTATGTCTAGCATGCATTCATTCATAAAAAAATTATTTTTATACGTTTCCCTAATGAAAAACAGTGTGTGCTTCTATGCCATTAGTCTAGATGGATAGTGTGTTTCTATTGGGATCTATACTGTATATAAATTAGACTTACAACGTAAGTATCGAACAAAATTCTGGTATCGATCGATATCGAAGAATTCTGGTATCGAACCAGCACTACTCTTTAGGTTTGAATTATCCTTGAAGTATAAGAGCTAGATGTCTACTGAACACAGATGTAAATAGAACATGCTAGTTTAACTAGCTATAGAGGAATGATGATGTAACTCTACGCTACTGAACCAAAATAGTATTGCCAGTATCCATGAAGATAGGTGGTTGCAATTTCAACATTGTACTGTAACGTAAGTACAGATGGCTGTTATCACCTTTCGAAAAGTCTATTATTTTTCATCAACTATGTATAACCATTGACTTTCCCTCTACATACCATTTTTGAGTTTTATGTAGATGATCTATATACATATGACAGAGCATCCAAGCATTCACAACATAACAGAAGTTCTCTCATATTAAGACTGACCTAGTTGTATGTATTAGTAGTACTTATACCACTTAGGAACTTTCTAAGTTTATATCATATTTTTAAAAAGCTTTATAAAAAACACACTGCTAAAGTTAAGCAGTACAATATTTCTCTGCATAAAATGTTTTATATATGTTATGCACATGGAACCACAAAGTATTTTATGTTGAAGTATTTATATAACTCGGGTCTAATTTCACTTTAATGAAAACGTGACATGTGTCTTGTTAAATTGCGTTTGAATGTAAACTGCTTCTGGCACAATGCACACACATTTCGCCTGACACCGGAATGAGTGGCGAGATGGTCTAAATAGTGCGAACGATGAGAATAACCTTTCCTGCAATGCTCACACTGGTATCTGGCTAGTTTTTGGTGAACATGTTTGATATGTTCGGTAAGTCCACCTCTTCTGGCAAATGTACGTGTGCATTGTGAACACACAAAGCGCCTGCTTGTGTATTTATGTCTCATATATCCTCTCTGGTTAAATGTTGACCCACGGGGCTCCTGTGTTTGCTGACAGATGTGGTTTGGCTGAGCAACATAAGCATCCGTTGCCTGTTTGGTTGTTAAGTGTCCATCCTCATGACACTGTCCAGTGACGTAGCGGCTAGTTGGACCACCAGAGAACACCTAACAAAGACATAAAGCCAGTTTGTTGGACATGCGTACTTGTGTAGATGCAGTTTCAAAAGTTTGTGACAAACAAAATGTGCAAAACAATCAACCCAGAATGGTTTGTTAAATTATGCAACAATCACCACATAGACCTGACAGTGTAGCTGACCACTTGGCAGCACTAGTGCATCAGGTGATGCAACATTTGCTCATTCTGTTTTCTCATTTAGCCTTGTTTTTGCTTGAACTGTTCTGCCAACTCATGATGAGCCTCTTATTGAAATCACCCACGTATGGAGTGTGCTTCTGTCATCTTTTAAAATTAAATATATAAATGTGCAGAATATGCTTAAAGCAGTTTAATTGTCTTCAATTATGTTTACTTTCTCACTGTTTCTTGACCAAACCCTTCATTGCAGACCATCAGTCTGTGGAACACGCTTCAGGTAGATCATCTGTCCAGTTTCCTTCATTGTTAGTTTTCCCTTTATCCCACTCTTCTTGTTATCTCCCAGAGTATGCATCTCCTCCTTCCTATTCCAGTGACTTTCTTTCTTTCTCACCATCTCCTGTAAGCTGGCCAGGTACTGTAGGTCATATTGCAAACATGTTCACATTGCCTGTACAGACAATATGCCTCGTGGTCAGCCTTCAACCTCTCACAATAATCACAACTAAGCAGATTTGGTGCTTCACGCATGCTGCTAGGCCTGGGCATGTCCACATAATTTGCTTCACTATTTATGTTTCCAAATAGTGCCTTTTTTTTTTCCCATCAAAGTTAGAATGGAAAAGAAATTAAATATGTAGGCCTAACAACAATTTTATTTTAAAAAGTAGCAAAAGCTTTAAAAAAAGATTGTTTGGCTTAATTTTCAAATCACACATATATGACAATTTTATTACATGTACATGCATTAAATGTTGTTATAAAATGCTAAAAACAAATTTATGATTGATTACATATATTTCATTTTTAAGTGTTTGCTAAGTATATACTAAATGGAGCACATTCAACTTACTCTGTTTTAGATCATAGCCAACAATATGTTCCTGCAAAATTATTATTTATAGAAACAGAAGTATCACAAACTTTTGTATCATGTTGTGTTCATAGTTTGAATAGAAAAGCTGGTTGCTATGTGAGTGTGATGTGAAAACAAACCATTATCAAGTAAAGAAAGCTCGAGTCACTGAAAATTGGAAATAGTACTTGTATGAATTCACAAAATAAGAAATTTAAGGAAAGCAGTAACATTACAATAATATTATATCATGCATTTTGGACGCTCTGTCCAAAATGTATGCGGGGTGATGATGAGCGATTCAACCATAAATCTGGCGCAATTGCCACCGTAACAATTATTGTGAACAAAGTTGAAACAGAATAATTTTTTTAATCGCCCTCTCCTAAAGCAATACTGTGAAAGTTCATCAGGGCTCCTGTTAGCGTAATATTATGTATATACACGCACAATTTTTTATGTCACAAATTATTTTGGACACCAGCGTGTGAATCTACATATCAGCAGTGACATATCTTTTTAACCTGCCCTGGCGCACGCAGTTTTGGGTTCAACGTGCAAAAAAACTGCGTCAGCAATTACAGTATGATAGCGGGTGACCTTTTGTGAACACTAGTCTAGAAAATTATATGTTTTACTAGTGATCTGATTGATAATACCAATCCCTGTGAGCGCGTGCTCCCAGTGACCCGGATACACCTGAGGCCTGAGATATTACGAAGATTTACACGGGAAGCATTCAGGATGAGACATGTGACAAATCAAGCGAGCCTTGTCCAGGGAGTTTTGTAAGTCATCGTCGTAGCAATCACAAAACCTCATCGTAACACAAACACATCTTACGCTTTTATAAATAGTGATCGTTATAAGATAGTAAGTGTATTTTTACACGTGATATGCACAATTGTAAAGATATGTGTCGTAGATATTGTTGTGAAGAATTTTGGAAGTTCTATGATTATTATTTTATTTATTTTCGTGCTGTGGTTATAATATAGGTCAGAAAGAAAACGATCACTGGGCTTACTTTTTAAATTCAAAAAAGAAACTTTTTTAATATAACTTCTTGACAATGTGTGGAATTGCATATAACAATATGTATCATTATATGCATGCATGCTTGCAGTCCAAGTAGCGCTGCGGATTGCATCAGTGGTGAGCATCTTCGATGTTGTCTGATAACGCTACCGGCTTGTATTACCACTTACAGCGGATGCAATCCGCTGCAATATTTTAACAATACAGGCGTATAAAATATAATTATTTAAGAGTACGTTTTTCTACATGGAATGATTGCACTGCTAAACAAGAATATCGTTTAGCTGCATAAAATAATAATGTATTCCACAGAACACGCACATTCACAGCCATAGGAGCAGGGCAACAATCGTGTCTGCACATGCTAAATTGTGTAGAAATTTAAACATATTGGACACTCATTAACAGAACATGGACATTTGAAAGGCAGCAGCTGGATTTTTAAGTAAATAATATTAAAATAAATTTATCATATCTTTTGCATATTTTTCATGACAATCTTAAGACCAGACACCCCGGGTGAAATGGTGTTTTTGACAAAAATACTCAAAATAATTTTCTGCCAAATTATGATACTTTGTATGTTTGCTATCTATAAAGTCCACTTGTATGACGATCAGGGTTCATACAGATAACTAACAATTAAATTCAATGGTTTTCTTGGTATAAAAACATGCCATTTTCAAGGGTTTTCAAGGGTGTATATTTCAGTTATTTATTAAATTTTTCAGCCCCATTTTTTGCTGGACCAGTCAATCATTCCATACCTGGGGTTTACAAGTAATCAACCGGCCATTGAAAAGATCCGGTTACCCATCAATAAATCAAGCTAGCACACACTTCAGGAATGAATGAAGCAAATAAACAATCAATCACAGGACCCTTAGACTGATGAGGGGGATCATCAGCCAACATTGAAATAACAAATAAATCTTGCAGAAGATGCTTAAGTTGTAACTGCCTGTTTATTAAATACAGCAAATCAATCAAAAAACAATAATGTTCACTATATGGTGTTACACTTACAGTGTCACATTACAGCCATTTCAGGCATTTTGCGCAAAATTGACATCGCACAGAACGAATGTTTCCCGTCGGGTCTCGACACACCCATTCTTTTTATTCCGCAATTGCCAACCATTCACCTTTAAATTTACTTTCTCGGGAGCCATCGTAACGCAAATTCAAATCGACTGATAACTTTTTTATTTTCAATGAACATGCTTTTGTCGCTTTCCAAAATGGCAACTTAATACCCGTATGCAGCGTTACCCATATGACCGGTACTTATGGCACCATCTAGTGGATAATTATTAATATAATTCATGGTCACTTGGACTCACTACTCGTGTTTTGTCAATCGCCTTTTAGTTTTGCCATTTCGACGTTGAATTTGAATCGCACATTTACTTTCGCACTTATTAAATAATTTCTATTACAATGACACAGCTGAGATATAATAGCTTAATTGCACATTTAAAACAAAACCATGCATTTTAAAGGGTTTTCAAGGGTTTATTCTGAAAACGGGTGATAATCAAGGGATTTTGGGTACCTTTGAACGTCATTTCTAAATTCAAGTTTTTAAGGGTTTTTGGGGATCCGTGCGAACCCTGATGACAATTACGTACCTCTAAATTCTATAATTTGGGCAGCATACGTTGGACTATTTGTATAAATTATAAAATAATCCTATCCACCTGCCATGTCTGGCCTTAATTTATAAAAGATCAATTGATACCTGAAGAAAATCTCATGTCTGTACGACATGTGCAGACGAGGTGATGTAGCCTGGATCACTTTAAAAAAAGAAATGCACAATGCTGGTCAGCCTCTTCACCACATTCGGAATTGGAACCCCAACCAATTATATTGTCAAACAGCAAAAAATGGCAGCCACAGGAGGCGTGGTAATATTTTGTATAATATTATATTGTACATGTTCTTGTACATTATCTCTGAAGACATGACATCCTCATAAATGCACACAAATTTGTTATTGCAATGCCATTATGTGGCGCATCATACAAATTAATCTTCATTTAGCTAGTACCATATCGAAACCACAGTTCCTAACTTTCTACATCTATAAACTCCAACGATTCCTAACAAACAGCAAAATGGTCTACAGCTGGCCCCTAGATTCACTGCCAGACCCCCTGATAATTGCAAGTCCATGGGTCGGACTGGGTCATTAAAATTGAGCCATTTAATTCCCTATGGTGACATGATTAATCCAACCAAGATCATGACATGTACACAATCTATGACATGTATAAAACAGAGCACCATCAAACATGACAGGATGAGAGCAATCCTATATTTGGCCCAATCTAACACAGCGATATTGGCCAATGAAAACCATCGTATTAATCATGGTGTTGCGTGACTTAGGTCAACAAAGTCGGGCGGTTTGGTTGGGGAAGGAGAAACATGGTATTGTGCTAAGGTTTTTTCATACAATCTGTTTTGGCCCGGACCAGTTTTTGTGGTGGGCCCCTAGATTTGAGAAATTATTGAGTGCTATGGACCTTGCTGGCCCCCAGTAATTTGGGTTAAATTCTACCCCGGGTCTAGTTCATCTCCCTGTCAGCAGCAGTTGGCACACTGACAGTATGTTATATTTTTTGCAGCTAGCTCTCATTCAGACTGATCACGGGAGTTCTCATCTAACTGGCGTATCAGCATCACTATTCTCCATCAACAGCTTCAAGAGGCATGTGACAAGAAAATAAAACATCACCTACCTGCATCGACAGGGATGGTGATAGAGACTGTGACAAAGGATTTTACTGGCACTTTGTTAATGCTGAAGTTTATTTAATTATTTGCACACTCGTGTAGGTAATTATATTATAGTAAATGCTTTACATTCACATCATTATGGTATAAGTATTGTAAGATTCAAGAGAGATTTTGGACAAGCGGCAAGCACTCTAGAAAATAAATGAATTTCAAAATGTAACTGTTTTAATGAGTCACTTATTTTACTCCCACCACGGTCCCTGTCAAGGAACACACAACACACCAGGGTTCAAATGTCTACAAAAGGCACCATGCAGATACTATTAAGACTTTTGAGTCAATAATTAAAGACAAGGTCTGTAATTTGGCTTCATTTTTATAAAATGTCTAAAGAAATAATACTCACTGACAAAGACATAAACAACTCGCTTTCCATTTTGAAAATTCACCTGAACCCTAGTGTCACATAATTATGATAAAACATTGTTCAAAATTTGAGGCTGCAGCAATGGTTAGTATGCACAAGCACGCATCACTGCATGTGTGTGCGGTGTCCTCCAAAAACAAATTAAATCCACTCAAATCCCAAAAGAAAATACAAACAAACAACACATTTTAAGGTAAATATATCAATTACAATTTCGAAATAGCCCAAGTGTTGACCAATGTTTTATGTAGTGTTATCTATCATTGAACTGAACATCTCATTATCTAATTGCTTCACCTACTTCTAAAGACACAAGAGTCCTGGCTAAGTGGCAAAGCCTGTGCCACTGCCCAATGCAGCCATAACAAAGTTGGCTTGTCTGTTCCATTAGGTAATTATTAGCAGGAAGTTTGCTGAATCAGTTGCTTTATTCTTAATATGGTCTGGAGTATGGGTATGGCCCAACTTCAAAATAATAAATGCTGATAAGCAGTAAGTGGCAATACCAGTTGTTTAATTAATAATCAAATTATTAATTGAATGTTTTGTTTGTAAACATTTTTGGGGCATGACTTTCAAATTGTGAAACTGTTTCAGGCTTACTAAATAAATGCAATTTGGTGGGCAGTATACCTTCAACATATTTATTCTAACTAGTAGTAAGACCAACATATAAATAAATGAGGAACAGACAATTATGCCTTTAAACCAATTTACCACTGGACATAATAATAATGCTAGCTATAGATGTTAAACCGGGGCAGTCACCTCTGACCTGAGATTACATTACTGTCCTAGATCTTGAACTCTCTTTATGTAAGGTGGTGTATAATTAGACAATAAGATGTTCATCACATAAATTTGCATCACGTGATATTACAATAAGTACAGTAATTCAGGCTATCATGTAACTTTCAATGATTTCAAATGATGAATACACTACAATACTAAAAAACGCAGAAAAGGCATTACAAGTACATCACATTCAAAATTTAGTACATTCAACAAATGGCTATGCAAGCTGTATACACCGACCAGTAACAAAAATGTGTTTCAATTACTTGTTCCATTATTATGTAATAGTTGACTATACATAATCAAGAAGAACTATTCAATTTTAAACTTTCATGTGTGTACAACTTGCATGGTGAATATGATGGAGCTGCTTCATAACAAATTGTCAGATTTCATCTTAAATTATATTTTCAAAGTTCTGTGACATCTAAATAGAATCCTGCAATTATAAAAAAAATAGCACTGAAGTTGCACTAGATACATTCACTCCTTGACCTATAGTCAAAAAGTACCACCGAGTGAGTCAATCAGATAGATCTGACAAATACTGCACTGTTGCTGTGCTGAAGCATAAAATGATCCTACCATTATCATTTCCAAAATCGTAAATAATTTTTTATTCAAGTCCAATATGCTTTGAAAATCTTTTCGACTAATAAAAATATGATCCCGCAAAAAGCCCTGTAATAATTGAGATGCAAGATGTTTCCCCAAAAATGTTGTTAAAAAGAAAATTAATTCTGAAACAGCTTCCATCTTCAAGTTTACTTAGATGATGTTCAATTAGAATGTAATGTTTGCCAGCCCATAGTTTAGTTTTATGTTTTATGAAGCATCGTTACTTTTTAAAGACAATATTACATGGGATCTGAATTGCAATGAACCCAACCAAAACATACGCCTAGAAGTCACTGTGACGTGGCACAGATGAAAAAAGTAATTTACATCATTTTTGAGCTGATCATTTCAAATTTTAACTTCATAAAGTTATGTACTGAACTACTGCTGTATTGTTGTGCAATAAGTCTTGAATGTAGAAAGGTGAATTGCCATACAATAAACTATGGGTTGGCAATTAACAGGATGTACTTCATGTGCAGAAATCAGTTAATATAAATCAAGATTTTTAGATCAGATATTACTAAATTCTATTTACTAGAAATCCAGAATACAATGACAGAACATTACGTAAACAAGTAAATGTGACATTTGCTGAAATGGTTTATAAGTATTGGAGAAGATTAACAAAATATAAACAATGGCAACATTATTTCTTACTTATACTTTGCCTAGTTGTTGGAAAATTTACACAATGATGTCTCATGTTCTCACACACTAACAACTAATAACAATTGCCTGTAAATATTGCAAATTTGTTTGACTAAGTTTGTTGATGTACTAAACACTACTAAAAATGTGTATTCTAATTTTTGCACATGAAGACATACAAATTTATGAAAATAAGAAATGGACACCTACTGATTCAGATGATTGGTCAGAAATATTCTGTACTATGTGTGTAGTTGTCGCCGTTGTTGCTGCCGATACTTGTGATTGCTGCGATGTGTCCCATGATGAACATCCTGGCGTACTGTCTAAGATCATCTGGCTGTCTTGTGATGTTAGTGTACCAAACTCTGGTATTTGTGATGGGTCCCATGAGGTAGCAGTTGTGGTCTGTGGAGCAACATCCCCAGCCATAGTCTCATTTCGAATGATGCCAGTTATGAATGGACCACCAGCATCAGGTGTTGGTCCCATCTCAGATGAGCCACCAAAAGAGTCTTGTGTGTTGCCACTTGTCGCGCGCCTTTTTGTAGCAGGTGGTGCCATGCCTTCTGCACCAGAGTTTGTTGAACTGTCTGTCACACCTAGGATCTCCCCAAAAGGTTGGTAACTTCCCTGAAGTTCACTAAGTGAGAGATTAGGATAGGACTCGTGCATTGCACTTTGGTCAGTGGTGTGTGGAATGTCTTGGGGAGCGGCACCACCGATTTCAGCTTTATCATTATGCCTTTGTTCTACAAGTATCACATCATCTTCTTCAGTTTTCACTTTCACCTCAATAACATCATCATTATCTGGTACTGCTGGACCACCGCCCATGGAATTCTGAAGTGTTGACCGATTTCTAACAGCACTCGGAGAAGCATTGTTTGAAGGCATAAGTCTTTTGATTGGGCGCTGAAGTATCTGTTGCTGGCTACTGTTGGTTGGCAAGGCAGGTGATGCCGAACTTTCACGTGACCTCCGCCGCCGTCTATGCACAACCTCGCCAGTTTTAGAGTTCACAACTACGGGTGTGTCACCCCGACTAGCATCATGTGACTTTCTCGCATCATGCCGGGTGCTACCAAGTAGTGTCTTGGCTGCATCACCTTCATCATTGCGTATTGTCAATGCTCCACCGATAGCATCACCAAACTTCTCATTGATGTGAACAATGAACACTTCATTATTGTCAAGTGTAATTCCCAGCACACCCTGTACTCGCAGCTCTGTCTGGTACTGCAGGCCATTCTTGCACAACAGGGTAACTGTATCAGTGAGAAGGTTCCGTACACGTTCTTGATCAGGCTTCATCTTTAACGCATACTTTCTTGGAGCTTAATGTATCAAACAGAATATCTGAAATAAAAAATAACATAATTAGCTGGTTGGCACAAGACACTGCTCAAAACTGTTCTAATCATGGCATCTAAAGTGACCAGATGCAAAGTTCATTATAGTAAGACACGATGTATGTTCTAGCAAGCGCTGATTTAATGCGCAATTGTAAAGCTACAACACAAGTAACATAGTGTTCAAACACTGGTCACTAGCGAGCGACAAGCCAGCAGCAATGCCGTAACTTGTGTAGCCATAGGTAACATGTTTACGATTCTGAGATAGATTCAAGGGTTCAAACAAAATGAAGCAGGGAAATCCGGGACTGACGTCAAAAGGTCGGGGTGCGTATTATACATGTGATATAGAAATTCTATCAAAATTTAGCGAAAGTCAGAGTGCGTATCATATACACATGGGGGCGTATTATACACAGAAATTTACGGTACTAGTCTTAAAAGTTAGTCCAGTAGTACTAGTCTAGTAGCCTAAGGATGAGTAGGAGGCAGTGGTTGCCATCATCCATGTTAGAAGCCAGGTGGGCATTATAATTTCAACCCTTTCATTAAGTGATTAGCACAACCAGTCGACAATTTATTGTATAGCTTACCAGAATAAGCGTACAAAAACCATGAACGTGCAAATTCACTAAAACAAAAACGGACTAGGAAAATGTAATGGTCCGGTTGACCCACTTGCACAACAGACGCCGCCATATTGCCACCGCTTTGTTATAAAACCAAACGATAACCATGCTTTGGGCTTTGCAACCAACCTGCTAAACTATCCCCGTAACATCCACAAGAAATGGTTGCGTTTGAATCACCTTTGGTAGTTTATCTGTTATGACAAGCCATGCACCAAAAAGAAAGTAGGTTATACGATCCTTTTTTAATCACGATAACTGCACCACAACATCGCATACTCAAAATCAACAGAGCTTGCTTCAGTCGCCTATAAACCTAATGTCCCGGATGTTGTGAACTCGAACAGGTACCAAGCCTAGGGTTAGGCCAAGCACTTTGGTGAACCTACGAGCCCCGGGGAGGGGGGGGGGGGCACTGCCTACACTAGCAGTATTGTGGATGTGCCGACTTTAAGGGTAGTTTTTTCATGTTCTCCCTATAACAAAGGCCAACATTACAGAAATTTCTTAGCCTAGGCTTAGACTTAGTCTTAGCCTTAGGGTATCAGTTCGAGGAACTCTCCCTAGAACAACAAATTAAGGCTAGTTTTTATATCAGCATTCACGGTTACCGGAGTACACACACCTATATATATGTTTATATGAATTAAATACTTACTTAAAAATTGTGTCTCTTAGATTTGTCCCTAGATCAAGGGTATACGTTTTGATATTGGATGCCCTTATCAAGGGTAGGCCGGTATGTGAACTTCGGCTGCACGTACACCTCTACCCACATGTAAGTGTAGTGCCCCCCCCCCGGGAGGGACCTACGAGGCTACCTCTGACTCCGTACGTACGCCTGCCTATTATTTAGGCTCAGGCTATTTCTCGAGCTGCTCGATAAATAACGCCGAATCTTATCGTTATTTGTCGAGCAACTCGATAAATAACGCAAACTGCGTTCGTTATTTATCGAGCAGATCTGGACGTGCATGCATGAGCACTTAGAAATATTTACGTGGACATGCTAATTGTCTGAAGTAAATCCGACGCTGTTGAATCATTTCGTGGGTGTATTTGTCCGATCTGGTAGGAAACGATGACTTTTCTTATTCGTCGAGCTGCTCGAGAAATAACGCCGACTTCGTTCGTTATTTATTGGGCAGATATGGACGTGCATGTATGTGCACTTAGAAATATTTTCAAGGCATCTACGTGGACGTACTAATTGTTTGAAGTAAATCCGGCGCTGTTGAATCGTTTCGTGCCTGTATTTGTCCGTTCTCATGGGAAATTACGACTTCTCTTATTCGTCGAGCTGCTCGAGAAATAACGCCAACTTCGTTCGTTATTTATCGAACAGATCTGGACGTGCATGCATGTGCACGTAGATATATTTTCAAGTCACCTACGTGGACATACTAATTGTTTGAAGTAAATCCGACGCAGTCTAAACGTTTCGGGCCTGTATTTGTCCGTTGTGATGGGAAAATGAAGACTTCTTATACGTCGAGCTGCTAGAGAAATAACATATAGTTCATACTTTGAGTGCCATTTTATGAGTTGTCACCATTTTTGATACAACAGTGTAATATATTACAAAATGAATTACACCATAGTCATAATATAAGCAACATACAGAATTACGCAGGCATGCACACATAGATTAAAAATGCACAAATCAAAAACATTATAAAACAGACAACTAGGCTGAAACAATGAGAAAGTCCACTGAGAAAGTACTTGTAAATATTTTGGCATGTATCCACATTTGTACATCCAATGTTATGTTTGTGTGCATAAGTTTAATGACTAATCAAAACACGTATTTTCATGAGAAAGTTCAACCTGCAACTGCATCATTTGCTGTGTTCCTTTGATCACAAACTTACCGTCACATGGATGTATCAATTACTTCCACTCACGTTTTATTGACGTTTGTAATCCCGGCTGAAGTAAACTGTAATTTACGCAGAGGATGTCATAGCATGCTGTTTTACTGTACGCACGCACGCACGCACGCACGCACGCACAACACACACACACACACACACACAGGTGTACCCTTGATTTTAAGGTTACAAACAACAAGGCAATACAATTTGTTTAACAAATTTATAAACATCTACAATCAAAGTGATAAAATAAAATGCATTTGTTTATACGCTATCGTTTTTTAATTATTTCCATTGTCATCAGTACAAAAAGCAATAACATACCATAGCAGTACATAATTATTACACTGAACAAAAAATACTACATCTGTTCATGTAAAAATGGCATGTGATATTGGGCTTGAATTCATTGCAGGGTGCTGAAGCGTTGACAGAAGGCGTACCTACTGCCATCATGGGTCAAGCCCAAGCCACAAAATACAGAAACTACGTTTGGAGCCAGTTCGTGGATGAAAGTGGAAATTAAGGTGACTTGTGCAAGTCCGACCTGTCATCCAACGAAAGAGTACATAATTGGATTAACTGCGAGAATTGTATGGCCTGGTGGCACTGCAGCTGTGCAAGGGTTACAATTTTTTTTACTGCAGTTAATACACAAAGCGCCTGCCAAGCGACGAAAGATGTACAGGTGTAGGCTTCGTGAGATGCCAAGCGATGAAACGTATGTGACTTGCAATTTATTGCAATTAAGGATATCATCTGTCGTTCAGAATATTGTCACGGATTAGCGAGGTCTCCATACACTAGATGGCTCAGTCTAGTAGGGTTCTTATATATCAAGGTCAACGCATATGAGAAAGAACGGTTATCGTGAACAAGCAACAAAGAACGAGGAAAATTTAATAAACTTTATTACAAGATATCTTCCTTTTGGTAAATATCTCGATTAACAATTTAAACATAATAAAGAAATCCCGTAACCAAATCTTAATAGAACATAATAAACAATAACACTGAATCTTTCGATTATCAAATTCCACTTCCTTTCTAAGGTGGATTATACCGCTATACGACCAAACACTAGGCGCCAAGTGTTATCTAAGAATAACTCCCATAATATAAATACACAGTATAAGCTAGTCCTCGCGGACTATCATTACAGTATTCTGTTACAACACACACACATATATATGAATACTTCAAGGGTAATAATACTTCACTTCAAAACCACAGTTAACTACTAATCATAATACAGCAAATAATAGATACGTTCAAGCAGAAAATAGACATTTACACTGGGCTATTCCCATCTCGAATATATACGAACGTTTGTTGAAGTCAATACGCCGAGCTCAGAACACAATTGGAACGGTGTATCTCGGCCGCACGAGTGATGATGCCGGGCACTTGACGATTGCCGTCGTACGCCGCGAATTCTCGAGTCGCGTCCGTTCAATGATCGCACGGTCGCAAACGATTGCGAAGTCAGTTGAATACGTTCTACTGAAAGACGAATCCGGGCAGTAGACGCTTACCGCCGACCGCTATGAATTCGATCGAGAGGTCTTGTCCTGTCGCAAACGATCGAGAAGTCGGATGAACGGGTTCGCGTGAATGACGACGCCTGGCAGTATACGTTTACCGCCGGCCGCTGCGAGTCGCATTCGGTCAAGCTTTCTGACGATGTCGCTGTGAGACCGCTGTTCGAGGATGGCCCGAGCTGGGTGAGCGCATCGCGATTATCGCTCATCGACGAAAATATGTTGGGGCCGACCGGAACGTTGTATCAATATAATGCTGACGTGGCGGCATGGATTATTCGAAACTCGATCAAACAGTCACTCTGGACACTGAATATTATACACACACAAAAGCTTGGGAACGTAATCCACGTTAACGATTCCCACCACGCTTTACGACTTGACTTGCCATTCTCTTGGCAGCAGGGCAACCTGTCTCGTTCAACCCTGGATCTGTCCCAGTCCTTCGCCAGCGCCCAGATGGCGAAATGCGTACAACAAACGTTTATATAAGCAGACCTAATTACACATCATATGACAGGTTTCCATCATTTCTATTGGCTAATGTAATATACAATTCAAACTAAGCATTGTGGAACACCCTCTCTAAGATTACAGTGAAACCACCTGCTTGCCTAGAAACACTAACAACAGAATACCACGCTTCACTGAGCGCATCTGCAACCGAGTTGCTGTAATTACGTAACTAAGGCGGTTGGTTAACAATATGGGAAAGTAGATTTAAACATCCAGAAATAGCAGAAATGCTACAAATAGTCTTGAATTTATTTTTCAAATAGCCTTGAAAAGTCTTGAATTCCACATCTCCCGTAGGATACGCGGACACTGGAATAAGAAACATCTTCATTTCCCACCAGAACGGACTAATACACGCACAAAACGATTCAACAGCGTCGGGTTTACTTCAGACAATTAGTACGTCCACGTAGATGCCTTGAAAATATATCTACGTGCACATGCATGCACGTCCAGATCTGCTCGATAAATAACGAACGAAGTCGGCGTTATTTCTCGAGCAGCTCGACGAATAAGAAAAGTCTTCATTTCCCATCATAACGGACAAATACAGGCACGATCGAAACAATCAGACTGCATCGGATTTACTTCAAACAATTAGTTTGCCTACGTAGATGCTTTGAAAATATTTATAAGTGCACATGCATGCACGTGCAGATCTGCTCGATAAACAACGAGCGAAACCGGCATTATTTCTAGAGCTGCTCGACGAATAAGAAAAGTCTTCATTTCCCATCAGAACGGACAGATGCAGGCACGAAACGATTCAACAGCATCGGATTTATTTCAAACAATTAGTATGTCCACGTAGATGCCTTGAACATATTTCTAACTGCACAAGCATGCATGTGCAGGTCTGCTCGATAAATAACGAGCGACGTCGGCGTTATCTCTAGAGCAGCTCGACGCATAAGAAAAGTCTTCATTTCTCATCAGAAAGGACAAATACAGGCATGATCGAAACAATCAGACTGCATCGGATTTACTTCAAATAATTAGTTTGTCCACGTAGATTCCTTGAAAATATTTCTAAGTGCACATGCATGCACGTGCAGATCTGCTCGATAAATAACGAGCGAAGCCGGCGTTATTTCTATAGCTGCTCGACGCATAAGAAAAGTCTTAATTTCCCATGAGAACGGACAAATATAGGCACGAAACGATTAGACTGCATCGGATTTACTTCAAACAATTAATACGTCCACGTAGATGCCTTGAAAATATATTTAAGTGCACATGCATGCACGTCCAGATCTGCTCGATAAATAACGATCAAAATCGACGTTATTTGTCGAGCTGCTCGACAAATAACAGCCAGGCCTCGCGTTATTTCTCGAGCTGCTCGAGAAATAACGATCAGATTCGGCGTTATTTCTCGAGCAGCTCGAGAAATAGCCAGGGCGTATTATTTATATTATGCCTGCGTGTGTGTGCGCGCGTGTCTTTTATCCATAACACTTCTAGCCTACCAACCACTGCTGCCAACACATAGTTTATCTGATGGCACCCGGAAGCGACTTACTTTATTTGTTATTTAGTTCTTCTTGATAGGACTTAATTAGGGCCTGCATGTATATGTATTCCGTCTAGCATTCCAGTTAGCTTGTCCGTACATGTAAGCTAGGACGTTCTCATCTCGACCTTGCATTCTTCGATTCAGTTCGTTGATATTCTCGAAGATGTCAGCCATGTGTTTACAATTTGCCACCCAGTAATTGTCTTGCAACAATTGGACATGCTGCAATTCCTTACGCAACAACAAAAACTCTTGAAGCTCATTTCTAAGCTCAACTATTCTTGACAGAACCATAGGCGTGTCTATGGGGGGGCTGGGGCACGTGCCACCTAGACGTACCTTTGGAATTAGGCGTGCCGGTAGAAATTTTTAAATGGGCCCACCTGACCGTGCCCCCTAGACCCTTGGAAATGTGCCCCCGTTCAGGTTACAAAAGCTGAAATGACGCGGCGACGCGGAGGCGAAATGTTTTCAACAGCACCGGTTGAGAAACGCTGCCTTCCTCTGCCCGAACTAATGACAACCAAGCTTGGGCGGATATACACCGTGGTGCCACCGCACGGATATGTTCAAAATGTTGCTCTCGCATCAAAGTATTAATTGCTAACTTGCACAACTAAGTACGAGTTTTTCTCACTAATGTTAATTTGACAGTGAGTCGCCATCTCGAAAAGTCTTTAATAATAAAATGACTGCTCACTAGTTTTACATAATTAAGACGGTCTCCAATTTACGGCACAGGCCGCCCCAGCTAGCACGGCGACCGTCACCCAACCATAATATTTATGCCAACCGTTGGTGCATCGTTGGCTCAACGTTTGTAGTTTTGGTTGGCGCAACGGTACTTTGCTCGTTGGTTAAACGTTGCCACAACCTAGCAACATCACGTTGGGCCAACGTCCACGACAGACAGTGCCAACGTTACCCCAACATCTACCAACCAAGAACCAACGTCGTCCCAACCATTTGCCAGCCATGACCCAACCATGACACAACGTTGCCCAAACCATTTGCTAACCATGAACCAACGTTGTCCCAACCATAAGCCCGATAGAGCTGTTTCATCCCTGGAGTTACAATATAAAACGTAACTAAAATATGGAAATAGAAAGTAAAAACGTACAGATAAATGTACTTCGTTACATGTGAAAAGTAATCTCTAAAATGTACTTCGTTACAAGTACATTTAAACAAATCTACTTAAGTATTGTAACGAAGTAAATGTACTTCGTTACATACCAGCACTGGAAAGCGCAGCGTCAGCGCGTGTCGATCAAATTTCTCGGCATCGAAGTTAGTCGCGCCTTCGACACCATGCGTCGCAACAACACCCAACGTTTTTAAAGGAAAACAAAAGGCAACATTTTGGTGTTAAGCATCTAAAAGAGCTAATACAAACTAACAATTTCCAACTACAATCAAATTTTTAACGTCAGCGGTTTACCAGGAAAACATTTTTGAACACACAACTACCGAATTTCTATGGACTACGCCATTGTTAGAAGAAAGTGATGTCACACTGTCGGAACTAGCTACAGTAAAGTTTCTGCGTACTATTTGTTCCCAACTCCGTTAGGTGGCGCTATGGTAAGTTTACCAATTAAACTATGTGCGCATGCGCTGTGACTGTGTAAATAAGATGGCTTTCCAATTCTTCGGAAGACAACGAAAACCAAATCGATTTCGAAGCTGCTGGTTACCGGTTTGAACCACAAAAACAAGGGTCTGTATTGGAAGATAGGGCAGAGGCGGGTGCCGGTAGGCACGAACAGGAAGGCCCACGGGAAGTAGAAATGTCGAGGCGCATACCATGCCGAGATGAAATTGACTGGTGTCGGTGTGGAAAATGCCGCAGCGATCTCCTTGTTCAGGAACAAGAACTGAATATACGCGGGACTTTATCGACTGGTACAACAGCAGGGACATCGTACCGTTCTTGGAGGCGATCTCCAAACAGTTTGTCTTCTACCGGCAACGCGGTCTGGACATGTTCAAACAAGGCATCAGCATACCCGGTTTGACCTTGACCTACCTGTTCAACTGTTCAATGTACCTGAGAAGACGCTCTTCACCGAGACGGACAAGGATCTCCATCAGCTGGTCACAGATAACATCGTTGGAGGGGCGTCACTCAACTTCACCAGACATCACGAGAAAAGGGTCACGAAGATACGTCGGAACGACTACGGTGATGCAGCTCAAACGTGTCAGTCCATAGTGAGCTACGATGCGAATGCACTCTACCTCTGATCCCTATCGCAAGACATGCCGATGGGGTGGTACACGCGACGACGGGAAGAGAAGGAATTCCGTCCCGAAGCGGCACAGCCCACCAGACAGATGGCCGCCGAATGGCTGACGTGGGAGTCCGAAAGCACGGGACGCGCTATACGTCGCCAGTCCAATGGACTAGAGAAGCGTATCGGCAAACTGCTGGTGGACGATTGATGCAGCGAAACAAAGACGGCCTGTCAGTTTCACGGATGCTTCTACGACGGATATCCGTGCACCGGTCGTGAGGTCAAAGAGGTTAATGGGAAACCCATGACTCAACTATTCGCCGAAATGCGAAAGAACCCGGCCTACCTTCGTCATTTTGTCAGGGTCGTCGAGCTGTGGAAATGCGAGTGGAATGTCACAATATGCGATCCGTGCGTGAAACTGTTTCTGGACGCCACCTTTCCCCGCCCTCGACACGTGCGGTGGAAGATAACGTCACAACAGAACCTGACAGGCGTACGCAACGGCACCGTGTTCGGAATGATTCAGTGCGATATTCGTGTACCGGAGGAATTGCACGCACACTTTTCCGAAATGCAGCCCATCTTCAAGAACATTCACACAACCCGCGATGACCTCGGACCGTTCATGCGTCAATATGCCGAAAAAAAAGACACCATGGCAACCCCGCGTTGCATACACGTCGGAAGTTTTCGTGGAGATAAGATCTTGCTTGCCACATTTCTCATGCGATGGTACCTCGAACACGGACTGGAAGTGACCCACGTCTACCAGGTCATCGAATAAACACCGGTCGCCTGCTTCCGACGATTCGGCGAGGCAGTGTCTGCTTCACGTCGTAAGGGAGACGTCCACCCCGACAAGGCCATGATCGCGGACACCAAGAAATTTATGGGGAATTTTTCCTATGGGAAATTTATCACTGACGTCGATAAGTACCGCGAAATCGCCTACTGCACAAAGAAGAGGACATCGGTCATGATCAACGATCGCCGCTTTCGACAGGTCGACGTCGTTACCGACGATGCGTACAAGATCGAAATGCACAAGAGCAGCGTCAAATACGCCTTGCCCACGCACGTGGGCTTCTTCGTGTTGCAGTGCGCCAAACTGCGCATGTTGGAGTTCTACTACGATTTCATGGTCAGGTACGTGGAACGTCCGCTTTTCGAGTACTGCGAAACTGATACGGACAGCGCCTACTTAGCTGTGGCCGGTGAGTCCGTCGACGACCTCGTGACCCCGTCACTGCGCGAATGCTACTTTCGTTACCGCTCCGAATGGCTACCGTACGAATGTTGCACCGATCATCGGAACGAGTACGTGCGCTGTCGACTGGCCCGACGCCGGTGGAGCGGCACCGAGACGTGTTGCAAGACGCGCAAAGCGTACGACACGAGAACCCAGGGACTCTTCAAGGTCGAATGGTCCAGTGACTGTTTCCTGGGTCTGTGCAGCAAGACCCACTATTGCTCGGGTCCCGTCGACAAATACAGCACCAAGGGACTGAACAAACGTCTCAACACCATCGATAAGCAGGCGTTCCTAGACGTGCTGGCCAATCGACGGAGCGGAAGCGGAAAGAACCGCGGATCCCGGGTGAATCACTCGTCCGTGCTGACGTATATGCAGAAACGTGCGCCTTTGACCTACTTCTACGCCAAACGCGTGGTCCACGAGGACGGAGTCACCACGGGTCCGGTGGACGTGTAACGATCGATTGCCGTGTAAGTCTACGCCGAAACACTGCTGACACAAAGAGGAAACGCGGCCCTACGTCAGTTGGGCTTAGAGGCGTCTCTAGCTGTCACGCGGTTAGTAGGCAGACAGCAGACCAAACAAATAATTACTCTATTTAGACGGATGTCACGCAATCGATCGTCATAGAACACCACGTCACGGACGCGAGCGCTCGTAGTAGTAGCGCTAGTAGGAACAGTCGGAGTGTACCTGTACGTCTTGTACGACTTGTTGTAAGGTCCCCTTCACTCCGCGTGTGGAGGAGGTATCGGCGTCGTATCGACCAACGCGACATTGTTGAACTCAATAACTTGATATGTTTGCACAGAAATTGGAAACATTCCTTCACCGGCATCGTCGCGGGTCCGACGGGGTGTAGTAAGAGTACGTTCGTGACGCGCATGCTACGTCACGCCGCAACGATGATACATGCGTCTCCCGAGAAGATCACGTGGTGTTACGGAGAATGGCAGAGCGCCTACGTATCTTTAGACAACGACTTGGTACTTTTCGAGGAAGGGTTGCCGAGCGGCGCCTTCGACGCATCGACGCGAAACCTCGTGGTTATAGACGATCTGATGGCGGAAACGGACGAACGGGTCACGGCCTTGTTCACGAAAAAGAGTCATCACCAGTCCGTACTATATCTCGTGTAGAACCTATTTCCGAAAAAACAAGGAGTGTCGCACGATCAGTCTGAACGCGCAATACATGGTGGTCTTCAAGAATCCTCGCGACGCGTCACAGATAGGTCACTTGGCGCGACATATGTATCCGGGACGCCTGAAATTCGTACAAAACGCGTTCAAAGACGCCACGTCGTCGCCGTGCGGCTATCTCCTGATCGATCCGAAACAGTACACGCCCGAAGACATGCGTCTGCGCACGCCCGTCTTTCCAGACGACGGCGTTCAGTACGTGTATCAGCCCAAGGTATAAGACGACCGCGTACGCGCATTGTCTCTTCAGTCGCACCATGTCTAAGCTCGTGAAGAGACACATCCTATGCATACAGGCGCTGAACAGATACAAGAGCACGAAATTAAGAAAAGCCACCATCAACAACGCTGACTCCGATCTTTTATGTGCATTGGCCGAGTGTGCCCACAGCATATTGAAGAGGAAACTTTCCTTGACCGCTGTGCAGAGACGACACGACGAGATGAAAATCATACTCGGCAGACGGGATCTCACCGCGTTGGCCGATCGTCGCATGCAAGAACCGGTGCGTGTGATGAAGGTAAAGACAAAAGGTTCCCCAGTGGCCACGGCGGCGGCGCTAGCGGCGACTGAGGCGCTTCAACTCGGCGACACGAATCTACCCATGGAGTGGGTAGGCAACGAGGTCAGGAAATTACACATTCAACAGACACAAAAGAAGAGTGCAGTGGCGGCAGCGGTTACACGATCGCTCGATGGAGCGCGACGAACGCTGCAGTGGACACCCCTCGGCCGTCAAGAACGAATGGACCCGTCTGCCCTACCCACGCCACCGTCGGAAGGGCGCAAGACATGGGAGAGTCTTTAAAGACGATGCATCACGAATTTATAGCATAATGACGCGGGACAGTTGGCGTTGTCTGTTTGCCGGTATCGGTTACGCCGGACTTCACCTCGTGACCGGGATCACCGTCGACTATCTGATACGTCTATGGGGCGTCACCGCAAACAGCTAAAGGGAGTGTACTTCGATCCCGCCAAGGTGGGGAGTTACGGGGGAATCGAGTCTTTGCGCCGAGCCACCTTACGACCTATCCAGCGTGTACCGAGAAAGGTCATCGAGCAATAGCTATCGGAACAGAAAGCCTATACCCTACACAAACCGGTCAGAGTTCGTTTCAAGTGGAGACGCGTGGTCGTCAGAGGCCGGAATGAACAGTGGCAGGCCGATCTCGTCGACGTGTCCAGTCTGAAAAGAGAAAACGACGGTACAACGTTCCTACTCACGGTGATCGACGTCTTCTCGAAAGTCGCCCGATGCGTTCCGCTGAAGAACAAGTCGTCTATGGCGAGGGCACTGGACGGACTGTTCGCCGACGGCGATCGTCCGCTGACGTTGCAGACCGATAGAGGTCTAGAATTCCTGAACCGTGACGGTTTGGAGGTGTATTGGAAAAGTACGGTATCCATCACTTCTCTACCTCCAACGAGGAGACCAAGGCGAGCATCGTGGAACGCTTCAATCACACGCTAAACACGCGGATGTGGCGATACCTGACGCAACACGAAACGTGGCGATACACCAATATCCTTCGGGATCTGGTGCAGACGTACAACGACACACCCCACCGCAGGATCGGGATGCCTCCATCGCAGGTGAATACGTCGAATCAGGAGGAGGTGTGGCAGCGCTTGTACGGCGGTCGGCACGGCAAGGGCGTGCCCAAGTACAACGTGGCGGATCGCGTGCGTATCAGCAAGGTCAAGAGACGGTTCAACAAACGGTACATGGCGAATTGGACCGAGGAAATATTCACGATACGCGAGGTGCATCCGTCCGATCCACCTGTCTATCGCCTGACGGACGATCTCGGAGAGGTACTGGACAGAACCTTCTACGAAACGGAGTTGCAGAAGGTGACGGTTCCGGTCGATAAACTGTATCGCGTGGAATGGGTCGGATACCCTTCGAAATTCAATAGCTGGATCGACGCTAAGATCCTCCTCGGTTATAAAGACTAGCCACGCGCCCGGCGAGCTTTCATTCGATGACGGACGAGACAACGACAACAGTTTCCGTTGGCGGTGACGACGTAGACGTGGCGAATATCGACGACACTCCATGGCACATCTGCGGTACCGCGTGTCCCAAAGAGGAGATCATCTTTCTGTGTCAGGTCGTCGTCTTGTACATGGTCATCCTGGTCAGCATCTACAACCTGTCTATAGGTCGCGGAAATACGACTCCGTGGACGGCTCTGTTGAGCAGTTCGTTGGGTTACCTGCTACCCAATCCGATGTTGCGAAAGCCATGACCAGTGATTTCTACCTGACGCTACCTAGCAATGCTTCCATGCGCACGCATCCTGACAACACGTTGACCCACTACATAACGACGCTACCGCAACGTCTCAACTTGTCGTGTCAGTGGGAAGATACGTGGTTCGGTATAGGGCTAAGAATTACGGGTGACACCAAGGCGATCACTACGACGAGAACCAAGTTCGAGGCCAGGTATTATCAAGGACCGCAGAATCTCATCAAAGCAATAAACAAAGCCTTACCGAGTGTGCTGCCGGATAACTTTGTGCGGCTATACTACAGCGTCATCACGCACAAGATGACGGTGACTATGCTGTCGAACGCCGTATTCACCGGGGATATGAACACCACCATTCTAGGCTTTCACGACAACATGTTGGTCGGATCAAATAAGAAGGGGGCGGAGCTCGTCAACGAAGCCGAAGTCGTGGTGGACATGTCGCGGGGTTTCGAGTCGCTCTACGTCTACACGAACGTCGGTGAACCTCGAGTCGTTGGCGACAGCCTCGTTCCGCTGGTACGTATCGTTCCACTGAGTGGTAGACAAGGTGACACAGTGTCGAAGACCTTCCAAAAGATCCAGTACGTACCCGTCATGTGCAAAGAGGTCGGGACGATCGAGATCGATATAAGGGACGATACCGGCCAGCACGTGCCATTCGAACGCGGTAAACTGACGATGACACTTCATTTCCGGCGACGACGGACGGCACTGTTCTAGAGATGAATCACAACGACTACTACGCTCGTCAAACGGGAGGTGCGCTTCCCTATTTCGTAGGTGCCCGCTACCAACGAGGACACGGTCTAGGAAGTCTATTCGGAGGCATATTGCGTAGCGTCATGCCGCTCGCCAAGAGAGGCGCCGTGGCGTTGGGAAAGAGCGTTGTCGACGGCGCGCGCATAGCCGACGACGTCCTGTCGGGTCAGAACATCAAAACGACCGCCAAACGTCGCGTTGCGGCTGCCGGTAGGGACATGCTGCGCGAACTCTTGACCCCTGGCGTGCAACCGCCTAAGCGTATAAGACGCGCGCCCGCCATGAAACGAGTCAGTACATGCGGCAGACGGACGACGAAGAAGACACGCCGGAAACGTGAGGCCAACATACTCGTTGATGGCGTTCGTGCATAAACAATCAAGAGCGAACTCAACATCTTCACCGTGCCTCCGACTCAGACCAGCATAATCGAACAGTGGATTAAAATACGAGATACACTTCCGAAACGTCTCTTGATGTGCTGCATCGACAACGACGCCTACAACCGAACCTACGCTAAAAATCCATTCCACGCCAAAAACAACCACATCAACTTCCTCGCCGTGTACGTGGACGGATGACAGATACCCTCCAAACCTTTCCAGCCCAATTTCGACGACGACCTCTTCGTCAGGTGCTACCACAACCTATTCACCTCGACAGGTAATGTGTGGCAGGACGAAGGGAACGTCTTGTCTCGCGCCGAATTCCAACATTACACCTTCTTCGGCTTGGATCTCACCCCCGACTCGTGCGACGACTGCTGCTTCCATCTGGTACAAAAGGACAACATGCGCTTCGAGATTCATTTCCGGATGCACTGACGACCACTGTGAACGTTATCGCCTACGCCGAGTTCGAGACCGTGCTGGAGATCGACAAGAGTCGCAACGTCATCTATGACTTCTGATGGATACCCTGCAGATCGCCCGCCTACTCGCCCTGGATCCACACGCCGAGGTCATCGGTCGTGCGATCGTAGGCAAAGACAGACTACTCGCGATGACGATAGACACTTACCCGGTCGCCTTTACTTACCCGGTCGCCTTCTCGAACAGCAAGAAACCAGGCGAACATTGGATAGCGCTGTACCCGGGCGGCAAAGGTCACGGTGAATATTTCTGCTCGTACGGCTCGCCGCCACGGCACATCGAGTTGCGCCGATTCATGAATAAACATTGTGTAGAATGGATTCATAATTCCAAGAGACTTCAGAATCCCGTGTCTAACGTTTGCGGACAATACTGTGTTGCTTATCTCATGTTTCGCTGTCGTGGACTTCCTATGAAGGAATTCGTGAACGGTTTCGGCACTGATCTGGTAGCAAACGATTGCCGTGTATTTTATTGGCTTAAACAATTGCAATAAGATGTGTGTTTCGGCGCTATCGATAACTAGGTCATCATAGGACCGACGCGGTTGACATACCGTGCATGTACCGTGTTTCATTAACAAGCAGGTATCATCATTATCGTTCGGGCATATGGCGCGGTGGTCAGACACCTCATTAATCCTAAGTGAATACCTCATTAATCCTAATTACCCCTCATATCACACCTTCCCGCAGGAGGCACTACCTCCACTACATTCTGCCAGGTGGCACTACTTCCACTTCTTTCCTCTAGGAGGTAGGTCACGTGACACGCGCCATCTTAGAATTTATGCATGGGTGCCCCGCCCCCGGTGGCTTATTGGGATGGCCCTACATACTACTCTCGCCTCCTTACTCCCACTGGAGCATAAGGCGTCAACAAATTTCCTCCAGGCAGATCGGTATTGCCACTTCTCACCTGCCAGCTTCAATTCTTATGCTATTGTTCTTTTCCAGGTACCCAGTGGTCTGCCTGAGAAACTACAACGTTTTCAAAATGCATGTGCTGATATCACAATGATGCGGTCGAAACGAGACCATGTCACGCCCATGCTCTTGGAGATGCACCTGCTTCCTGTGAAGAGTCGCAATACTTTCAAAACCCTATTTCTCACGTTCAAATGCCTTCATGGACTCGCAGTTCCATATCAGCACTTCTCTCTCCTTATCGCCCGACTCGCTGTCTACGCTCTTCCGATAAGCTACTCCTTAAACAACCCACTTCCCGCACTAAACTCGGCGAACAAGCATTCTCTTGTGCAGCTCCAAGAGCATGGGATTAACTACCACTCACAGTGCGCCAATGCACTAGTGTCAATCAATTTAAAATGGCACTGAAAACGCATCATTTTACAAATTATTTTTAACATCCGATGATCGTAATTATACATGCATTTATTTTAATTAATTTACTGTGATAATTAATCTATTTTATTGTTTTAATAAGTTGCATACTTCAGTTAATTTTTAAAGACAATATAGTTTATTTTAATTAGTAGTAATGATTGCATATGTTGTAGTATATTAGTAGTTTAAAATATGTATGGTTTTATATGTTATTAATGTATTTGCAATAACCATTGTAAAGCGCCCAAGAACAATTATTTGGATGTGGCGCTATATAAGAAACACATTATTATTGTTATTCAACCCAGTCCCATCAGTGTAGCCAGTCGGACACGACCTTAGCCGACACCAGTGGCGCGGGAATGAAATTCATTGGGGGAGGGGGGCTGCCGGGGCTTCAGCACCACTCCGCTGTCGAATCATGACATCGGAAGACGGGGGTGGGGGGACGGTACTGTTGAAAATGTTTCGCAGCTGCGCCGCTGTAATTTCTGCTTCTCCAGCTTATAACCGCTGTCTCGGCTGCACTTATGACATCGGTTACTGGGGGGCAGAAAACCATAATAATAATAAGATAACTTCTATTGCGCCTAAATCCTTGGAAACCAAGCTCAGAGGCCCATCAAAACAAAAGGATTGGTCAATCTCAAAATCAATAAGCAGTATTCTAGTTGTCAACAGATGGGTCGAGGCGCTAGGGAGCTACGGTGGATAAGCAAGGTTGTAAAGATAAGTTTTTAAATGACGACGGAATTTTGTAATATTTTCAACTGATCTAACACTAAGAGGGAGCATATTCTAAAGAGTTGGTGCAGCAACAGAAAAAGCCCTAGTTCCAATGTTAATGTTGACGCAAGGAACAAAAAGTAGGTCAGAACTAGATGATCGAAGGTGGATAGGTATTCTTACAGGAGTAAGCAACGAATGCAAATAAGATGGTTGTTTACTGGACAGTGCCTGGTATGTAATGGTACAGATCTTAAATGTTATACGATATCGTACAGGAAGCCAATGCAAAGACATGGTACAGAGCGAGAAAAACGAGGAGATCTTGTAACTATTCTTGCTAGACAAGTTTGGACACGCTGAAGTTTTGTGATATTCTTGCTAGCGATATTATAATGGAGAAAATTGCAATAGTCAAGTTTGCTGCTAACAAGCGCTGTTGCAATAGTTTTAGCAACAGAAAATGACATATACCGGCGAATACGGCGAAGGTCACGAAT
Organism: Paraescarpia echinospica; assembly: GCA_020002185.1. Classification (NCBI taxonomy): domain Eukaryota; kingdom Metazoa; phylum Annelida; class Polychaeta; order Sabellida; family Siboglinidae; genus Paraescarpia; species Paraescarpia echinospica. The sequence goes on from CM034541.1 coordinate 40,316,900, forward strand.
ATGATCAAAACAGCAGCGACATATGTTTGAGATATATGTTGTCGGAAATTGAAGTTATTATCAAAGATCATCCTAGATTCCGCATCGAGGTTGCTGGCGTGATATACTGATTCAAAATACGCGCAGGGAAAACAGCATTCAGTTTACTACGCTGCATTGGACTACCAATATTGATCAATTCAGTTTTATTGACATTTAATTTCAACTTGCTGTCAGTCATCCAGTGGAATATACCTTGAAGGCTATCACTAAGTTGGTTAAGGGAGCGATTTGTGTCCGGGGTAGCCAACGAAATGTAGATCTGAGTATCATCAGCATAAAGATGATGATCCAAGTTATGTCTTTGTATAACAGAGCTTAGCCTTAGTGGCGTAGTGTAAAAAGCAAATGCCCAAGAACAGAACCCTGGGGAACACAAAATAAAGCCGGCAGTGCAGCTGAAAAGCAGTTCCCAATCTTTATAGTTTGGTATCTACCAGTTAGATATGAAGAAAACCAGCTTAGAGCTGTGTCAGATATATGCCGTACCATTGTAATAAGCGTTCAATGAGAAAGTTGTGATCAATCGTATCAAAAGCGGCAGAGAGATCTAGTAAGGTAAGTGCAGTTATTTTACCATTATTAATGTTCAAGGGAAACATAAGGGAACTTTTTGGTGTTAAGCACCTAAAGAGTTAATGCAAACTAACTATTTGCAACTGTAATCATATTTTTAACGTCAGTGGTTTACTAGTAAAAAAAAATTGAACACACCCTCTATCGAATTTCATGAATTGCGCAATGTTGAACAGAAAATGACGTCAGCAATGTTGCGTACTTTTCTGGATTTTTGTGTACTAGTGTTTCCAAAAAACGTCAGGGGGCGCTGTGATACGTTACCCACTGAGTTTAGAAAAGATGGCGTGTCAACACGGTTCAGATTCTTCGTCTGATGAAAATGAAATGGGTTCAGAAGTAGGTGGATATCGGTTTCAACCGGTAAAACAAGGGCCAGTATTACAAGACAGACAAGAGAGTACCGGTGACCGTAAGGATGATCAAGAAGACCCGCGGGAAGTGGAAATGCAGAGACGACTAACAAGCCGAGACTCAACTGACTGGTGTCGCTGTGGGAAGGAATTATAGACATTATGTGCCAAGTCGCTTATGTCCCAAACTGTGGACGATATGTCTCAAAAAAGGAGCGTTAAGTCCCAAAAAAGACGATTTGTACTGTTCGTTGTAAATTATAATAAATGTCACTGTTATGCTTAAAATTCGTTGTTCTGATAAAATAGGTACATATATTTTATACTTTGTAGCCAAAAATCCGCGGACATCGCTATCGTTTCTAACATTCATGTCATTCGCTAGGTGGCGCCCTAATTTTGCTTCGACTCGTAGTGGAATGCCCCACTGCCTGAATGTACGAAACATACTCGCAATGCTCCAATTACATGATTGGAATGCTCGAACGGCGTGGTCGCAATACAATGCACCACTTTTGGTCGGAATGCACAACTCATTATAATATTGTCAAACCTGTGTGTGTGTGTATGTATACATATAAATCAACTGTATATATTCAACTATTATATATTAAATATCTAATAAAGAGATAACACTTATTGATTCGTGGACTTCATTTCTATACATTCGTGAAAGTAAACTGTTTTGTTTTTGCTTACATGTGTGTTACATATAAAAATAATATCAGTACTTATATTACCCTGAAATTGTAACATTATCCTGAAATTATGTCCCTGTCCTTTGATTTGTTTGTTTTATTTGTTTAGGGTACCCCATAATTATAATACACCTTTATAACATATCTAAAATCAGCACGTTGCCCTGAAATTGTTCAATTACCATGAAATTATTACAGTGTCCTTTTAATTTATTGTTCTGTGTTGAGTCACTGAACAGGACGATCCGTGGCCGTGGAGTGTTGATGACCACCATGCCTGCAGTGACAATAATGTGGACAATGACAACACTTTCAGCAGCCCCAAGATTTCATTCCCAATCACTTCGTTGTGCTGCATCAGAATCACACAGGTGAGTCATTTAATGTCTCCCTTCCACTGTCTGATGTTCCCGACCAAGTGGCAGAAACTTCCTTGCTGTCAAGTCCACCTCCAGACTTAATTCTGGAAGATCAGCCCATCAGCTATGAAATAGTTGCAGGAGGTTCCAAGAAGGGGGGTGACATCCTTGTCGATAGCGTAGGGTTTACGTATGCTAAAAAGTTCAAGGGAAAAACAACTACTACGTGGATTTGTAGTGCGAGAGGATCACGGAAATGTTCCTCAACTGTGAGTCAGCGAGGCAACAGCTTCATGAGAGGCAAACAGCATGCACACAACCATCCTGGAGAACCTGCGGCATTGCTGCGATGCAAAGCGACACAAATGGTGATTTAAATATTGTATATCTTGTTTTATACTATATTAACATTTTAAGAAAAAACAATGTTACATTAAAACAGAGTTTGCCAAATTTGGGATGAGACTAGACTACTCTGTATTATTGTGTGTGAATGTGTTTGATTTGTTAGCACATGGTAATGGTTACTTGCTTTCTAACAATGACTAAAAGGATTTTAAGTGGAGTGGATGTGCACAAAAACCTAACATTTCAAAGGCCTTTGGCCATCATGTCCCAAGTCACATATGTCAGTGCCAGGTTGATTTGTTGGTTCAGCGAAAGGAATGTTTGTTGTCAGGAAACGGCTGCAACTCGACAGCATGCAGAGCCTGTCCGTGAAGGTAATATTTATGTGTCTAGTATAATTATGAGGTCCGGGCTGGGTAATAATATAAATAAATAAATGTGTGAACTGAGTGAGTCGATCGTCCATCTTAGTTTGGCGACAGTCCCGACTCGGGCTCAGGTCTCATTCATTGTCCGTGCCAGTACCGTGGGCTCGGTGTCCGAGTGTCCAGTTTTATATTTTATGTAAATATTACCCAAGGTTA
>CM034541.1:40320856-40344616 GCA_020002185.1 Paraescarpia echinospica
ATTAGACAAGATAAAACATCAAATGGGAATGAGTTTTCACACCTATAAGTTACGTACTATTTTCTTGTAACTTACGTGACGGAGATGAAAGGGTAAACATACATACCCCTTTACGGTTAATCTAGTAATATGTGTAGCTTGATATCAGTCTAACCTTCGTGAAGATTTGTAACATGCAGGACATCAATTTGGGGTAAGACCACATTACTGATCCGTCCGCGCAAAGAGTGCACTTGAAAATACCGTTTTGGTGTGATATGCGTGAATTTGTTTTGATCACTCTGTGATGGGACATGTTTGTTTCTAGAATTATGGATGTACTTCTGCATTAGACAACATAAAACATTAAATGGGAATGAGTTTTAACACCAAAACTTACGTACTATTTTCTTGTAACTTACGTGACGCCGGAGATGAAAGGGTTACATACATTCCGCGAATTCTCGAGTCGCGTCCGTTCAATGATCGCACGGTCGCAAACGATTGCGAAGTCAGTTGAATACGTTCTACTGAAAGACGAAGCCGGGCAGTAGACGCTTACCGCCGACCGCTATGAATTCGATCGAGAGGTCTTGTCCTGTCGCAAACGATCGAGAAGTCGGATGAACGGGTTCGCGTGAATGACGACGCCTGGCAGTATACGTTTACCGCCGGCCGCTGCGAGTCGCATTCGGTCAAGCTTTCTGACGATGTCGCTGTGAGACCGCTGTTCGAGGATGGCCCGAGCTGGGTGAGCGCATCGCGATTATCGCTCATCGACGAAAATATGTTGGGGCCGACCGGAACGTTGTATCAATATAATGCTGACGTGGCGGCATGGATTATTCGAAACTCGATCAAACAGTCACTCTGGACACTGAATATTATACACACACAAAAGCTTGGGAACGTAATCCACGTTAACGATTCCCACCACGCTTTACGACTTGACTTGCCATTCTCTTGGCAGCAGGGCAACCTGTCTCGTTCAACCCTGGATCTGTCCCAGTCCTTCGCCAGCGCCCAGATGGCGAAATGCGTACAACAAACGTTTATATAAGCAGACCTAATTACACATCATATGACAGGTTTCCATCATTTCTATTGGCTAATGTAATATACAATTCAAACTAAGCATTGTGGAACACCCTCTCTAAGATTACAGTGAAACCACCTGTTTGCCTAGAAACACTAACAACAGAATACCACGCTTCACTGAGCGCATCTGCAACCGAGTTGCTGTAATTACGTAACTAAGGCGGTTGGTTAACAATATGGGAAAGTAGATTTAAACATCCAGAAATAGCAGAAATGCTACAAATAGTCTTGAATTTATTTTTCAAATAGCCTTGAAAAGTCTTGAATTCCACATCTCCCGTAGGATACGCGGACACTGGAATAAGAAACATCTTCATTTCCCACCAGAACGGACTAATACACGCACAAAACGATTCAACAGCGTCGGGTTTACTTCAGACAATTAGTACGTCCACGTAGATGCCTTGAAAATATATCTACGTGCACATGCATGCACGTCCAGATCTGCTCGATAAATAACGAACGAAGTCGGCGTTATTTCTCGAGCAGCTCGACGAATAAGAAAAGTCTTCATTTCCCATCATAACGGACAAATACAGGCACGATCGAAACAATCAGACTGCATCGGATTTACTTCAAACAATTAGTTTGCCTACGTAGATGCTTTGAAAATATTTATAAGTGCACATGCATGCACGTGCAGATCTGCTCGATAAATAACGAGCGAAACCGGCATTATTTCTAGAGCTGCTCGACGAATAAGAAAAGTCTTCATTTCCCATCAGAACGGACAGATACAGGCACGAAACGATTCAACAGCATCGGATTTATTTCAAACAATTAGTATGTCCACGTAGATGCCTTGAACATATTTCTAACTGCACAAGCATGCATGTGCAGGTCTGCTCGATAAATAACGAGCGACGTCGGCGTTATCTCTAGAGCAGCTCGACGCATAAGAAAAGTCTTCATTTCTCATCAGAAAGGACAAATACAGGCATGATCGAAACAATCAGACTGCATCGGATTTACTTCAAACAATTAGTTTGTCCACGTAGATTCCTTGAAAATATTTCTAAGTGCACATGCATGCACGTGCAGATCTGCTCGATAAATAACGAGCGAAGCCGGCGTTATTTCTATAGCTGCTCGACGCATAAGAAAAGTCTTAATTTCCCATGAGAACGGACAAATATAGGCACGAAACGATTAGACTGCATCGGATTTACTTCAAACAATTAATACGTCCACGTAGATGCCTTGAAAATATATTTAAGTGCACATGCATGCACGTCCAGATCTGCTCGATAAATAACGATCAAAATCGACGTTATTTGTCGAGCTGCTCGACAAATAACAGCCAGGCCTCGCGTTATTTCTCGAGCTGCTCGAGAAATAACGATCAGATTCGGCGTTATTTCTCGAGCAGCTCGAGAAATAGCCAGGGCGTATTATTTATATTATGCCTGCGTGTGTGTGCGCGCGTGTCTTTTATCCATAACACTTCTAGCCTACCAACCACTGCTGCCAACACATAGTTTATCTGATGGCACCCGGAAGCGACTTACTTTATTTGTTATTTAGTTCTTCTTGATAGGACTTAATTAGGGCCTGCATGTATATGTATTCCGTCTAGCATTCCAGTTAGCTTGTCCGTACATGTAAGCTAGGACGTTCTCATCTCGACCTTGCATTCTTCGATTCAGTTCGTTGATATTCTCGAAGATGTCAGCCATGTGTTTACAATTTGCCACCCAGTAATTGTCTTGCAACAATTGGACATGCTGCAATTCCTTACGCAACAACAAAAACTCTTGAAGCTCATTTCTAAGCTCAACTATTCTTGACAGAACCATAGGCGTGTCTATGGGGGGGCTGGGGCACGTGCCACCTAGACGTACCTTTGGAATTAGGCGTGCCGGTAGACATTTTTAAATGGGCCCACCTGACCGTGCCCCCTAGACCCTTGGAAATGTGCCCCCGTTCAGGTTACAAAAGCTGAAATGACGCGGCGACGCGGCGGCGAAATGTTTTCAACAGCACCGGTTGAGAAACGCTGCCTTCCTCTGCCCGAACTAATGACAACCAAGCTTGGGCGGATATACACCGTGGTGCCACCGCACGGATATGTTCAAAATGTTGCTCTCGCATCAAAGTATTAATTGCTAACTTGCACAACTAAGTACGAGTTTTTCTCACTAATGTTAATTTGACAGTGAGTCGCCATCTCGAAAAGTCTTTAATAATAAAATGACTGCTCACTAGTTTTACATAATTAAGACGGTCTCCAATTTACGGCACAGGCCGCCCCAGCTAGCACGGCGACCGTCACCCAACCATAATATTTATGCCAACCGTTGGTGCATCGTTGGCTCAACGTTTGTAGTTTTGGTTGGCGCAACGGTACTTTGCTCGTTGGTTAAACGTTGCCACAACCTAGCAACATCACGTTGGGCCAACGTCCACGACAGACAGTGCCAACGTTACCCCAACATCTACCAACCAAGAACCAACGTCGTCCCAACCATTTGCCAGCCATGACCCAACGTTGACCCAACCATGACACAACGTTGCCCAAACCATTTGCTAACCATGAACCAACGTTGTCCCAACCATAAGCCCGATAGAGCTGTTTCATCCCTGGAGTTACAATATAAAACGTAACTAAAATATGGAAATAGAAAGTAAAAACGTACAGATAAATGTACTTCGTTACATGTGAAAAGTAATCTCTAAAATGTACTTCGTTACAAGTACATTTAAACAAATCTACTTAAGTACTGTAACGAAGTAAATGTACTTCGTTACATACCAGCACTGGAAAGCGCAGCGTCAGTCAATCAAATTTCTCGGCATCGAAGTTAGTCGCGCCTTCGACACCATGCGTCGCAACAACACCCAACGTTTTTAAAGGAAAACAAAAGGCAACATTTTGGTGTTAAGCATCTAAAAGAGCTAATACAAACTAACAATTTCCAACTACAATCAAATTTTTAACGTCAGCGGTTTACCAGGAAAACATTTTTGAACACACAACTACCGAATTTCTATGGACTACGCCATTGTTAGAAGAAAGTGACGTCACACTGTCGGAACTAGCTACAGTAAAGTTTCTGCGTACTATTTGTTCCCAACTCCGTTAGGTGGCGCTATGGTAAGTTTACCAATTAAACTATGTGCGCATGCGCTGTGACTGTGTAAATAAGATGGCTTTCCAATTCTTCGGAAGACAACGAAAACCAAATCGATTTCGAAGCTGCTGGTTACCGGTTTGAACCACAAAAACAAGGGTCTGTATTGGAAGATAGGGCAGAGGCGGGTGCCGGTAGGCACGAACAGGAAGGCCCACGGGCAGTAGAAATGTCGAGGCGCATACCATGCCGAGATGAAATTGACTGGTGTCGGTGTGGAAAATGCCGCAGCGATCTCCTTGTTCAGGAACAAGAACTGAATATACGCGGGACTTTATCGACTGGTACAACAGCAGGGACATCGTACCGTTCTTGGAGGCGATCTCCAAACAGTTTGTCTTCTACCGGCAACGCGGTCTGGACATGTTCAAACAAGGCATCAGCATACCCGGTTTGACCTTGACCTACCTGTTCAACTGTTCAATGTACCTGAGAAGACGCTCTTCACCGAGACGGACAAGGATCTCCATCAGCTGGTCACAGATAACATCGTTGGAGGGGCGTCACTCAACTTCACCAGACATCACGAGAAAAGGGTCACGAAGATACGTCGGAACGACTACGGTGATGCAGCTCAAACGTGTCAGTCCATAGTGAGCTACGATGCGAATGCACTCTACCTCTGATCCCTATCGCAAGACATGCCGATGGGGTGGTACACGCGACGACGGGAAGAGAAGGAATTCCGTCCCGAAGCGGCACAGCCCACCAGACAGATGGCCGCCGAATGGCTGACGTGGGAGTCCGAAAGCACGGGACGCGCTATACGTCGCCAGTCCAATGGACTAGAGAAGCGTATCGGCAAACTGCTGGTGGACGATTGATGCAGCGAAACAAAGACGGCCTGTCAGTTTCACGGATGCTTCTACGACGGATATCCGTGCACCGGTCGTGAGGTCAAAGAGGTTAATGGGAAACCCATGACTCAACTATTCGCCGAAATGCGAAAGAACCCGGCCTACCTTCGTCATTTTGTCAGGGTCGTCGAGCTGTGGAAATGCGAGTGGAATGTCACAATATGCGATCCGTGCGTGAAACTGTTTCTGGACGCCACCTTTCCCCGCCCTCGACACGTGCGGTGGAAGATAACGTCACAACAGAACCTGACAGGCGTACGCAACGGCACCGTGTTCGGAATGATTCAGTGCGATATTCGTGTACCGGAGGAATTGCACGCACACTTTTCCGAAATGCAGCCCATCTTCAAGAACATTCACACGACCCGCGATGATCTCGGACCGTTCATGCGTCAATATGCCGAAAAAAAAGACACCATGGCAACCCCGCGTTGCATACACGTCGGAAGTTTTCGTGGAGATAAGATCTTGCTTGCCACATTTCTAATGCGATGGTACCTCGAACACGGACTGGAAGTGACCCACGTCTACCAGGTCATCGAATAAACACCGGTCGCCTGCTTCCGACGATTCGGCGAGGCAGTGTCTGCTTCACGTCGTAAGGGAGACGTCCACCCCGACAAGGCCATGATCGCGGACACCAAGAAATTTATGGGGAATTTTTCCTATGGGAAATTTATCACTGACGTCGATAAGTACCGCGAAATCGCCTACTGCACAAAGAAGAGGACATCGGTCATGATCAACGATCGCCGCTTTCGACAGGTCGACGTCGTTACCGACGATGCGTACAAGATCGAAATGCACAAGAGCAGCGTCAAATACGCCTTGCCCACGCACGTGGGCTTCTTCGTGTTGCAGTGCGCCAAACTGCGCATGTTGGAGTTCTACTACGATTTCATGGTCAGGTACGTGGAACGTCCGCTTTTCGAGTACTGCGAAACTGATACGGACAGCGCCTACTTAGCTGTGGCCGGTGAGTCCGTCGACGACCTCGTGACCCCGTCACTGCGCGAATGCTACTTTCGTTACCGCTCCGAATGGCTACCGTACGAATGTTGCACCGATCATCGGAACGAGTACGTGCGCTGTCGACTGGCCCGACGCCGGTGGAGCGGCACCGAGACGTGTTGCAAGACGCGCAAAGCGTACGACACGAGAACCCAGGGACTCTTCAAGGTCGAATGGTCCAGTGACTGTTTCCTGGGTCTGTGCAGCAAGACCCACTATTGCTCGGGTCCCGTCGACAAACACAGCACCAAGGGACTGAACAAACGTCTCAACACCATCGATAAGCAGGCGTTCCTAGACGTGCTGGCCAATCGACGGAGCGGAAGCGGAAAGAACCGCGGATCCCGGGTGAATCACTCGTCCGTGCTGACGTATATGCAGAAACGTGCGCCTCTGACCTACTTCTACGCCAAACGCGTGGTCCACGAGGACGGAGTCACCACGGGTCCGGTGGACGTGTAACGATCGATTGCCGTGTAAGTCTACGCCGAAACACTGCTGACACAAAGAGGAAACGCGGCCCTACGTCAGTTGGGCTTAGAGGCGTCTCTAGCTGTCACGCGGTTAGTAGGCAGACAGCAGACCAAACAAATAATTACTCTATTTAGACGGATGTCACGCAATCGATCGTCATAGAACACCACGTCACGGACGCGAGCGCTCGTAGTAGTAGCGCTAGTAGGAACAGTCGGAGTGTACCTGTACGTCTTGTACGACTTGTTGTAAGGTCCCCTTCACTCCGCGTGTGGAGGAGGTATCGGCGTCGTATCGACCAACGCGACATTGTTGAACTCAATAACTTGATATGTTTGCACAGAAATTGGAAACATTCCTTCACCGGCATCGTCGCGGGTCCGACGGGGTGTAGTAAGAGTACGTTCGTGACGCGCATGCTACGTCACGCCGCAACGATGATACATGCGTCTCCCGAGAAGATCACGTGGTGTTACGGAGAATGGCAGAGGGCCTACGTATCTGTAGACAACGACTTGGTACTTTTCGAGGAAGGGTTGCCGAGCGGCGCCTTCGACGCATCGACGCGAAACCTCGTGGTTATAGACGATCTGATGGCGGAAACGGACGAACGGGTCACGGCCTTGTTCACGAAAAAGAGTCATCACCAGTCCGTACTATATCTCGTGCAGAACCTATTTCCGAAAAAACAAGGAGTGTCGCACGATCAGTCTGAACGCGCAATACATGGTGGTCTTCAAGAATCCTCGCGACGCGTCACAGATAGGTCACTTGGCGCGACATATGTATCCGGGACGCCTGAAATTCGTACAAAACGCGTTCAAAGACGCCACGTCGTCGCCGTGCGGCTATCTCCTGATCGATCCGAAACAGTACACGCCCGAAGACATGCGTCTGCGCACGCCCGTCTTTCCAGACGACGGCGTTCAGTACGTGTATCAGCCCAAGGTATAAGACGACCGCGTACGCGCATTGTCTCTTCAGTCGCACCATGTCTAAGCTCGTGAAGAGACACATCCTATGCATACAGGCGCTGAACAGATACAAGAGCACGAAATTAAGAAAAGCCACCATCAACAACGCTGACTCCGATCTTTTATGTGCATTGGCCGAGTGTGCCCACAGCATATTGAAGAGGAAACTTTCCTTGACCGCTGTGCAGAGACGACACGACGAGATGAAAATCATACTCGGCAGACGGGATCTCACCGCGTTGGCCGATCGTCGCATGCAAGAACCGGTGCGTGTGATGAAGGTAAAGACAAAAGGTTCCCCAGTGGCCACGGCGGCGGCGCTAGCGGCGACTGAGGCGCTTCAACTCGGCGACACGAATCTACCCATGGAGTGGGTAGGCAACGAGGTCAGGAAACTACACATTCAACAGACACAAAAGAAGAGTGCAGTGGCGGCAGCGGTTACACGATCGCTCGATGGAGCGCGACGAACGCTGCAGTGGACACCCCTCGCGCGTCAAGAACGAATGGACCCGTCTGCCCTACCCACGCCACCGTCGGAAGGGCGCAAGACATGGGAGAGTCTTTAAAGACGATGCATCACGAATTTATAGCATAATGACGCGGGACAGTTGGCGTTGTCTGTTTGCCGGTATCGGTTACGCCGGACTTCACCTCGTGACCGGGATCACCGTCGACTATCTGATACGTCTATGGGGCGTCACCGCAAACAGCTAAAGGGAGTGTACTTCGATCCCGCCAAGGTGGGGAGTTACGGGGGAATCGAGTCTGCGCCGAGCCACCTTACGACCTATCCAGCGTGTACCGAGAAAGGTCATCGACCAATAGCTATCGGAACAGAAAGCCTATACCCTACACAAACCGGTCAGAGTTCGTTTCAAGTGGAGACGCGTGGTCGTCAGAGGCCGGAATGAACAGTGGCAGGCCGATCTCGTCGACGTGTCCAGTCTGAAAAGAGAAAACGACGGTACAACGTTCCTACTCACGGTGATCGACGTCTTCTCGAAAGTCGCCCGATGCGTTCCGCTGAAGAACAAGTCGTCTATGGCGAGGGCACTGGACGGACTGTTCACCGACGGCGATCGTCCGCTGACGTTGCAGACCGATAGAGGTCTAGAATTCCTGAACCGTGACGGTTTGGAGGTGTATTGGAAAAGTACGGTATCCATCACTTCTCTACCTCCAACGAGGAGACCAAGGCGAGCATCGTGGAACGCTTCAATCACACGCTAAACACGCGGATGTGGCGATACCTGACGCAACACGAAACGTGGCGATACACCAATATCCTTCGGGATCTGGTGCAGACGTACAACGACACACCCCACCGCAGCATCGGGATGCCTCCATCGCAGGTGAATACGTCGAATCAGGAGGAGGTGTGGCAGCGCTTGTACGGCGGTCGGCACGGCAAGGGCGTGCCCAAGTACAACGTGGCGGATCGCGTGCGTATCAGCAAGGTCAAGAGACGGTTCAACAAACGGTACATGGCGAATTGGACCGAGGAAATATTCACGATACGCGAGGTGCATCCGTCCGATCCACCTGTCTATCGCCTGACGGACGATCTCGGAGAGGTACTGGACAGAACCTTCTACGAAACGGAGTTGCAGAAGGTGACGGTTCCGGTCGATAAACTGTACCGCGTGGAATGGGTCGGATACCCTTCGAAATTCAATAGCTGGATCGACGCTAAGATCCTCCTCGGTTATAAAGACTAGCCACGCGCCCGGCGAGCTTTCATTCGATGACGGACGAGACAACGACAACAGTTTCCGTTGGCGGTGACGACGTAGACGTGGCGAATATCGACGACACTCCATGGCACATCTGCGGTACCGCGTGTCCCAAAGAGGAGATCATCTTTCTGTGTCAGGTCGTCGTCTTGTACATGGTCATCCTGGTCAGCATCTACAACCTGTCTATAGGTCGCGGAAATACGACTACATGGACGGCTCTGTTGAGCAGTTCGTTGGGTTACCTGCTACCCAATCCGATGTTGCGAAAGCCATGACCAGTGATTTCTACCTGACGCTACCTAGCAATGCTTCCATGCGCACGCATCCTGACAACACGTTGACCCACTACATAACGACGCTACCGCAACGTCTCAACTTGTCGTGTCAGTGGGAAGATACGTGGTTCGGTATAGGGCTAAGAATTACGGGTGACACCAAGGCGATCACTACGACGAGAACGGCTTTGTGCGGCTATACTACAGCGTCATCACGCACAAGATGACGGTGACTATGCTGTCGAACGCCGTATTCACCGGGGATATGAACACCACCATTCTAGGCTTTCACGACAACATGTTGGTCGGATCAAATAAGAAGGGGGCGGAGCTCGTCAACGAAGCCGAAGTCGTGGTGGACATGTCGCGGGGTTTCGAGTCGCTCTACGTCTACACGAACGTCGGTGAACCTCGAGTCGTTGGCGACAGCCTCGTTCCGCTGGTACGTATCGTTCCACTGAGTGGTAGACAAGGTGACACCGTGTCGAAGACCTTCCAAAAGATCCAGTACGTACCCGTCATGTGCAAAGAGGTCGGGACGATCGAGATCGATATAAGGGACGATACCGGCCAGCACGTGCCATTCGAACGCGGTAAACTGACGATGACACTTCATTTCCGGCGACGACAGACGGCACTGTTCTAGAGATGAATCACAACGACTACTACGCTCGTCAAACGGGAGGTGCGCTTCCCTATTTCTAAGGTGCCCGCTACCAACGAGGACACGGTCTAGGAAGTCTATTCGGAGGCATATTGCGTAGCGTCATGCCGCTCGCCAAGAGAGGCGCCGTGGCGTTGGGAAAGAGCGTTGTCGACCGGCGCGCGCATAGCCGACGACGTCCTGTCGGGTCAGAACATCAAAACGACCGCCAAACGTCGCGTTGCGGCTGCCGGTAGGGACATGCTGCGCGAACTCTTGACCCCTGGCGTGCAACCGCCTAAGCGTATAAGACGCGCGCCCGCCATGAAACGAGTCAGTACATGCGGCAGACGGACGACGAAGAAGACACGCCGGAAACGTGAGGCCAACATACTCGTTGATGGCGTTCGTGCATAAACAATCGAGCGAACTCAACATCTTCACCGTGCCTCCGACTCAGACCAGCATAATCGAACAGTGGATTAAAATACGAGATACACTTCCGAAACGTCTCTTGATGTGCTGCATCGACAACGACGCCTACAACCGAACCTACGCTAAAAATCCATTCCACGCCAAAAACAACCACATCAACTTCCTCGCCGTGTACGTGGACGGATGACAGATACCCTCCAAACCTTTCCAGCCCAATTTCGACGACGACCTCTTCGTCAGGTGCTACCACAACCTATTCACCTCGACAGGTAATGTGTGGCAGGACGAAGGGAACGTCTTGTCTCGCGCCGAATTCCAACATTACACCTTCTTCGGCTTGGATCTCACCCCCGACTCGTGCGACGACTGCTGCTTCCATCTGGTACAAAAGGACAACATGCGCTTCGAGATTCATTTCCGGATGCACTGACGACCACTGTGAACGTTATCGCCTACGCCGAGTTCGAGACCGTGCTGGAGATCGACAAGAGTCGCAACGTCATCTATGACTTCTGATGGATACCCTGCAGATCGCCCGCCTACTCGCCCTGGATCCACACGCCGAGGTCATCGGTCGTGCGATCGTAGCCAAAGACAGACTACTCGCGATGACGATAGACACTTACCCGGTCGCCTTTACTTACCCGGTCGCCTTCTCGAACAGCAAGAAACCAGGCGAACATTGGATAGCGCTGTACCCGGGCGGCAAAGGTCACGGTGAATATTTCTGCTCGTACGGCTCGCCGCCACGGCACATCGAGTTGCGCCGATTCATGAATAAACATTGTGTAGAATGGATTCATAATTCCAAGAGACTTCAGAATCCCGTGTCTAACGTTTGCGGACAATACTGTGTTGCTTATCTCATGTTTCGCTGTCGTGGACTTCCTATGAAGGAATTCGTGAACGGTTTCGGCACTGATCTGGTAGCAAACGATTGCCGTGTATTTTATTGGCTTAAACAATTGCAATAAGATGTGTGTTTCGGCGCTATCGATAACTAGGTCATCATAGGACCGACGCGGTTGACATACCGTGCATGTACCGTGTTTCATTAACAAGCAGGTATCATCATTATCGTTCGGGCATATGGCGCGGTGGTCAGACACCCGTAATCTCACGACCGCTGACCTGGTGTTCAGTCACCAGCAAGTAAAGTCACATCGTCCACTTGTCTTCGGTTAATAAAACACGGTTTCATGCATGACACACGCATGCATATGTTCATTACGCTTGTATTTTTAGTCAATGAAATTCGTATGCACTCGTATACTCTTGTGTTTCGTTAGTTCTTTCATACACGCGCATGCATACACACACATCTCTCTAAGTGAATACCTCATTAATCCTAATTACCCCTCATATCACACCTTCCCGCAGGAGGCACTACCTCCACTACATTCTGCCAGGTGGCACTACTTCCACTTCTTTCCTCTAGGAGGTAGGTCACGTGACACGCGCCATCTTAGAATTTATGCATGGGTGCCCCGCCCCCGGTGGCTTATTGGGATGGCCCTACATATTACTCTCGCCTCCTTACTCCCACTGGAGCATAAGGCGTCAACAAATTTCCTCCAGGCAGATCGGTATTGCCACTTCTCACCTGCCAGCTTCAATTCTTATGCTATTGTTCTTTTCCAGGTACACAGTGGTCTGCCTGAGAAACTACAACGTTTTCAAAATGCATGTGCTGATATCACAATGATGCGGTCGAAACGAGACCATGTCACGCCCATGCTCTTGGAGATGCACCTGCTTCCTGTGAAGAGTCGCAATACTTTCAAAACCCTATTTCTCACGTTCAAATGCCTTCATGGACTCGCAGTTCCATATCAGCACTTCTCTCTCCTAATCGCCCGACTCGCTGTCTACGCTCTTCCGATAAGCTACTCCTTAAACAACCCACTTCCCGCACTAAACTCGGCGAACAAGCATTCTCTTGTGCAGCTCCAAGAGCATGGGATTAACTACCACTCACAGTGCGCCAATGCACTAGTGTCAATCAATTTAAAATGGCACTGAAAACGCATCATTTTACAAATTATTTTTAACATCCGATGATCGTAATTATACATGCATTTATTTTAATTAATTTACTGTGATAATTAATCTATTTTATTGTTTTAATAAGTTGCATACTTCAGTTAATTTTTAAAGACAATATAGTTTATTTTAATTAGTAGTAATGATTGCATATGTTGTAGTATATTAGTAGTTTAAAATATGTATGGTTTTATATGTTATTAATGTATTTGCAATAACCATTGTAAAGCGCCCAAGAACAATTATTTGGATGTGGCGCTATATAAGAAACACATTATTATTGTTATTCAACCCAGTCCCATCAGTGTAGCCAGTCGGACACGACCTTAGCCGACACCAGTGGCGCGGGAATGAAATTCATTGGGGGAGGGGGGCTGCCGGGGCTTCAGCACCACTCCGCTGTCGAATCATGACATCGGAAGACGGGGGTGGGGGGACGGTACTGTTGAAAATGTTTCGCAGCTGCGCCGCTGTAATTTCTGCTTCTCCAGCTTATAACCGCTGTCTCGGCTGCACTTATGACATCGGTTACTGGGGGGCAGAAAACCATAATAATAATAAGATAACTTCTATTGCGCCTAAATCCTTGGAAACCAAGCTCAGAGGCCCATCAAAACAAAAGGATTGGTCAATCTCAAAATCAATAAGCAGTATTCTAGTTATCAACAGATGGGTCGAGGCGCTAGGGAGCTACGGTGGATAAGCAAGGTTGTAAAGATAAGTTTTTAAATGACGACGGAATTTTGTAATATTTTCAACTGATCTAACACTAAGAGGGAGCATATTCTAAAGAGTTGGTGCAGCAACAGAAAAAGCCCTAGTTCCAATGTTAATGTTGACGCAAGGAACAAAAAGTAGGTCAGAACTAGATGATCGAAGGTGGATAGGTATTCTTACAGGAGTAAGCAACGAATGCAAATAAGATGGTTGTTTACTGGACAGTGCCTGGTATGTAATGGTACAGATCTTAAATGTTATACGATATCGTACAGGAAGCCAATGCAAAGACATGGTACAGAGCGAGAAAAACGAGGAGATCTTGTAACTATTCTTGCTAGACAAGTTTGGACACGCTGAAGTTTTGTGATATTCTTGCTAGCGATATTATAATGGAGAAAATTGCAATAGTCAAGTTTGCTGCTAACAAGCGCTGTTGCAATAGTTTTAGCAACAGAAAATGACATATACCGGCGAATACGGCGAAGGTCACGAATATGATCAAAACAGCAGCGACATATGTTTGAGATATATGTTGTCGGAAATTGAAGTTATTATCAAAGATCATCCTAGATTCCGCATCGAGGTTGCTGGCGTGATATACTGATTCAAAATACGCGCAGGGAAAACAGCATTCAGTTTACTACGCTGCATTGGACTACCAATATTGATCAATTCAGTTTTATTGACATTTAATTTCAACTTGCTGTCAGTCATCCAGTGGAATATACCTTGAAGGCTATCACTAAGTTGGTTAAGGGAGCGATTTGTGTCCGGGGTAGCCAACGAAATGTAGATCTGAGTATCATCAGCATAAAGATGATGATCCAAGTTATGTCTTTGTATAACAGAGCTTAGCCTTAGTGGCGTAGTGTAAAAAGCAAATGCCCAAGAACAGAACCCTGGGGAACACAAAATAAAGCCGGCAGTGCAGCTGAAAAGCAGTTCCCAATCTTTATAGTTTGGTATCTACCAGTTAGATATGAAGAAAACCAGCTTAGAGCTGTGTCAGATATATGCCGTACCATTGTAATAAGCGTTCAATGAGAAAGTTGTGATCAATCGTATCAAAAGCGGCAGAGAGATCTAGTAAGGTAAGTGCAGTTATTTTACCATTATTAATGTTCAAGGGAAACATAAGGGAACTTTTTGGTGTTAAGCACCTAAAGAGTTAATGCAAACTAACTATTTGCAACTGTAATCATATTTTTAACGTCAGTGGTTTACTAGTAAAAAAAAATTGAACACACCCTCTATCGAATTTCATGAATTGCGCAATGTTGAACAGAAAATGACGTCAGCAATGTTGCGTACTTTTCTGGATTTTTGTGTACTAGTGTTTCCAAAAAACGTCAGGGGGCGCTGTGATACGTTACCCACTGAGTTTAGAAAAGATGGCGTGTCAACACGGTTCAGATTCTTCGTCTGATGAAAATGAAATGGGTTCAGAAGTAGGTGGATATCGGTTTCAACCGGTAAAACAAGGGCCAGTATTACAAGACAGACAAGAGAGTACCGGTGACCGTAAGGATGATCAAGAAGACCCGCGGGAAGTGGAAATGCAGAGACGACTAACAAGCCGAGACTCAACTGACTGGTGTCGCTGTGGGAAGGAATTATAGACATTATGTGCCAAGTCGCTTATGTCCCAAACTGTGGACGATATGTCTCAAAAAAGGAGCGTTAAGTCCCAAAAAAGACGATTTGTACTGTTCGTTGTAAATTATAATAAATGTCACTGTTATGCTTAACATTCGTTGTTCTGATAAAATAGGTACATATATTTTATACTTTGTAGCCAAAAATCCGCGGACATCGCTATCGTTTCTAACATTCATGTCATTCGCTAGGTGGCGCCCTAATTTTGCTTCGACTCGTAGTGGAATGCCCCACTGCCTGAATGTACGAAACATACTCGCAATGCTCCAATTACATGATCGGAATGCTCGAACGGCGTGGTCGCAATACAATGCACCACTTTTGGTCGGAATGCACAACTCATTATAATATTGTCAAACCTGTGTGTGTGTGTATGTATACATATAAATCAACTGTATATATTCAACTATTATATATTAAATATCTAATAAAGAGATAACACTTATTGATTCGTGGACTTCATTTCTATACATTCGTGAAAGTAAACTGTTTTGTTTTTGCTTACATGTGTGTTACATATAAAAATAATATCAGTACTTATATTACCCTGAAATTGTAACATTATCCTGAAATTATGTCCCTGTCCTTTGATTTGTTTGTTTTATTTGTTTAGGGTACCCCATAATTATAATACACCTTTATAACATATCTAAAATCAGCACATGTTACCCTGAAATTGTTCAATTACCATGAAATTATTACAGTGTCCTTTTAATTTATTGTTCTGTGTTGAGTCACTGAACAGGACGATCCGTGGCCGTGGAGTGTTGATGACCACCATGCCTGCAGTGACAATAATGTGGACAATGACAACACTTTCAGCAGCCCCAAGATTTCATTCCCAATCACTTCGTTGTGCTGCATCAGAATCACACAGATGAGTCATTTAATGTCTCCCTTCCACTGTCTGATGTTCCCGACCAAGTGGCAGAAACTTCCTTGCTGTCAAGTCCACCTCCAGACTTAATTCTGGAAGATCAGCCCATCAGCTATGAAATAGTTGCAGGAGGTTCCAAGAAGGGGGGTGACATCCTTGTCGATAGCATAGGGTTTACGTATGCTAAAAAGTTCAAGGGAAAAACAACTACTACGTGGATTTGTAGTGCGAGAGGATCACGGAAATGTTCCTCAACTGTGAGTCAGCGAGGCAACAGCTTCATGAGAGGCAAACAGCATGCACACAACCATCCTGGAGAACCTGCGGCATTGCTGCGATGCAAAGCGACACAAATGGTGATTTAAATATTGTATATCTTGTTTTATACTATATTAACATTTTAAGAAAAAACAATGTTACATTAAAACAGACAGTTTGCCAAATTTGGGATGAGACTAGACTACTCTGTATTATTGTGTGTGAATGTGTTTGATTTGTTAGCACATGGTAATGGTTACTTGCTTTCTAACAATGACTAAAAGGATTTTAAGTGGAGTGGATGTGCACAAAAACCTAACATTTCAAAGGCCTTTGGCCATCATGTCCCAAGTCACATATGTCAGTGCCAGGTTGATTTGTTGGTTCAGCGAAAGGAATATGTTTGTTGTCAGGAAACGGCTGCAACTCGACAGCATGCAGAGCCTGTCCGTGAAGGTAATATTTATGTGTCTAGTATAATTATGAGGTCCGGGCTGGGTAATAATATAAATAAATAAATGTGTGAACTGAATGAGTCGATCGTCCATCTTAGTTTGGCGACAGTCCCGACTCGGGCTCAGGTCTCATTCATTGTCCGTGCCAGTACTGTGGGCTCGGTGTCCGAGTGTCCAGTTTTATATTTTATGTAAATATTACCCAAGGTTATACCTTCGCCCTTTTAAAAACGGTTCCAGGAATCGAGTTCCACGGCTATGATAGAAAACAAACAGGTTAACTGTTGTGCTCCCATTATTATATTTACATTACAGTAATGACTATGCTGTGTGGCAGTATTAATTGTTTTGTTACTAGACTTGATGTTTATACAGAAGGGGCATAATTCTAGTGCGATAAATACAGGTGTCCCAACTACAGAAAGACAATCCTAATCCATGCTTCTTGTGAAAGTGGTTTCATTCGGAATGATAAAGCAATCGGTTTTTAGCTTAAATAATGTGGAACCTCACTTTTAAGGTCACCCTTGGGACTGGATAAAAGTTACCTATCTAGCATATACTATACCGAGTGTGGAAATAATTATGTACTGACCAGAGGTGACCTTACTTGCAAGATGGCTGTGTTACCTAGGTGACCATATAGCGAGGTTCCACTGTAGTAATATCAATCCCTGTTTGTTCATCATTCATGTAATACTTTCATTTAAATGCTCGATTCTTTCTTGTAGGTGGACTACGATGTGTTACAAATGGCCACGGATTTGCTATTTTGTGTTTGGAGCAGCTAGTGCTACGAAATATACTAGTTGCTATGAACCACATTCAGTTAGATAACTGGCAACTAGACCCGCCAACGAACAAGTATATGCTATAACAGCAGTGAAATGTGTTGTTAAATATTTATTGACAAATATTAACAATGAAGACAATACTACAGTAACCAGAACATCAAGTAAAGCAACAGCAATTTTAAAATATATAAACATATAATATGCATGAAGTTTCATAAACTGTATATACTACGCATTGTTGTGAAACCATGACATGTTATTCCATAGTAGAAATGTACCAACATGTTTCCCTTTAATAGTAAACAACATAGGATCATTCTATAACATTTTAATTAGCATTCCTATGTGAGAATTGAAGAAACGTTCAAATGATTTCATACAAACAGTGCTTGTTGATATATACCAATTTGACAAGGAAATGAACTACCTCAAACCCATTTTCATACTTCACCTGCTGACAATGTCAGTAAATTTATTTGAGCATTATTTTATTTCAGGTCTCTCAGGTGGGCTGCTTATAGACAATTCACCTGGTGGATCCATGGCAGGCTTGGCCGAAGGGTACGGAGAGTCATACCTGCGTGTGCCAGCCATCAGATACGATCGCATTTCCCTGCACTCGATGGGACACAACATGAGGGATACCACTCTGCACTGGAGGACTGAACTAGACTAAACTAGAGGATGTACTTGTCACCTGAAAACTATGGCTGTAGGTGGAAATTCAAACAAAACAGCCAGTCCCTTGAAACGTCCTTGTCAACTGTCAGTCAATTTGTAAATAAATAGTTGGATTGATTATTTATTTACAAATCGACTGACTCTTGATGCCAGCAGATCATGTTTCAATGGCTTGGGCACATCTGCCCCAAGGACTGCAATTCCAGTTGGGACAGTGATTCCTGGCAGTTTCAGATTTCGTACAAATACATCATTCACTCTTTCCATCAGCATGGGCATGTGGGTTTGCATGTAAATCTGATGCTGTGTTGTCTTCCGCAGCACCCACTGCTTGCGCCGTCTTGACCAGATAACCGCCATGTTGACAGGGTTATCTGCGCTGGGGTGTGGCCGGAAGTTCCATGCCAGAGCAGACAGCATGAGCCGTGCTTTCATCCCTAAAATAAACAGTATTGTAATAAAATTCTTATCAACAAAAAGCAACACACCCATCTATATCTTGTTAGTAAGTTGCTGTGAATTACCTTACTTGACTTGTCGGCTTTCAGTGAACTCTGAAACGCCTTTTTCCAAATAATAATAATATATAAATATGTCTTCTATAATTGTACTCGGTAATCATGTTTAAAAATGTTGACTGTTTGAATCGTACTCAAATAGCCAAGTGTTCAGAATCAGACACTGGTAAAACAATATTGATCCTTACAAACAAGGCATCCCATTATGACATTCCTCCACAATTGCATTTATCATCACTTGTATTTGTCATGTTGTATATTATATATGGTATACACAGTGGCTGTATTTTGTTATAGTTACTATTACATGGAGAACTTATTGCACTAATGTCATTGTACTTGTAACAGTAATTGAATACAGTTGTGATGTATTCACGCCATCTCTGTGACATAACACCCTGACAGTCCTGTCCATTCAACCAACATCCTCCTGTGGGAAGTATTCAGCCCCACACAGCATATACTACAAAAATAATATCACTGTCGGGTACTCATTGATATATCTGAGTGAATTGGAGGAATGTGGACTGAGCAAAACTCCACAAGCTTTGAAATGGCAGATACTTAAAAGAGTCTGATGATCTAACCACTATGTTACCATGCCACAATACGGTAGTGGTAGTATTATTAGAATGACTGAGGTCAATGTTTTTACTACTAAATACCTATTGCAATGTATGACTTCTGACCTACCTTCATAGAAGAAGTGCTGTCTTTTGGGGCAGTACTTGAGCAGGTAACTGTCAAATACTTCAAGTTGTCCAGTGTGGCAGTACTTTGTCAGGTGGGGAAGGGCTTGCAGAACATGTCGTGAAGTAACTACCAATTTGAGGGCGGAGAATGCTGGCGAGTCTTGCGTCAGATACATCGTTGTCTCTTCTCCGTCCACGACTGGATCGTGCGAACAACGGTGAAATTTGACATTTCCAGTCCACTCGTGGATCCCAACGATGTGGTGCAGGATAGACAACCACTGTTCTCTGTAACCAACAACAAAGGAGGACGTCATTACAATCAAGAAAAGCATTGCATTGCCATACACTTTTCCCTGTGTCCAACATTTTAGAAGTATTGTATACAAAATCTAAATACTTTTTGAGAACTTGGTATTGTCCAAAACACACAAATATTACACATTGAAACATGACATGAAGAGGAATATTTGTCTAAGAAAATTAAAAGAAACCACCTAATGTTATCTCAATGTGATTGTTGTAAAGATGGGTTGTATCCATTCTGTCTCATCATAGCTAATTATTCATCCTTTACAGTAACCGCGTAATGATAGAGTCATGTGCATCCGCCTCCCTTCCTCTGGATGCCCGGATCCCCGATGGGCTCAGGGCAAAGATTTGGGCAGACGAATACATTGACCTGTCAATAATGTTGAAGCCAACACTCCTCCAGCACCAGGAGTATAGCCAGGCTATGTATGGGGGTACTGCACACCCAACTTCTGGTGTGTCCACAAGCCCATCCCCCAACAGGGCTAGCCATGCAATCATTACCTACGAGCGGTGGCTGCAGGCATTTACTTTGTATATGTCTGTATACCTCTTGCTCCCAACCAATACGTCGCTCGCAGTTAAAATGCTTAAGTATGCAGAGATAATCCGGGGACTGGCTGAGGAAGGGGGTGACTGGCAGACCTATGATGAAGCATTTAGGTCCCTGCGTTATCTCAGGGGGTGGTCCTGGGACTCCATCAACTGGGAGTTATGGTTGAAAGCGTCCCAGACAGTTAGACGCCCGGCAAGTTCTCCCTTTCCAAGCAAGGGTAGGGCCCGGTCCACATATGTCGGTCCCTGCTTTGTCTACAATCGGGGGGAGTGGTGTGACAAAGCCTCTTGCTACTTTGCACACAAGTGCCAGTCGTGTGGCGGCAGTGGCCATCCCGCTGTGCGGTGCTTTCAAACCATGGGGAAACGCCCACAGTCCAGTAGCCCACCGGTTACAAGCCCACCAGCTCGACCAAACCCCTCAGTTAGACCAGACCCCGCAGTTAGACCAGGCCCCCCAGGTAGACCAGGGCCCTCAAGTAACACACTTTTCCCAGGTAGACAACCAGCTGCCAGTGGTTCACCCCCCTGGGTCAGGAGGTAAGTTGCCCTCCCCGGTTTCTCCTGCAGTTTTGCATGAAAGGTTGACTGGTTATGACAGCGACCTACGTAAGTATCTTGTACATGGGTTTTCACATGGTTTTAAAATAGGTTGTTTTGACTTGCCAACCCAGTTTGATGTCAATGTATGCAATTTAAAATCTGCTGATGAATATTCACAAGTTATAGATAAGAAGATAGCGAAAGAGCTGTCATTAGGCAGGGTGCTGGGGCCTTATGACGTTCCTCCTTCCTGTCATAACTACAGAATCTCCCCACTAGGTGTTGTCCCTAAGAAGAACCCAGGTGAATTCAGAATGATTCACCATTTGTCACACCCAGAAGGTTCATCTGTTAATGATTACATTCCAAAGGATATATCATCTGTCACTTATGCCACAATTCAGGATGCCATTGATGTTATTAAGGATTCGCCAAAACCTGTGTACATGGCTAAAGTAGATGTCGAATCGGCTTTCCGTATCATACCAGTCTCACCAGCAGATAGGCCAATGTTGGGATTTAGGTGGAGGGGACAGTATTTTATGGATGCTGTTTTGCCTATGGGCTGCTCTAGTTCATGCGCCATTTTTGAGTGTCAGTACGGCTCTAGAGTGGGTGGCAAAGGTCAAACTGGGTGTGACAGCAATGATTCACGTGATCGATGATTTCCTAATTGTGTCTGATTCAGCAGATAAGTGTAATCAGGATCTGATGGCATTTGTTAACCTTTGCAAGGAAATTGGGGTACCGCTAGCACCTGATAAAACAGTTGGCCCGTCCACCTTGATCCCTTTTCTAGGAATTATTCTAGATACAGTCAACCAAGAGGCTAGGCTTCCAGAGGATAAGTTGGATAAAGCCAGGGCATTACTAGTGATTTTTCTTGACGGACAGAAGGTGACACTGAAGGTGTTACAACAGCTACTCGGGTTTTTGGGATTCACATGTTCTGTAATCAAACCCGGCAGACCATTTTTACGCCGTTTAATCGATTTGACAATCGGCGTACGTAAGCCACATTATCATATCCGCTTGACGAGGCAGGCAAAACTTGATCTAGAAGTGTGGCTAGAATTTTTGCAACATTTCAATGGCAAATCTTTTTTCTTGGATGATGACTTCATAACAGGTGACTATCTTCAGCTGTACACTGATGCTGCGGGGGGAATAGGTTATGGGGCTTTGTGTGGAGTAGAATGGTTTTGGGGCCTGTGGCCAGAGGCGTGGCGTTCACTCAATGTCGCTGTTTTAGAATTATATCCAATCATGGCAGCCGTACACGTTTGGGGTAATGCTTGGGCAAACAAGAGTGTCTGCTTTTTTACGGATAATGAAGCACTTGTTCCGGTAATTAATAACCAGACGTCACGCGAACCCCACATCATGGCTTTACTTCGCCCACTGGTATTGGCTTGCCTGCATTATAATATCAATTTTGCAGCGCGCCACATTCCAGGACGATTTAACACTCTCACTGATAAGTTATCCCGTTCACAGGTGGACAGGTTCCGGGAATTGGCGCCATGGGCAGAAGTCAACCCAGTGAGGGTGCCTTACCGGGTGTCCCCGGCCGGCTTAGGGACTCTGAACCAGCTACTGCAGGTTTCTATAGCGCCGTCGTCACGTGCTTATTATGAACGGTCTTGGAACAAGTTTGTTTTGTTTAATGCTTCGCTTGGTTTATCTTCGCAGCTGCCGGCTTCAGTGTCGACAATGTTACTCTTTATAGCACATCTGCATTCTAGTGGAGCTGCCCCAACATCCATTGTGTCAATTGTGTCAGCCGTTGCTTATTTTCACAAGATTCATGGTTTTGATGACCCATCTAAGTGTTTTATTGTAGCCAAGGCCTTGGCAGGTGCTCGTAATCTTGGATCTGTCCCTGATGTCCGCCTGCCTGTCGCTCTGCCTATTCTCACTCGTCTTGTGCTTGCATTGCCCACCGTGTTTACATCACGTTATAAATGTCTAATGCTCCGTGCCATGATGGTGCTAGCTTTCAAGGCTTATTTGCGAGTGGGAGAAATGGTACCGTGATCAAGGAGTCAGGTAGGGGGATGTTTGCAGTTGGGTGACATGTTAATGTCAGGAGATCTAATATCAAACATAGCACGCGGCAGGGTCCGCAGTCTCTCCAGGTGAGAGGTGAGTGCATCCCTGGTTCACCCATATACCTTGCTTCCTTTATGAGAGTTTCAGTTAGGTAGAGGTCAGATACAATCATCTTTATTTGCCTATGCGGATGGCTCCCCAATGCTACGCAGTGAATTTGATGTGTCTTTAAAGCGATTGCTGGGTTTCTGTGGATATCAAACTAGTGCCTTTAAGGGCCACAGCTTCCGCATTGGGGCAGCTACCGCGGCAGCATTGCGGGGTGAATCTGACGCGCAGATAAGAGCGGCAGGCAGATGGACATCAGATGCTTTTAAGAAGTACATCAGAATAGCTTAAAAGGATAATATGGTTTCGGTTAGGCCTGGTTTGTTTATGTGGGGGGGTCACATGTCCGGTGACCTGTGGCGAAATACCCCCACATTTGGTATTAGTATAATTGTAGATTTAGTGTTTTTGGCAGCAGATAGCGTGGTATTCAGAAAGGCACTTTTTAGTTAATCATGTTGGCTTAGTTAATCATGTTGGCTTTAAAATTAACTCTACACATAACAAGCTCTGCTGTGATTACATGTAATTCCTTTCAATTGTTCTAGGAATACCGCTGCTGCTTTATATGTTGAAATGTGGACTCTAACAGCCTGATGTTCAGGAGACTAGTATGGGCTCAGTCACAGGCCTGGCATTGGGTTGTAGAGTCCACATTTCTTTCATTTAAATATTACAGTGTGCCAAAAAGGCTTATACACTGGTTACCCATAATAAACAAGCGTCATCCATTTGGCCTTTTTCATATCTATATTTGTCTCCGTGTTGTTGCTTGCATAAATGATGGTGTGCACATCTGGCACAGCCGATTTGCATACTGGACTTTGTACAAGACAACAGCACACGGAGGCCTCCCATTAGAGGAGGCTAATTTATGCAA
>CM034541.1:40345616-40700656 GCA_020002185.1 Paraescarpia echinospica
TAGAAACTGCAAGAGGATGGCGATCAGCGCACTAGTTGAGCAGATGTGTAAAGAAGAGGGGGTGGGATTCGTAGATTTATGGGGATACTTTGTTGGGAGGGAAGATATGTACATGAGAGATGGCCTACATCTAAGTGGAAAGGGGCAGCAGTTTTCTCAGAGAACTTGCTGCAATCTGTTGACAGTGGGACAGGCTGCATCTATTTAAACTAGATTTGCAGGGGGGATTCACAGAGAAGCCTGAAACTGGAGGCATAGATAAAGACAGCAGAAATAAATCGGCAAAGAACAGCCTGGAAAACTGTTCTGAATCAGGATATAAATGCATTTGTTTAAATGCAAGGAGCATAGTAAACAAAAGAAGTGAACTAAACATTATGGTAGAAGATATTGACCCTCACATAATAGGTATAACCGAATCGTGGGCCACCACTGATATATCAGATGCCGAATTGGGACTAACAGGATATGTAATGTTTAGGAAAGATAGAATAGGAAGAAAGGGAGGTGGAGTTATTTTATATATTAAAGAATCTATCCAGGCTTATGAAATAAAATTAGAAAGAGAAGCAGATTGCAAAGAAGCTGTTTGGTGTAACATAGTTACAGGAAACTCAACGTTAACAGTTGGGTTAGTTTATCGAAGTCCAAACATAAGCATAGAAGGGAATGAAAAAATACAAAACGCTATAAGGGAAGTAAGCAAACGGGACTGTATTATTATGGGGGATTTTAACCACGGGCATATACAATGGAAATCTCTACAGAGTATGAGGAGTGAGGACCACAAGTTTTTAGTTTTAGTTCAAGATACATTCCTTTCTCAACATGTGCTAGAACCAACCAGGGGTGAGAATGTGTTAGACATAGTTTTGTCCTCACAGAAAGAATTAGTTGACAATGTCAAGATATGTGAGCCACTGGGGAGTAGTGATCACAACCAGATACATTTTACCATCAAAGTAAAATCAGAAAGGAATAGTAAAAGCAGTATAGGAGAAATTTCCACAAAGGAAGGTATAAGGACATGAGGAAATATTTAGCAAAGATAGACTGGAATAACACACTGAAGAATAAGACAGCAACTGAATGCTGGAACATCTTAAATAGTGAAATTAAGTGCATAGTCGATAAATTTGTACCTTTCAAAAAACAAGGGAAACAGTCTAAAAAGAAACACTTATCGAAAGAAGCCATTAGAAAAATTAAGTATAAACAAATGATGTGGAAGTCATATAGACGTACTGGAAATGACGAAGACTACAACATTTATAAAGAAGCACTAAACCAAGCTACAGCTGAAATTAGAAATTCAAAGAGAAGCTATGAAAAAAAATTAGCTAGTAATATAAAACATGACAGTAAGAGTTTTTATGCGTATATTCGAAGCAAACAGAAAGTTCAGGATAAGGTCGGTCCTCTAGAAGATAGTGCTGGAAATACAATATCAGAGGGATTCTTAATGGCAGAAGACCTGAATGAGTATTTTAGTTCAGTGTTTACCAGGGAAGATATTAGTTCACTGCCAGTACCAGAGGCTAAGTTCAAGGGGGCAGATTCAGACTATTTAGGACAGTTAGTTGTAACCTCGGAAATGGTAGCTAAGAAAATAAGGGCTATGAAGGATAATAAATCACCTGGAGTGGACGGGATTCCGCCCAAACTACTATTGGAAATTGTAGAACAAATTAGCGTACCGCTTGCAGCAGTTTTCAATTTGTCATTAGAAGAGGGAGTGGTTCCTTTAGAATGGAAAGAGGCAAACATTATACCGTTATTTAAAAAAGGTTAGAGAAACAAGTCAGAGAACTATAGACCAGTGAGTTTAACATCAGTGATTTGCAAATTATTAGAAAGACTAATTAAAGATCACATGGTGGATTTTCTTGTTAAACATAGCTTGATAAACCCATCTCAACATGGGTTTTTAAAAGCGAGGTCATGCTTAACAAATATGTTATGTTTTTTGGAAGACATCACTAGGTGGGTAGATGAGGGATCACCAGTAGATATCATCTATTTAGATTTTCAAAAAGCTTTCGACAAAGTACCACATCAAAGATTACTCCTTAAGCTAAAGGCCCAAGGCATAGGAAATTACTCCTTAAGCTAAAGGCCCATGGCATAGGAAATGGTATTATAAACTGGATAGAAAAATGGCTGAATGACAGAAGACAACGTGTAGTAGTTGATGGGGAGGCTTCAAACTGGAAATCGGTATTGAGTGGGGTACCACAGGGATCAGTACTAGGACCTATATTATTCTTAATATATATCAACGATTTGGACGATGATATAACAAGCAAGGTGTTAAAATTTGCGGATGATACAAAAGTGTTTAGAAGGATTAAAAGTGATGGAGACAGACAGCATTTACAAGATGATCTTGATAGGTTGATCAAATGGTCTGAAAAGTGGCAAATGCTGTTCAATTTTGGGAAATGTAAATGCCTCCACACAGGTCATGGGAATGAAGAGGTAAAATATAAAATGGGGGGTACTGTTCTAAGTACTACTATAAAAGAAAAGGACTTAGGGTTAACCATTAGTGCTGATATGAAGGTTTCAGAGCAGTGCGGAATTGCAGCGTCAAAGGGAAATCAAATCCTTGGATTAATTAGGCGAAATATAGCGTATAAGAAAAAAGAATTAATAGTACCGCTGTACAAAACAATAGTGAGGCCTCATTTAGAATATTGTATACAAGCATGGAGGCCATATCGCAAGAAGGACATAGATATGCTAGAAAGAGTACAGAGGAGAGCGACTAAAATGATACCAAATCTGAGGGATCTTAGTTACGAAATACGCCTAAAAGAATGTGGTTTAACAACACTAGAGACCAGGAGATTGAGAGGAGATCACATAGAAGTGTTTAAAATATTGAATGGTTATGAAAATATTGATAGAAACATTTTTTTCTCAGTTAAGAAAGATAGAAGGACCAGAGGACATGAAGCTACATTAGTAAAGGAGCAGTGTAGATTAGATATAAGAAAGTTCTCATTCTCACAAAGGACTGTAAATGAATGGAACAGATTATCTCCTGATTGTGTTGGTGCTAGTAACGTGAATATGTTTAAAAATAAAATCGACACACACCTAAAAAAGGCGGGATACATGTAGATAAAAAGTATTGGACTCTCGATAAGCCAAAAGGCTTCCTTGTCCACCTGCCATCCAGAGTAATTTTCTGGATGGCAATCTTGTTAAATCTTGTTATCTGCTCTTTCAGTTCATAAATTCCCTATTTATACCAGTTTTATTACCAGCCTAGAACCTGACTGGTAATTGCAATTGGTACCTGTCTACCAAGTGGTTTATGGAGAGGTGGGTTTGAAGGACTTGATCTTTGTTGCATCTCATGTGATGGATGTGCTAATTACCTGTATTGCAGATTAGGCTTTCAAAGTAATTATTTTTAATGATTTGTTAAAATTAGAAACAGGTGGTGAATTTGCAAATACAAAACATAACACATTTTAATGTATATATATTGATTGAATTTCAACATAATAAAAGTGACATTTATTCAATGGCATTTAAATAAATTACGAGACAACTCAGACACCAAATAAAAAAATTCAAAGATTTACCTCACACATTTTATTTCAACACAAATATACTTTTATAATATATAAAATAGTGTTACTTTTTATACTGTTACACTGTGTCCGTTACTTTCTTTCCTATAACTATAACAAGACAGATGTGCATCTGGAGCCTACAGAAGTTTGTAAAACAAATTAAAGTTATTTAATTGTTAACTATCACTCTACATACACCGGTAGAATTGTCATTCACTTTTAATGAAATAAAAACATTGTCACTATTATGTAATGGGATCTGATTATCAAGCATTGCCCTGCTGCCGATTGATTATTTGAACAAAGAAGACTGTGCCCTTCGTAGTCATTCATTCATTTGATGATTATTTGATTTATACTCATACATACATAATTTAGCAATCTTGGTGTTGGAACCCTTATCAATATCAATGCCAATGGCATTCACATTGTCAAATGGGAATGGTCATCAGTCAGTGATTTTTATAATACAAATGTTCAACAGAATGTATTTACAACAAATTCATTTAACACACAAACACATTCTGCCTTGAAATGTTATTACAAAACTTTCTGAACTTCTGAAGAGGTCACAGCGACAAATCTAGTATTTTCTGCCCGGTGACGTTAATCAAAGTGCTATATTATCGCTCACGCGAATTGATTGCCGTGAACTTTTTGCTTTCTTCTACTACTTCAGTGTGTCATGTAGTTCTAGATTATTTCCAGCATATCTATGCCTTTGTTCACGCAGTCGTGATACCAGTCAAAGTAAGACCAAGTAAAAATAATAATAATAACTGTCAAATTCCCGGTGGAAGACATGCATTCCTCAGAGGCTAAGACTAAGTCTGTCAGGATTATGCATCATTTACCTTCTAGAAAGTTAACTATGTTACTATGCCGGACGTTTATAAACAATATAATTACGTATATAACGTCAGACCCTGCAGTGTCAAATGGTACAAGATTATCATTTAGGTACTGAATACTCAATACTAACCTTCTTGCGATCTGACTTGGCAGCGCGCTCGACAGAGAATGTGCG
Source organism: Paraescarpia echinospica (assembly GCA_020002185.1). Lineage (NCBI taxonomy): Eukaryota > Metazoa > Annelida > Polychaeta > Sabellida > Siboglinidae > Paraescarpia > Paraescarpia echinospica. The sequence goes on from CM034541.1 coordinate 40,350,231, forward strand.
GCGTTTCGACGGATGTGCCTGTTGTCTGAAACTAAATATTGTCGGTACTGCTCCGATCTTCAAATCCCGACGTCGCCGACGTTTCGACGGGTCTTGTCCCATCAATTGATGAAACATGTCCACTTCGAAACACGTTTGCCGAACACAGAGTACTGTACTTCCAGCCAGCCCGTCCGCAGTTATAAATCCACTTCTTTAGACTTTTAGTTCTGGTCTATCCAGCGGGAAATGGAACCAAGACAGCTCTTTGTTTTTCACATGCGTATTGTTACACCCGTATGCCGAACAGCTTGGCATATTGCAAAGTCACGTTTTTACTCCAAACCAACCACAACAAAGTCCAACGAAGCGTACGCCGTAACATGTGTGACAACTGCACCAGGTCCAGTCAACAATGACAGCATTGCCAATCATTGGCAATGCTGTTCGTCATGGGATCACCGTGATAAAAATAATGCTGCTCGTTTTATTGGTTGCTTTTGGTAAGATGGCTGCCTTCGTGTTATCGAAGATTTAATTAGAATTTTCCACTTTTAGATAATATTACCAGTAAACCACTGACGTTAAAAATATGATTACAGTTGGAAATAGTTAGTTTGCATTAACTCTTTAGGTGCTTAACACCAAAAAGTTCCCTTATGTTTCCCTTTAATGTCATTATGAATCTTTAAGAGGGCAGTCTCTGTTGAATGAAACTGTCTTTATGCCGATTGTGACACATTACTAGTTAAGACATTTGTGCTAATTTGAGACCTTAAATACACCTTAATCCTCCCATAAAACCTCGATTTGCAACGCCCTTGACGTTACGAAAAAACCTTCACGCTCACATTTACTGGGAGGGGGGGAGAACCATATATCTGCCCCAGCGAAATTCTGGGAGGGTAGTTGCCCCCTGCCCCACGTTCCCGCGCACCACCAGGTTCGTTGTGCCGACTGGCAGACCGTACTCCGCGTATATCACCAGTGAGTGTCCGCTACACAAATGCACCAACCGAAGAAGAAGACGAACATGTGGCACGCTGGCCTAGCCCGTCTCGCTCATTTGGCCCTCCATTCACACAGGTTGCCAGTCCCTTTTTTAGATTGTTCTACTTTTAGATCACATCCTGAGTAAACAATTTTAGGTGCAAAACATCAACAAAGTTTATTTTGTTTCCCACTAAATAGTTGTCGGGACACCGTGAGGTGGCGCCGTCCAGTAATGTGTTCCTTTGTAAAAGTAAAGGTACGGTCGTGTTTAGTGCAGTAACCAGTCCTTAAAATTAAGATTGCTCAAAGCTCATTACACTTTACTTCCCGGCAGACATAGGCATATCGACTTCTTTGGGAAGCATTCAGTCACGCTGCAATGCGCGAAAACTATGCGTACACAGCTATCCACCTCTGTCTATAGCCAGGTACACGTAGATTCGTACAGCTGAGTAAACTGGAACAAAGTAGAGTGAACGAACCTGCACAATTAAGGTTCGAAACGGCTGCACAGGAATCGAACTTGGGTTGTTTTGATTGAGAGTCTGATGCTGTAAACGTTGCGCCACTGCACCAACTGCGTCGCTCCTGGGTTGTTCTTTGGTCATAAAAAATTGCACTATGAGGCAATATTTTCGTAACATAAATATGGCAGGGATAAATTTGAATGATGGATCTAACGGTCTGAGGTATCAATTTTAGACAAAAATGCAGTTATAACGACGACAGAGAGGTATATTATCGCTCTAAATCACTGCCCAATGATTGTATTCATTCGAGAAATGACCTTGTAAACGAAAAACGCGCCTGTGCTCTCGTTCTAAAAATGCACACTGTGTGTGCGTTTTAGGAAAACGGAGTGGGCCTTTTAGGCACACAATATGCCACACATTCATTACTGATTTGGTTACTCTGATAATAATAACAATTATTATTATTTTATAATGTGCCCTTTCAAAACGTTATATTAAAAAAAACTTAATTAAAATCGGTCAAATAATGATACATTTAAGCTTTTGCAATCATTAATGTAAAGATATGCCTAAGTTGATAGTTAAAACAGAGCCGAATATTATTAATGAAATGTGTTTAGAAAGTATGACATCTTTTAATTGTTCAACACCACATTCATTTCTAGGCATAAACCAACCAGATTTAACAAATACAAAAAAGATGATCTCATTCTGCTGCTAATTTCAGATGGCAAAACATGGTTACAAAAGACTTACCACAAGGGGTCACTATGTCCAACAAGCATTGGAAGAGGCAATGGTTAGTCCATGGGAGGGCGATTAATTGAAGAGTGTAGCGAAAACCTCTCGTATAAATAAGTAGGAGGACTCTGCGGAGGCATCGTGACCAGACAGTCAGACAGCCACAAAGTCAGACAAAGCTAGGCTCATTTCAACAAACCCTTCCTCAAGAAATCGTGGTTGATCTAGCCATGCACATACTCGACATGCAGGGAAGGTTTTTCGGCCTGTCTGGGAACGACGTGCGAAAGCTTGAATATCAACTGGCCGTGAAGAAAATGGTTGAATTGCAACGTCAGTCGCCACCCCGACCTATATATTCGGAAACTTGAGGTGACCAGCATGGCCAGAGTTGTAGGGTCCAATCGTGCACAGGTGCAATGTTTCTACGACATCTTAGAAAATCAACTAAACAAGGGTTTCAAGGCAACGAAGGTGTGAAATATGGACGAGAGTGGACTGACTGCTGTCCATGTGCCAAGAAGAATCGTGGCCAGGGGTGGGCAAAAGCAGGTTGGAAAGATAACATCTCGAGAGAGGGGTAGAACTGTGACGGTGGTTTGTGCAATGAATGCTGAAGGCACCTATGCACCATCTACGATCATCTTCCCTAAAAGATGGATCCAGCACTGATGAGAGGTGCATCGTCTGGGTCCGTTGATGCCTGCAGCAGCAATGGGTGGATGGACGTGGTGCTGTTTCTGCAGTGGTTGCGCCATTTTGTGGACTTCACAAAGGCTTCGCTGACCAACCAGGTAGGTTATGTCTAAACAACCGTATTTATGCACGTTTGTACCTGCCACTAAAGATGCTGACACGTGCAAAACGTGTCTCGTGCACATCATTTATATTTTATTATGTAATATTAAATGTTTTGTGTCAAGGTATATGTTATTGTGATGTCGTGCTATCATTATTGTCCATACTAGGTCCTGCTCCTGCTTGATGGACACTTTAGCCACAAATCACTGGAGGTGATCACATTCGTAAGAGACCAAGGCGTGGTGATGATATGTCTCCCTCCACACACTATCCATTGGCTCCAGCCACTGGATCGCACATTCGTCGGCCCACTCAAGTCACTCTACAACTCAGAATGCGACAAGTGGATGGTTAGCAACGCTGGGAAGCGCGTCAACGTCTTCAAAATAGCAGGTACACGACTGAATGCGTAAATGTGAACGTATTGACAATACATTGTTTCTGATCAATTTACTTTTATCGACATTTCTGGTATGTTGTTTTTGGAACAACACACATATCACACATAATCATCAGTGTGGAAATATATTATGTCACAGCAAAGTGGCATAACATTATGCTTTGTTCTTACTTCATTGGGGCATATGTGAGAGTTGCCACTGAAAAGAAGGGCATCAGCGGGTTTGCTTCATGCGGGATATGGCCGTTCAATCCTGACACCTTTACATAAGAGGACTTCGCACCAGTGCAGCTGACAAACGAGATAGCGTCAGCAACGACACTCCAGCACGTGGCCACATGTGTTGGTGCATGCTACGGTTGATGAGACGGCCGCTCCGTGCTTCCTGAGTAAACTGTAGCAGTGGGTCAGGAGCAGGCAGCAGTCGTAGATCAGGAGCAGGCAGTAGGCCTAGTCGTAGATCAGGAGCAGGCAATAGGCCTAGTCGTAGATCAGGAGCAGGCAGTAGGCCTAGTCGTACATCAGGAGCAGGCAGTAGGGTCCAGAAGACACGGTGGGTGGTGTGTGTGATGATCAGTAGGTCTATATGGTAGAAGATGGACAACTTATTAGGCAGCAACTTCTGGCACTTTCATCAATTCCCAAGCTGCACCGCGGGCTAGGATCCGACAAGCTCATGCAGCAGAACTGATAAGCTTCGTCTCCTTCCAAAAACGCATTAGTCGAAAAGGTAACGCAGAGAGGTAGAGGGGTGGGAAACGCAAGGAGGAGAAGGAGAGGAAGGGAAACGGAGAAGCCAGAGGGAGTGTTACAGTAAGAGGTATGATGGAAGTCGGAGGACGACACTTGGACGGAGAAAGGGACGGGGGGTCCATGATTAGGACAAGAGGTGGCATACCCGCATGTGCTAGGGGAGTTGGAACACGAGGTGGTTCCACGGAAACTCGGAATGTAACAGCTGTTAAGGAACCAGTGGCACCAGCGTAGTTCTGTACATGCATACTGTCAGGTCTTTACTGATCCTCCAACAGAGGGCTGGTTGCAGTGTCAGTCGTGTGAAGGATGGTTCCACGAAGCATGTGGCAATGGCTTTGATGTGTTTGACTTATGTGACAATTAGACTAGACCACTAAGGGCTGAACAGCAAGACGCTTCTGACCGTCTTGGCATAATGACTAATTATGCACCATTAGGAGAACGCTCATCACTCCCCCACAATACTTAGACGTTTTAGTGCCCACACATTACATTTCTCTAGTTAAATGCAACTGTTCTGTGTTGAGTTAACTCATAATAAAGTGTGCAATAAATGTGGGGTGTACGTTTTAAGAAATATGTTCCCAAGACGCCCAATTTCCCCCAAAAGACGTTTTCTGTCAAAACTTTGAAACTAAAATATATATTCACGTTAAACGGCTACCAGCTAAACATAACTACAAACTAAAACAGCTAGTATAGTTTATTTTGCGGTATTAGCATGGTCTATTGGATCGTACAATGCATCAAAGTTAAGGGGGTGCGTTATAAGCACTTTCCCTACAATATTCGATATAATGCAACTAGTCTAATGTCATGGCGCTGGCGTCTTTTCGCGATAACACAGTTTTAAAATGTAAGTACTTCACCCAAAGCAATGTTTAAGACAATTTGTTTGCACACATTTGATTAAATATATGGTATACATTTTTAAAAATATGAATTAATGTCTTATGGATGAAATTGTTCAGGAAATCTGTTAAAACGATGTGTTCCCAATGCGTACAGCGTATTCGGAATGCAATCAACCTGTTTTCTTTCAGCACACTTCGCTCGTCTCGCCAGTAGGCGCACCAAGAAAGTGTGCACCAAGAAATCGGCCAATTCACTAAAGTTCCACACTCCTGACATTCCATCTTTCGTTCATATATTACCCTCGGCTGGTATGGTGTAGGCATAGTGCAGCATTACATGATTAATTGCAAATCGTGACCGTGCCGAACATTTCACAATCAAAATGCCGTTATGGGTGGACTTGGTGTCCGGCGAGAATTTAGTGACGCGACGTAATTCGATTTAAAACACGACTCAATTATTTGATACCCGACGCCATTTGGCGACACGACGTAATTCGATTTAAGATAATTGCGTCGTGTCTTCAATATAATTACGTTGTGATACAAATAATGTTTTAGTCGTGTCGTAAATACAATTGCGTGCCGACGGTATTCCGTCTTTATATAACGGGCCCGTGCTTCCATACACCATAGCACCCTGCTGGTGCTCAAGGCCCGCAAGTTGTTGCTTAGCTGTGTCTTGACTCCATCAGAATGAAGGTGCCAAGAGTGGACGGTTACTGGGGTTAGCTTTTATTTTTAAATGCATCTAGGCCCCAAAAGATGCCTTTTGTTTCCGTTTAAAGCCATACAAACACTAGTTGGTGCACCCCCTTATGCCTTGATGCGCACAAAAACATCCAACTTCATCCCCATGATGGAATTGGTCATCAAAATCCTCCAACTGCATTCCATTTGCAGCAAAACACGGGGGCGTGCGTCCCACGACCCCTAGATCTGCCGCTGCCCCTGGCAAGACCCTCTTTTGAGCAGGCGTAGTAAGCGGTCGACTACGAGCAACACGATAATGCTTCCCTCTGGTGGATATAGGCTAACGTAGTTACTAGACTAGGCATAAGTCATAACATTAACAACGACCAAACACAGACATAGCCAAAAGCTAGCTACCCTAAGTTCTAACAATGTGCACAATTCGAATAACATTTGCCAGTAAAATATACAGAGAAATAGTTGTCCATTTTTAAAATTAACCATAATCGCAAGCAATACGCAAAAGCCACAACTACAAAAAGGGCGCGTCCCACGCTCGGTAATTAAACATACTATATATCCTTCCGCATATATATTTACATATAGGACATCGACTAACAAAACGCTGTGTCACTAACTATTTATTGAATGCATTAGATAAATAAAAAAATCATAATTAGTGTTACATTAGTGGCAATAATACATGACTAAACGAGGAACCCTTTTGCGAAAGACTACATGTATAGCAAAATGTTGGAGCTGCGGGGCATTTCCGCTTATTTACTTGAAGCTGAGCACAAAATCGTGCATCGGGCTAAGAGCATAATTTATTTTTCTCGGCGAACAGCGCATACATAATTAAATAGACTCGATCAATACCTACATGATGCCTGTACAGTGCATGAAAAGACCATGCGCCATCTTTGACGAATTTGAGCCGGTTAGGAAAATTCGACTGGTTGACCACAACTTCAACAAGACTGGGAGTGGGATCGACCAACCGTTATCATCGAGCGAAAACACAACACTGTCAACAGTCCCTCGACAGACAACTTGTCTTGTGGTGCCGCAAAAACGAAAACGTCAGTTGCAACCAGACGACGACTCACACAGACAGTATACATTACTGTCTAGTCGCAAGAAAGCAAAGATGGTTATTCAAGCCCGCGATCCAACATCGGTAGACATTTGTGGAGGTCGCAATGTCGGTGGTGTTTGCTTTGAGTCTGATGACTCCGTGTCCGGTCGGCCAGGTCTAGGACTAGAAAGAAGCAATGACATCTATTCGAAATCATCCACAGCAAGGGTAAGATATAGAATGTGAATATACGAATGCACCTGTCATAGGCATAACACAAATTATCCATGGACGAAAGCCCTTCCACATAAATTCATAATAGTGTGCAACTGGGAATAACTAATATACAACATCCGCTCAGACTCGATCTCGCTTAAACGACAAAGCCATCAATGATCAAAGGGGTCAGTTATGGTTAGTACAATTTCTACAAATAAAGACGATCCAACTTCCCAAGTCTCAGTTACACAGACATTCAATTGTAGCCTGTTTATCTCTGATCGGTGTCAAAATCGAGACTTATGCTGTTGTAATGACATTGCTTGCCAGGATAACTTGCCTAGATCTTTGGGTAAAATTAGGGTTTTTTAGCTTTGTATTTACCAACCTTTATGCATCATATTTATATTTTTGAGAACATAGCTTCTCTTGTGTGCTTTTTGTTCTTACGTCAAGTTCTTACCTCAAGAAAGGCACTAATTGAGACTGTCAAGATTTTGTTTTGTTTTTTATAGTTGTTTTCCAATTTCCATGTTGATTTTGGTTCTTACCTCTATTGTTGTTATTGTTGACGTTACCCCTTATGTCGTTATTGTTATTTCCAGTTTTCCGAGTTACAAAATATTTATATTAGTGTATCTTTAATTGATTAACTCTGCTCCATTCAGGACACAGAACATCTTGAGACACAAACTGTTGTACAAGACGATGCCTCGGTGTTCAACTGCTTCAACTTCTGGAGATCCCCAGTGCCCAAGGTTGACTTGCTGGAGGAACTGTGTCTGGGGCATAAGGGGGCACCCATGGCAGAGGTCGATGGCATGGCAGACAGTGACGACTCAGCAGCAGCGCCATCTGCAAAGTACAGCGATTTCAGTTTCTGGAAAGTTCCCATGGAGATTCTGGATCTTGATTGAGAGTGTGAGACAATTGCTATCTCTTGTGCCCAGTGAACCTCTCATTTGCTTGTACTGCTATATTGTTGTGCGTCTGTTTAATATTAGTTAATGCCAATAGCCAAGTTTGGTATTTATAAATGATGAAGGCACATAGAATATTTCGATAAAAGTGGCTTTAGTTAAGGATGATGCCTAAAGATTGATGAATTACAATGACCTGTAGCAGGCCCTTAGCCAGAGACCCTTTGTCCCTTTATTGCAAGGTTTTTGGATAATCGCAACAGGTTTTTCTTTTTCAAATAACAGGTATTTTGGTACTTGAAAAACAGGATTTTTGTTTTTCAGATACAATGATCTTGTGTTTGATCATAACATGTTTTATTTTTGCAGTAACATTGTCAAAAAAGTATCAAAGTTGTCATAAAACAGGCCTCATACTAAGTGTGAAAGTGAGTGCAGGAGTATAATTTGAAGTTTGAGTATTTTGTGAGCCTCAAGGATGGGTGGTGTTTGAGGTTTTTGGTGAGCTCTCGGGGGGTGCATTTGAGGTTTTCAGAGAGCCCTCAGGGGGTGCAGTTGGAGGTTTTTTGGAGAGCCCTCAGGGGGTGCAGTTGGAGGTTTTTGGAGAGCCTCAGCTCCCTTAAAAGTTAAATAAGCACCACATTCCAAAGCCAATGACGAATGCATGTGTAACAGGGTTTTTCATGGGTAAATAAAAAATGAGAATTGGTAAATAGGAACATTTCACAATCCTGGCTAAGGGTCTGACATGTACGCAATTTCATATTCAACTTAATAAATTCAGCCTTAATAACTAAAACCTGCCATTACGCACTCAGGTTTTTTGCCTTTAATGGTAATTGTCTTTATAAAAGTTCTGTGATTGGAAATTAAACTTTTGGGAAAATCAGCAAATCGTTTGCTAACTTCACTCCTGTCATGAATATTTTTGTGTACCTGGTAGTGTTACACATGAGTGTTTTCAAATCATCCCTTTTGTCACAAAATATTATACGATATCAGAGCAGTTATACTTCAGAAGTTATAGCTGACAAATGTCATGCTTGATGAATTTATGAAACAGATTCTAATACTATATTTACTTAAGAGAAAAATCAGATGGTTGATAGATATGGCAGACAAGTTCAAGTCTTTCAGGGGGTATACACTTTTTTATTTAGTTGACCCGAGGGAATATGTTCTGGACAGTATATTATGTGTTTATTATTAGAAAACCCCATGAATGGTTACATCGTGTTTTGTTTCAGTGGAGAAATACTGCTTGTATGCAATGTTCAAATGTACTTTAACCACCTTGCTATTGTTCCTGTTGCTATATTGATATGCTGTATGTGAACTTATGTTAAGGTTTTTCTACTTCACACTGCCGTTTATGTACTTTTGTCAGTATGTATGTTTTTGTATCAGTTTGTTTGACATGCAATTGTGAGTATCTGGTATGATGGATGGTTACATTACATTTTCCAGAGGTTGAGTTGGAGCTTTGTTACATACCCAGTATGAAATCACATGTACACGATATGATCTCCTGGCAAGATATGATACTGTCACTTGTTGGCTCTAATGGTAACTGTTCTAAAATGGCCACTTTACACAAGTTAATTTTACACACACTTTTGGTTTTAAATTATGTGTTGCAAGACCTGCAATCTATATATTGATGCACACCACTCCTGATTTGAACTTTGATGAAAGGATAAGTTGACAAGTGTATGTGCCCTATAGAGCACTAAACATTACTGTTGTTTCAAAACCTGAATCGACCATCGGCACCAGTCTTCTTCACCACAACACAATTGTTCTAAAATTTGCAAATTCTTGCAGGGCAACATTATGTGACACTGGAACACAGGTAGCTGAGAAATTGGACAAGATTTGCTCATTTTCTGTTTATGTTTTACCGAGATGGAACTGCAGCCGTCTCTATCAAATTCAGGTTCAGTTCTGGATCAAATTCATCAAAAATATTTGTGAATTGAAAAAACTCTGAAATGGTTGAATTGGAATTGGATCCCGCAGAATGGGATGAAGTGAATGAACTGATAAAAAATATTTATGAAGAGAACCTGGCATGAAAGATCTGGTAACTGTTGCATATGGTCTGATGTGCTGGTTACTTCTATTGCAGATAAGGGTTTTGAAATAGTGGTTAATAATTTTATAAACAACAACAAAATTGCCAATGTGGAAATTGGAATTTTATAAATATGTATTGATCCTAATTGTCAGTAAATTGGGTTTAATTGACACATGAATTGGAATTGAGAAATATGTATTGTATCCAGATCTGTCAGGTATATTCATGGAGCATTGTGGCCAATTTGTAGGTGTGTGTGTCAGGAGAGATAACTAGGAAAGACACTTCCTTGATGACAAGCTGCAAATTCTTGTATTTTGTTCCGTAAATATGGATGTCATTGCCTTTCTGGCAGATTTCCTTTTAAATTTAATGTCAGTGGGACGTCATTATGTGGCTATTGTATTTAACATAGCTGGCACATATTGATTACCCTAATCATGTATTAGAGATAATGTTATACTGTACAGGATAAATATTTAAAATATATACAGTAATATATACAGTAAACTATGATACAGTATGATATGCCAGAACGTTTCTAATTTGAATGTTTCTGTCCAAAAATATTTCTAGAGATGGGTGGTATAAGTGGCTAGAGCTTTGTACTCTCAATCAAGAGATTGTGGTTTAGTAAAACACCTTTTGGCGATTAAAATGTTAGAACACCAGGTAGTTTATATTATACAACATGGTTTTATGATAAAAATGGTCATGCAATGTACATTTAATGTTATCATGTATGTTGATTTGCTGCAAATAAATCCATGCTTTGCAATGTTTAAATGCACACTGAAGTAGTTTTGTTGTTTGTTTTGCAACTTATCGTTGCCATATGTGTGTCTTCAGAACGCTTGTTTGTTACGTGTCACCCACCACAGTGAGCTGGGTATTAAGTGAGACAGTCCTATTATGCACAAGAGGCAAACGTGTCTATGTCATGTTCCTTCCATTTTGTGATTTTGACAGAAATGCATAAGTTGTAATCTCATCTTTCAATGTCCAGATTATTTTCCTCGACAAACAATCCCAAACTAATAAAACACATGCATATATGAACCTATATATTAAACAATAGGAATGAAAACAACCTGATTTCTCAAAACATTGCTTTTTGGGCCGAAGGTCCAAGGGACTATTGCCATCACTCAGCGTCCGCCATTAGCTGTCGTATCCTGGAAACTGTTCAGCAACTTTTTTTCTCATTTTGCATAGACGTATGTTAGGGTACTGCCACTATGCACGAAAAATCTGTATTTGATTGAATCGTTCTAAGGGCCCAAAAAGCTGGTGATTTGTCACATTTTGTCTATTTTTTTGAAAACTGTTCAGCAACTTTTATTTTTATTTTGCATACATGTATCTTAGGGTGCTGCCACTATACACAAGAAATCTGTATTTGATTGAATCATTCTAAGGGCACCTCAGGGGCCCCCAAAGTAGAACATACATTTTCAAGAAAATGTCTACATCATCATCACTAGGGTTGTAAATTTCACCAGCTGCCATGTTGAGTCCCTTATAAGTATGACTAAGTGTTCAACAGATTCACAATTTAGTTGACATCTAAAACAACCAAATGTCAACCATTAGAAGAGTTGACATAGTTCCGCTATACACAAGAAATCTGTATTTGATTAAATCATTCTATTGTCATCACCATATAGTAGAACATACATTTTCAAGAAAATATCTACATCATCATCACTAAAGTTGTTGTAAATTTCACCAGCTGCCATGTCAAGTCCCTTATAGTTATGACTAACAGTGTTCAAAATTATTCAGGTAAATACCAAATAACAAAGGAGACAAGTTTTCGCCTTGCTGTACCTCTACATCACATGAGAAGAAGGCTGACACAGCCTGGCCCTGTTTTTTTAAGTATTCATTTATAACATTATCAATACCACATGCCTTTTTATTTTTGAGTTATTTGATTTGCATTAGTACCTCATTTTGCATGAATGGTCTATTTATGTTCGTTTGACTGGGGAATCTTTCTTGGATCAAAAGGTATCTCACTAGCTGCAGTTTCACTTTCAGGTTTTTCACTGAGTTTTTCGAAGTGTTTCATCAACTTATTCAGTGAAATATTTCCACATTTTTCACTGCTGTTACTTGCTTTATTAAGTATTTCCCAGTATTCTGCAGGCTTGCTATGTTTTAGGTTGCGCAAGTTTTCATGTAACTGTTTATGGTAGCATTTTGATATTTGTTTTGTAAAGCATTTATACCCACTAGCCAATTCTCTTAACTCTGCATTAGCTTTGTCATTTTTTATTTTCTTTAGTCTACCTTTTGCTCTCAAATAATCTGTCCTCTTAGTTTTACACATAAAGACATAATCTGGCACATTTGTACTTCCATTGTATCATTGCAACCTAACATACATACAATTTTTGTAGCAGTCATAATTTTTGAAACCATGTAAAGCACCCTACCCAACCTTTACAAGAATGTAAGAAAACAATGTTACAATTTTTCCGACTTATCACTCATTTGGTCAGTCGGGGTCACATATCGACATATTAGTCCAAAGGACTTCAGGGCCTCTTGGCCCATTTTTTAAAGTTTGCTTCAATTTAAAAAAAAATCAAAATCTGAAAATATTTCAAAAAGTGAGGTATCATTTTGAAGCTAATGATCTGTGGAATCAAAAAAGATACAGCATTCCATTTAACAATTTTGCGACTTAAAGTGGGTACCCCCTGCTGTGGCAGGTGAAGTGTCTTCTGGTTTGGCTTTAGTATGGTTGCAATTGCAATGTCCACGACTTCATAAAATTAGATAAAAATTTGATCATTACCTCTGGAGACTGGGTTTGAAGTCAATGGATGATGTGCTATATTTATTTCTAGTGAATATGAATATCTAGTGAGTATCTTCTGAGAAGAGTTTTGTTTGTTTACAGTCCGTGCTTTATCATGCAGGCATTACAAATTTATCAAGAACAATACTATATACCTAACTATTACTGAACTAGCATACATGTTTGCTATACTAGGTGCTTCCCATCTCAGGCACCAAAACAAATATTATGACCCTTTGAAGGATCTTTGATACTTAATTTTTTTCTCGAAATTCACCCCACTATTATCCTTTCTACGAACAAGACAATTACTGTTGTTCCAAGTTACGTAAACCGTCTGCAACTGATCAGTGCACGGTTTACGTAACTTGGAACAATTGTTGAAAGCATGCATACCATTGCGAACATCCTCGCTGATTACAGTAAAAATCCCTCCAGCAGATATCCTTGTGAAACACGGCCAGTTAAGGCCAGCCAATACTATCACTGCCTACAAGATTCAACTGTTTGGGTTTTGGCTATTACCCGTAGGCTCTAATATTCAGGAAACTAAAGTAATTATTTGAATTTACAATACCGCTCAGCTGCTTGTGAGAATGGTCAAATGGGTAATTATATTGGGATTTTGTGGAGTCGTTGGCGGTCTTTAATTTAGGCATCTGCACTGTTCTCATGCATGGGTGCTACAGTCACGACTGGCATTGTCAGTTACTATGAAAATGTACAACTGATTCAGCTAACTTGCACACATTGAGTAGGATATCTGCCAAGTGTAGAGTCAAACTCCATACCTGGCTTGCGAGAGTGATTGCAAACAACAAATCATTCTAATTAGCGTATAGTACGCTTGAAAAAAATATTTGAGACGCTAAAATATGTAAAAAAAATCATCCCTATTAAGCGTACACCCAAATGAGCCAAGTTTAAATAGACACAACGTCGTTGCCGGCCGAGTTGGTGACTTGGATGGTGCAATAAGCAGACTTAACTGCACCTGGCTAATTTCACTCGACGTACAAACGATTACTGTATAAGTAACGGTGTCCTACACAAGCAACGCAATCCACTGTAAGTAATTAAGTTGTATGTTATCTAAAATTTTTAATCACCGACCTTAAAATTCGAAGTCGCAAACATTCCCATATCAGGCCGTATGCACAGTGTCATCTGGTGGATGTGGATAACCTGTTTTTCCAGAGGACCGTTATTTGTTTTAAGTCAACTAAAATGGTCTCAGTGCTTGTATCTGAAGATGCATCTACTTCCCCATTCGCTGAGATTTCAAGTCCGAGTTGGACACATTCGCATTTCTATCAAACATTCAAATATACTATGTGTTTAGTACTATTAATGTAGGTTGCTCAGTGTTACCAGCTATTTATATATTCACGTGTGGTTAAGAGGATATAAAAACGCTGCAAAGTCTCCAGATATCTGTGAACAAATTTTATGTAAAAAGATCGTCAAATGTCGGCATTGTCGCAGTAATTTGATATCGGGGAAGAGGACATTATATTACAGATTCCCGACATCGCCAAAAATGGGGGTGTACGCTAATTAGGGCATGTACGCTTTTATTAAATAAATAAACACTATATATATACATATATATGTGTATGTATATGTACACCATTAAGTAAAATAAATCAATAAACATTCCATTAGAAACAATGTCACAATTTATTATAAAACATCAATTTGTGTTATATAAAGTTGAATACAAGACTCGGGATAATAGAATCACTTTGATCCAGAGTGATTTGATTCTGCAAGGCATCTGATTAATATAAGCGGTACATCTGAATACATTGGAAATGATTCAATGATTTAATGTACTAAACAGCTAATTCTCCCTCCATGTGATTCTGAAAAAGGTACAATGTCAGTTTGATGTAAATAATTTGACACTATTTCCAGGAAGGTCACAACCAAAGAGGCGGAGCTTGAACATATCGACAGCTATCAAATCAGCTACACTTCTACGGAAAGTGATAATTTGTTAACAGAGGTATCCATGTTATATCAAAAACTGTCATAAATGTTCCATTTGTCACTGTATTTGTGAAATAAACTTTGTTTTAAATTGTGTTGTTGTACAATCATTCTGCCTCTGTGTGGCGCAATCAGTAATACCTACTGGAGTTTGTTTTTTTGCAACTAAAAAAATAAATAAAATAATAAAAACACGACAGGCTTATTAAACATATTTAAACCTTCAACACAGGTATTAAGATCAATATATCAAGAAATGCTAATAAATTGAGGAACAGTCATTGTACTTTCAAGCTGAATCCACTATATTTTAAGTTCACCTTAGCTAACACCATTATATGTTCCATTATGTTATGATACCAAATATGGATTTAAAAATCAAGACAATATATCATAAGTGTCATTCGTAATACTAATACACCAACACAGGTTCACACTTTGGATAAGAAAACATGTTTATTTATTGAAATGTATTAATTAGTGAATGTGCACACATGTCAGTTTCATGCACATGAAATATGACAACATAACTGATTAAGTAAATGATTCACCCTATACCTTGCCAAGTTTATTATATTGCTAAATTTGTGTTTACATTAATGGTCTGTCATATTAAACATTTTACAAATCATGCAATGACAAGCCTATCGTCACAACTGTGTAGTAATTTAAACATCAAATATATTTTTTGGCGGAGTGATCTGGTTGTAGATGGTGGGCAGGTAATATCATTGTTGGGCCTCTCTGATGTAGATGGCCTCATACATCAAACAGAGAGCCCCTACATGACATCAAATATCTTGTTTCCAATATTTGAATTTAACTACCAGGTATAGGTAAACTTAACTAAAACTGCACAAAGATAAACAACTTAACACATCTCAAAGTTGGCAGGATATACAGTATATTATTTATGTAAATACTCTGTGTTATATTTTGTTTACATACATTTAAAAAACAGATTCCGGAAAAATACAAACAAACGTGTCTTACAAAAACAAAATATAATAAAAATATTATTCAAATATTTAAGGATTTGGTTTACTAATGCAGAGCCTCCACAATAACCTTACAAAAGATCAAACTAATGACAGATCCTCTTCACATACAAGTAAATAAATAATAACCTTTATTACTGCCTTGATGTTTTACCACATGTAGTACAGTTATGCATATACGTTATAATCGGATTCATAACTAAACACAGTGTACAGCTACACACATAAAGAGATTATGTTTAAATGAAATGGCAAATTGCAACACTGATCTCTGTAATAAATCATATAAAACAAGATGTTTACCTTATTTCTATACTACATTAGATATTGGTTGTTATATTTCAATCACTTCACAATATTTAGGTAATCAGTGCAAACACCACTCTTGCATTACAAGTGATGAAATAAATATGGAGTATAATGTAGTTGATCTACTTTCACATCAAAACAAACTGCATTTAATCAACACAAATCAATTAAATAATATATATCAAACCATCATTACTATTACAATTTGAATGACTCCATTTCATGGCAGCTTTCAAGTGACACAGTTGTTACAAAAATAGCCAAACTGTGTTGCAAAATACACCTTTCAGACAAATTAAATGTAAACTATTACGTCTGAAATATACATTATATATATACAATATACACAATATATATGCTGTTCATTAGCAGCTAAATTTGGGTTTAATTGTATTTGCATTAAGAACATAGACCGTTGTGCCAATAACAAACAAGGTTGGTAACCATACATAATATATACAATTATAATATTATCTACACTGCTAGGAATGCTTTGGTAATTTCACATACATTCTGATTTATCTAATTATTGTTATGTGTCTGTGTGCCATGGTCAGATATTTCATGTGCATCTCTTTCTGACCAGTGGCAAAGCGTTAGCGACATTTATCTGATAAATTTATTGAAAGCTGTCTCTCAGTTTACAATTGATTCGTCTAGTAATGATTGAGGTCATGGTGATCACAAACCCCCTCCATTATGGCACATTCACAACCATACATTAGTGTCCATTGTAGTGATGTTAGTTTCAAGTCAAAACACGATCTGAAACTGCATGAGCGCAGTCCCGTCCTGAGTGACACTAGTGGCATCACCTGGATGGGTTGGAAGACAACGTGTTTTCAGACGTAAATGAGGTTGGTTGAGCAACAGGCCGACTCTCTTGGCTCAAAGTCTCGTGGAAGACGTGAAAGAGAGGCGCGTAAGTCATGACGATGTCGACGGCATCCTGCCGGTGCAGCTTCTTCAGAGTGTCGATCAGATGACCAATTGTGGCATTTGGGTCACGTGACCACACCTCAAGAACACGGTCAGTTGTGCTCAACATTGGCACTTTATTGTGGTCAAACTGGGGAATGTCCTCTGTCAGCCCAAGCGACACCGCCAGCAGACACCAGTCACGACCCATGGGGTCAGTGGGGTCAAGGAGCGTGCTCAGTTTGCACCGGGCGTGTATGGAGAGATAGGACACGTGCAGGTCGATGCCAAGCGTCAACAGCGACTGGACATTATCGCACCCAAAGCAGATGAGATCGAAGAAATCTTCGCAAGTGCTGTCTTTCAGCTGCAGTATGGTGCTGCCCTCTAGCTGCATGCGCATAATGTCCTTCATTGTGTAGCAGTGCACAGGCGAGCGGTGTTCACGCAGGTCACGTGAACTCATCACACTTTTCAGCACGCTTATTCCCGGACACGAATCTTCGAGAACATCCTCGAATATGCACCGAACATCATCGAGGAAGTAGAACAACGCTGTCCGTTCCTCAGCAGGTCCTCGACACTTCAACTCGATCACGCGGCCGTTGTCTTCAAGCGTGATCAAGCACTCGAGCGCCCCGCTACAGAACTTTGAGCCGTGGTGCCACTGATACAGGTCGCAGTCAGAACTCGATGAATGCTCGCGAAGCACGTCCCGTCGTAGTTGCACCTGAAGTTTTGGGAAGACATGCGACAACTGTGTGTCCATGTTGCGTGGGCATCGCATCTGCATGCCGGCGTACAGGAAGTTGGGCATGGTGCGCTCGTCCTGGTCCCATAACCCGTGTAGGCGCTCGATGAAGTTGAGGCAGGGGAATTCATACTCTATGTCCCCATCACTGTCGCACCGTACACACAAGTCCAGTGCCTCGAGGACCTGAAGCAGTTCTGATGCCTCGCAGTCGGCAAACATCAACTGGAAGTCATCAACGCTGAAGCAGCCGGTTGGTCGACTCCGCTGCGTACAGTCATGTGACAGCAGCTGGCCAAGGACACCGGAGCATAGCCACTTTGGATTGAGCACCACCAGGTCTTTCTGACTCTCTGTCTCTATATAGATCACCTGGTGAACATAAATCTCGATTAACAAAACTGCGAATAGCTCATTTTCATGTTGATGCTTAGTGTTTGCAGTTAAATTACAGGTGAATGCTCATTATAAGGAACACATTGCAACATGACAAGTGTTTCTTGTATCTGATATTCATTATATCCATCTAATAAAACAGTACAAGCCAGAATGGGAATTATCGAAAGTTGTTCTTTTTAGTTTCAAACAGATTTTTTTGCATGAGGAATCCTTATAGCAAGTGTGCACTATACAATAATTTGAACTGGAAACTTTATTTCTTGAGAATCACGTCACAGCACTACAAATGTATTTTCCCATGCAAAAATACTGTTTTCCTGGTAGTCAATCAAACATTATACTTAATGTACTCTAATACACAGTAAACAATATACTACAATGGGGGATACAATCTAAAAACTGCCAGAAAAAATCACTTCACCAATATCAATAACATAAAAATAATGCTTAATGCTATATTCCCAGTCAAAATAGCATGCCCAATAGAAAGACATACAACATGGATATGAACATATTTATAGATTTATATTAGACAATGACAGCAGTGAGATGGGGCCAGATCACTATTTTACTTGTGGGTTCATGATGTAGGAATTAAGTACCAGTGATTTTGACTCTTTTGGCAATTTTTTGTTGCATGTAAAAGTAAAATTACTTTTGAACACCAACACAACCATGTTTGAAAACGATGCCACTAAGAGTAAGATCTTTCTCAGAATTATCCGAGCTTGCTAGCGCAGTGATTTTTTTGAACATTGAACTGTTGAATTCAGAAGTTGTTTCTGCCACGTTAAAATTTGGGCAGTCAATATATTATAATACATACACAATATATAGTTAATTATACAGTAAAAAATGATTTTAGAATAGAAACGAATTGAATATGTCTGTTTAAACATTGTTGCTAATGTAAATAGTGATCTGTGCCCGCGTGGCTGTGTCACAGTGATGTTTACCTCTCCTATGAGCTGTAGTTGACACATGAGTTCCTTCAGGTGTTCCTCGCTGGTGAGGAGGTTCACTCGTCGCCTCACGTACTCAATGAAGCTTGGCCAGCTGACCACCGGGTAAGACGCGGTCACTTTACGCCACATCGGCAGGGCAGTGACTGTGGCGTCCAGGAACCCATTCGTCTTAGGCAGGTTCTGGATGGGCAGAAACAAATGTCTTCACTCATCAACAATCTACTGATCACAAATACACAATATCCTTCAACCAGGTGTATATGTTGGTGACTTGGTTTTTGAGAGGGCAAAGAAAGTCTACAACATGAACATAGAAACAAGAACATAATTGTATGGTGCATTCAAGAGAAGATTCTAATTTGAAAATCATTTGAATTAATTCCTGGGCAGAATTACATAAGTTAATAGTTTGGCAGTCGATTTTACCAAAACTCCACAAAAGTTGCAAAAACGAGCTGGTGTGGTGTAGTAGGTCCTATGTAGGTTTGCTTTTTTTATTAAGTTAATTTGAAATCAGACAAGTTAAAATCTGAATTGAGTGATTAACATATTTATCACTATTTATTAAGATGGTTAATTTATATTTTTAATAAACAGTTACACTCCATATATATATATGTACCATGTTTTAGCTAATTTATTATAATACAATGTGAGAGCACATATACATCTGAATCTGAATGGAATTTGTTCAGATGTACGACTATATATAAATATACTCCCTATTATAATATTCTTGAATGGATTGATGATCTGGTTTCTTGGTTATTACTATTTACCTCTCAAGAAACTTTTTTTTTTATATCTTTTGATTTTTTAAATAAACAAGTCAAAAAGTTTCTTGATAGGTAAATATGTCAAATACTATATTTATATATTATAAAACACAGTGTGGGTCTCTGCCATCTGTCTGTAGTTCTCTGTATCCAAACATATCACTCACCTTGACAATGCAGCTCTTGAGGTCTCCAAGGTGATTGCGCAGTGCCTTCATGTCAGGTGACATTGCCAGGTGAGTATCCATGACAAACACACGTTCGGAAACGTCAAAGTATGGAACAAACTTCTCCTTTACGTTCGCCACCAGGATGTCTGCATCACTGTTGAGTAACTCGCCTTTGGTGTTCTTTGTGCACTCGACCTTGTCTGCATGCGTTGCCACGAGAACGACCTTCGCTGGCCATGGGTGACGACCCCCCTGACCTGTGGCAGACACAAACACATCATATAACTCATCTGTCCCGTCATTTGACCTGTTGCTAGGCAAAAGGTCTGTCAACCCACGTTTGCCAAACACATTCAGCTCTAAGCCATTCCGGTGAATATTTTGTTAAAATACTGGCTCCATGTGTTTTTCTTTGTGAAAAAAGCACAGGGAAAACTTGTCTAAGAGAGAACTGCATGTGGAAAAGATAGAGTTGGCAGATGTCATGCCACCCTTGTAGGTGGGTTGAACCTATGTAAACATTTTTGGTTGGCAAAGCTTGACAATTTCAATTGACAGACCCAGAAACTGAAGTCACAATAATAATTACGTGCGTGACCCCTGTCGTGCTTTGCCTTACCAACAATGGTTAAATATATGCATACATTACTAGGCTGGCATGACATCTGCAACATCAATCTTTACTGCTGACAGTTCTTGCTTAAATAACGTTGCCCTTTTAGTTGCAAAGAAAAACATCTAGGGCCAGAAGTTCAACAAGACAATGATGGAATGTTCAACGGTTGCTAGGCAACAGATCACATGATGGATCCATCAGTAATCTTAAGTAAACATGTCACAAGAAAATGTAAGCAATATGTACAAAACACAAAATCATACTGTATTTCCATTTATTTGATAAAATATATTTGTAATCCATACTCTTAACAGTACACAAGACTTGTGAAAATGGCTCTGAATAGGACAAACCTGAATGTGTGAAACCACATTTATCATTGGTTGGCTGGATGAAATCGATAGGCCAAGTTGGTAAGAACAGATTTGCTTAGGCAAATTAGCGAAGTGAGCAGAGGTGGAAAAATGTCTAGGAAATAGGACAATGGGAAGACCACAGCTGAGTTGGGAGGAGGACATGAACTGGGATATAATAAGATGACAGGAAGGTGAAGGAAGATGAAGAGAGGGGGGAAGAACCCAACTGTATTTATAATCTATAACCAGAGTGCACCATACCTATAGGCTCCATCGGTGCAATTCTGGCCTGAATGAAATTGAGCCAGAAGAGGACATGTTGAAGTTGGCGATCCTGAGAATCTTCGAGACTGAAGACAATGACATGCAGACAATTGGGGTCACCGATGAAGTGATCATACACGAGATAGTACGGCTCATAGCCTGAGAACTCCCACACACTCAAGTCCCCGGCGCCTACAACAAAAGTACATTTAAAATATTTTGGTTTGCACAATATCTTTGGTGTAGGTCCAGTGAATTGCATAGTCCCGTTGATATCCACTGGGGGCAGGTTTTACCATACAAAAATGTGTCAACAAATGTTGCATTTACAATAACATAGTTTTGAAAATTCAAAATAAACTATTTTCACAAACAACTTGAAATATGTGTATACAACCTATAGAGAAACGTAAACCAATGATGATTTTGAAAGCATCGTGATCAAATATTTCTAACTTTTTATGCATTGCAATTATCAGACGGGCATTAAATTGTGGCCATTTTGTTTGTTGTCACATTCACGGAAGTGTGAATAATGTCTCATGCATCAATAAACATTACATCTGACCAACTACATTAGTGAAGATGAATTTTATATATGCCATACCCAACTAATACAGTAATAATATGATAAAATAGAACACAAAATATAATATAATTGCAATAAAATCAATTAACACTAATTATAATTTTCACAGTACCATCCATATATTATCAGCATGGGCATCAGAGATGTGTAATAAAGCAGATTAGTCCTTCAAAATATCAGTCACACATGCCTTTCTAACCAAACTGTGCTGATAACATGGTGATAATTCACATCATAATCTACATGTGCCACATTCTCTATTTCCACAATATGTAACAATATTGATGTTTATCCAAAGAAACGTGCACACTTAGGTGTTGTAATGATCAGAATGTTACTGAGTGATGATGCGAGTTAATATGAAATGCAAACATTCGCATCAGGCACACTGACAAATACATTAGAATGCTGGTCAGTTGAATGCGTATTGAAATGCAGCCGCGACATTTTCTATGCATTTGAATGCATCCTAAATAAAAAAAATCAAATGCCCAATCAAACGAATGGCAAATGCAGATGTAATTGTTTGCATAATTTATATTATTACATCACATTTCCACATTTTTTTATTATTAATATAGATATATTTTTTATATTTATATATATTTATTGTACCACGCATAAATGTTTGATTCTTATTCATCATGAATAACATTTTCATTTACTACTGCAATAAAAAACATTTGAAAATAATTTAAACATTTTCATGGGTCCTGAAAATATTTGCATGTGATCATTCAAATGAGTTGACATATGTTTGTTTACAAGTCTGATTAGCATTACTGCATCAAACTGTAGCACGACTTGTGTGTTGTAGGATGTGTTTGTGACACTCACCAGTGACACTGATCTGTTGGACGTCCACACCTCTGGTATACGTGTCATTGGGACACTCAGCAGACAGCTGGGTCGGCAGACTATTCTGTCTCGCAATACCATTGCTCTCTGGCTCTACAAACCACACAACACACTTACAGATTGTTCTATCTCACAATACCACTGCTCTCTGGCTCTACAAATCATACAGCACTCTAAACCACAACCACCATAACGTGACGTTATTCATAGGTACTGAACATGGTGAATATTGCTACATTACTGTGTCCTACAGATGTTCTAACCACTACATTACTGTGTCCTACAGATGTTCTAACCAATATGCTACTGTGTCCTACAGATGTTCTAACCACTACACTAATGTGTTCTACAGATGTTCTAACACTGCTATTGTGTCCTACAGATGTTCTAATCAATATGCTAGAGTATCCTACAGATGTTCTAACCACTACGCTAGTATCCTATATATGTTTTAAGCACTATGCTACTGTGTTCTACAGATGTTCTAACACTATGGTACACTGTCCTACAAATTTTCTAACCACTGTGCTTGTGCCTTGCATATGTTCTAACTACTATGCTAATGTGTCCTATATATGTTCTAACCACTACGTTAGTGTCCTATAGATGTTCTAACCACTATCCTAATGTGTCCTACAGATGTTTTAACACTATGCTACCGTGTCCTACAAATGTTCTAACACTATGCTATTGTGTCCTACATATGTTTTAACACTATGCTACCGTGTCCTACAAATGTTCTAACACTATGCTATTGTGTCCTACATATGTTTTAACACTATGCTACAGTGTCCTACAAATGTTCTAACACTATGCTATTGTGTCCTACAGATGTTTTAACACTATGCTACTGTGTCCTGCAGATGTTCTAATCACTACGCTACAGTGTCCTACAGATGTTCTAACCACTACGCTAGTGTCCTACAGATGTTCTAACCACTACATTACTGTCTTACAAATGTTCTAACTATTATGTTACAGCATCCCACACATGTTCATCAAATACATCAACTTATATAATGATGCGACAATATTAAGCTTTCATTGTAGATATTCTTGACCTTACCTTTGATACAGTTATTGTGCATCGAGCTTGACTGACTGAGTCGATTCTTACGGAAAAAACTGCCAAAGTAGCCGCATTTGAGCGAGTCTATGAGTGTCGTCTTGCCAACCTCATCGCTACCAAACAACTTGAGCTTGATGCGAGATAGAGGCTGGTTGGTCGGTAGGAGCTGCTTGATACACGACTCTCGCTTCTCCTGGAAACATGTAGTTATTTTGTTGTAAACAAATGTTCATTGTAATATATCAAATATTAAATATTCATAACATTATTATTAAACATTACATACCAAATGCACATAAATTACTTATTAGATTTTACAAAGATTTAACGAGATTCTACAAAACTTCACCAACTTATTATCTTTATTGACATTTGCAACACCATTTTGATTATTATGCACTATGTTATTTTGGTTACAGTTAGTTTTAAGAAAAATACCAGAATATGTAAGGCTCTGTGTAGAAACTTACTGGCTTCAACTTGGCAAGTAGTTCCGCTGTTTCATTGTGTCCCTGTGCTAGAGCCATGATCTCTGCTGACATTCCATCCTAAACAGCAAACACACGCTTTTATAAACTGGCGAAAATAACCAATTCTACAATACTAACAAGAATGCTAATGTTAACACAAAAGAACAGATACATTTTTCACAATTGTCACATTCCGTCGTATATTTTGTTGAAATTCAGGCAAAGCTTGAGAGAGGTTATGCACATAATTTTTATTATGACATAGGCAAACATATTGGATACATAAATTCTACAAATTAGGTGTGATTTTTTGAAGCAGTAGCCAATCAGCAACCATGGCAATATAAAGCTGTGACATTTCATCAAAACTCAAGCAGGAATTGATGTGAGTTAATTGGTCACATCTAGACACATGCGGCACGCCACATCTCATTGTATGACCAGAACAAAAACACTCATAAATCAGCCGTTACCAATTCTACTGCATGCCAACATTTTGGAAAACATAATACATAATTAAATACTCCTATATGTGATCCTTCACATCTGGCAGCCATGTTTATGTTGCATACCTTATTTGGGAATTCTGGCTGTGCCCCAGAGAGGAGTAGACAGCGGACGACCTCCGTGTGACCCACTCTGGCGGACTGGTGCAGGGGTGTCTGTCCATTCCTGTTGACCACGTCCACTTTACAGCCAAGGGCACACATTGTCTGGACAACTGAGTAGAGTCCTTCTTTGCTCGCGCAGTGAAGTGGCGATTCTCCATTCTGATTCAACAAATAGGCAGTGGAGCTTATACTTTGGTATAGTTTTCAATTACCAGCATCAATTGAAATTACACAACAATTACAATTGACATGACCAGGTCTGCACTATAAGTACACACATGAAATGACATGACCATGTCTGCACTATAAGTACACACATGAAATGCTACTGAAACTTACCATAACTATGTTTAAAAATAACTGAAACATTAAAAAGTAAAAGTGTAAATTTGCTATAGCCAATAGCTATTGCTTGTCAAACAGGATTAATTCTTCATTTTTCAACTGCTACCTTTGCATAAGCAAAGAGAAATAAAGTGTGTCAAGGGGCGCTGCTGGTTACACCAGTCTCAGTACACCCTAGCAGATCACATTGTTGAAGCACTGAGGGTGTGCTGAGACCGTTATCCAAACAACTCTTTGCCATTCCAGAATCATGTTATTCAAACAACTCTTTGCCATTCCAGAATCATGTTATCCAAACAACTCTTTGCCATTCTAGAATCATGTTATCCAAACAACTCTTTGCCATTCTAGAATCATGTTATCCAAACAACTCTTTGCCATTCTAGAATCATGTTATCCAAACAACTCTTTGCCATTCTAGAATCATGTTATCCAAACAACTCTTTGCCATTCTAGAATCATGTTATCCAAACAACTCTTTGCCATTCTAGAATCATGTTATCCAAACAACTCTTTGCCATTCTAGAATCATGTTATCCAAACAACTCTTTGCCATTCTAGAATCATGTTATCCAAACAACTCTTTGCCATTCTAGAATCATGATTTGTGTTTTTGCCAATCGTGGTTGAAGCTACATATAATGTTTGGGAAGCAGAATTAATGATTAGAAAATGCCCTGCCACTGGCTTGTGTGAATGGTAATTATATTGAGGTTTCCAGGAGTTGCCCTTTGACATGGAGCTTGGGCTTGTGCAGGTCTCCACATGTGCAGTCACAACCAGCGCAATCAAGTACTAGGAAAAAGTACAACTGATTCAGCAAACCTTTCATACACTGTGTCTGCCAGGGGTAGGGTAGTCAACTATCACCCCTGGCTTGTGTGGATGTCTGTCTGGAGTAGTATAGTCAACTCCTACCCCTGACTTGTGAGGATATCTGCCAGGGTTGTCAACTACCACCCCTGACTTGTGAGGATGTCTGTCTGGGGTAGTATAGTCAACTCCTACTCCTGGCTTGTGAGGATGTCTGCCAGGTGTAGTCAACTACCACCTATGACTTGTGAGGACATCTGCCAGGGTAGTCAACTACCTCCCCTGGCTTGTGAGGATGTCTGCCAGGGGTAGTGTAGTCAACTATCACCCCTGGCTTGTGAGGATGTCTGCCAGGGGTAGTATAGTCAACTCCTACTCCTGGCTTGTGAGGATGTCTGCCAGGTGTAGTCAACTACCACCTATGACTTGTGAGGACATCTGCCAGGGTAGTCAACTACCTCCCCTGGCTTGTGAGGATGTCTGCCAGGGGTAGTGTAGTCAACTATCACCCCTGGCTTGTGAGGATGTCTGCCAGGGGTAGTGTAGTCAACTCCTACCCCTGACTTATGAAGATATATGCCAGTGGTAGAGTAGTCAACTCCTATCCCTGACTTATGAAGATATATGCCAGTGGTAGAGTAGTCAACCCCTATCCCTGACTTATGAAGATATATGCCAGTGGTAGAGTAGTCAACTCCTATCCCTGACTTATGAAGATATATGACAGGGGTAGGGTAGTCAACTATCACCCCTTGCTTGTGAGGATGTCTGCCAGGGGTACTGTAGTCAACTCCTATTCCTGACTTGTGAGGATGTCTGCCAGGGGTAGTGTAGTCAACTCCTACCCCTGACTTGTGAGGATATCTGCCAGGGGTAATGTAGTCAACTCCTACCCCTGACTTATGAAGATATATGCCAGAGGTAGTGTAGTCAACTACCACCCCTGGCTTGTGAGGGTGTCTGCCAGGGGTAGTGTAGTTAACTCCTACCCCTGACTTATGAAGATATATGCCAGAGGTAGTGTAGTCAACTACCACCCCTGGCTTGTGAGGGTGTCTGCCAGGGGTAATGTAGTCAACTCCTACCCCTGACTTATGAAGATATATGCCAGAGGTAGTGTAGTCAACTACCACGCTTCGCTTGTGAGGGTGTCTGCCAGACCACCCCTGGCTTGTGAGGGTGTCTGCCAGGGGTAGTGTAGTCAACTCCTACCCCTGACTTGTGAGGATGTCTGCCAAGGGTAGGGTAGTGAACTACCACGCCTGGCCTGTGAGGATGTCTGCCAGGGGTAGGATAGTCAACTACCACCCTTGGCTTGTGAGGATGTCTGCCAGGGGTAGTATAGTCAACTCCTACTCCTGGCTTGTGAGGATGTCTGCCAGGTGTAGTCAACTACCACCTATGACTTGTGAGGACATCTGCCAGGGTAGTCAACTACCTCCCCTGGCTTGTGAGGATGTCTGCCAGGGGTAGTGTAGTCAACTATCACCCCTGGCTTGTGAGGATGTCTGCCAGGGGTAGTGTAGTCAACTCCTACCCCTGACTTATGAAGATATATGCCAGTGGTAGAGTAGTCAACTCCTATCCCTGACTTATGAAGATATATGCCAGTGGTAGAGTAGTCAACTCCTATCCCTGACTTATGAAGATATATGACAGGGGTAGGGTAGTCAACTATCACCCCTTGCTTGTGAGGATGTCTGCCAGGGGTACTGTAGTCAACTCCTATTCCTGACTTGTGAGGATGTCTGCCAGGGGTAGTGTAGTCAACTCCTACCCCTGACTTGTGAGGATATCTGCCAGGGGTAATGTAGTCAACTCCTACCCCTGACTTATGAAGATATATGCCAGAGGTAGTGTAGTCAACTACCACCCCTGGCTTGTGAGGGTGTCTGCCAGGGGTAGTGTAGTTAACTCCTACCCCTGACTTATGAAGATATATGCCAGAGGTAGTGTAGTCAACTACCACCCCTGGCTTGTGAGGGTGTCTGCCAGGGGTAATGTAGTCAACTCCTACCCCTGACTTATGAAGATATATGCCAGAGGTAGTGTAGTCAACTACCACGCTTCGCTTGTGAGGGTGTCTGCCAGACCACCCCTGGCTTGTGAGGGTGTCTGCCAGGGGTAGTGTAGTCAACTCCTACCCCTGACTTGTGAGGATGTCTGCCAAGGGTAGGGTAGTGAACTACCACGCCTGGCCTGTGAGGATGTCTGCCAGGGGTAGGATAGTCAACTACCACCCTTGGCTTGTGAGGATGTCTGCCAGGGGTAGTATAGTCAACTCCTACTCCTGGCTTGTGAGGATGTCTGCCAGGTGTAGTCAACTACCACCTATGACTTGTGAGGACATCTGCCAGGGTAGTCAACTACCTCCCCTGGCTTGTGAGGATGTCTGCCAGGGGTAGTGTAGTCAACTATCACCCCTGGCTTGTGAGGATGTCTGCCAGGGGTAGTGTAGTCAACTCCTACCCCTGACTTATGAAGATATATGCCAGTGGTAGAGTAGTCAACTCCTATCCCTGACTTATGAAGATATATGCCAGTGGTAGAGTAGTCAACTCCTATCCCTGACTTATGAAGATATATGCCAGTGGTAGAGTAGTCAACTCCTATCCCTGACTTATGAAGATATATGACAGGGGTAGGGTAGTCAACTATCACCCCTTGCTTGTGAGGATGTCTGCCAGGGGTACTGTAGTCAACTCCTATTCCTGACTTGTGAGGATGTCTGCCAGGGGTAGTGTAGTCAACTCCTACCCCTGACTTGTGAGGATATCTGCCAGGGGTAATGTAGTCAACTCCTACCCCTGACTTATGAAGATATATGCCAGAGGTAGTGTAGTCAACTACCACCCCTGGCTTGTGAGGGTGTCTGCCAGGGGTAGTGTAGTTAACTCCTACCCCTGACTTATGAAGATATATGCCAGAGGTAGTATAGTCAACTACCACCCCTGGCTTGTGAGGGTGTCTGCCAGGGGTAATGTAGTCAACTCCTACCCCTGACTTATGAAGATATATGCCAGAGGTAGTGTAGTCAACTACCACCCTTCGCTTGTGAGGGTGTCTGCCAGACCACCCCTGGCTTGTGAGGGTGACTGCCAGGGGTAGTGTAGTCAACTCCTACCCCTGACTTGTGAGGATGTCTGCCAAGGGTAGGGTAGTGAACTACCACGCCTGGCCTGTGAGGATGTCTGCCAGGGGTAGGATAGTCAACTACCACCCTTGGCTTGTGAGGATGTCTGCCAGGGGTAGGGTAGTCAACTACCACCCCTGGCTTGTGAGGATGAGGAGTAAAAAGTACTGGTGCTTACGTTATCCTTGGCGTCTATGTCAGCCCCTGCATGCAACAGCAGCATTGCCACAGCCACTTGACGTCTCTTGCATGCCAAGTGTAGAGCAGTGAACCTTCTCTGAAAACAAACATAACACAATCTGGTAATAAAACAATAGGTGCGTGTGCATAAATGCATGTTAGAACAGACATAATTTATGCTATGATTTTATACATGATTTTATGATGACAGTGATCAGACTTGTACTTTCCAAGGTGTCTACCTAACCACCCTAGCTTACATACTAACTCATGTAAACACAAACCAAGGACAGCAGTTATCATACTCATCTTACATCCGTTCCTGTTGAACATTTCATTTCTGCTGTCACCAATTACAGCATTGCATGCAGGCGATAATAATTTCCTGATAAATCATAACTCCACAGTGGTCCCTCCAAAGGGAATGGCTGACCACTCAGTTAGTCCTAAACTCTAAACTTACTACCTCTGTTTTTTTTAAATGCTTCACCAACAGATAGATCTGAAATGAATGGTCCAAAGATGAGAATGAACGTAGATAGAGGCAGGTGGACTCCGTAGTTGGAAGTTGACATATTACAATATGGATGAACTGACCTTATCGAGGAGGCTGATGGAAGCCCTGTTGCTAAGCAAGGCCTTCACGCAGTCGGTGTTTCCGCGGGCTGCAGCACAGTGCAAGGGCGTCTCTTCATCCTGGAGACAGAGGCATCAAAGTAAGCAAAACTATCAGTTAAAATCGGAATATTTAAAAAAAGCTCACCATAAAGCTACTACAGTAAGTGCCCCAAAGCAACAACTGATTAGCAAAACTGCAACTTTATATATTGCTAATACATTCATACAGCAACACTGTTAATATTTATTCATCTATATATTAATACGCTAATTTAGGAGCCTTGTAAATGTATCTCCTCCCAGGTGTCAAGGTCCATTGTAAGTGTATCTCCTCCCACGTGTCAAGGTCCATTGTAAGTGTATCTCCTCCCAGGTGTCAAGGTCCATTGTAAGTGTATCTCCTCCCACATGTCAAGGTCCATTGTAATTGTATCTCCTCCCAGGTGTCAAGGTCCATTGTAAGTGTATCTCCTCCCAGGTGCCGAGGTCCATTGTAAGTGTATCTCCTCCCAGGTGTCAAGGTCCATTGTAAGTGTATCTCCTCCCAGGTGCCGAGGTCCATTGTAAGTGTATCTCCTCCCAGGTGTCGAGGTCCATTGCAAGTGTATCTTCTCCAAGGTAGTGAGGTCCATTGTAAGTGTATCTCCTCCCAGGTGATGAGGTCCATTTAAGGGTATCTCCTCCCAGGTGTCGAGGTCCATTTTAAGTGTATCTCCTCCCAGGTGGTGAGGTCCATTGTAAGTGTATCTCCTCCCAGGTGTCGAGGTCCATTGTAAGTGTATCTTCTCCCAGGTGTCGAGATCCATTGTAAGTGTATCTCCTCCCAGGTGTCAAGGTCCATTGTAAGTGCATCTTCTCCCAGATGACAAGGTCCATTGTAAGTGTATCTTCTCCCAGGTGTCAAGGTCCACTGTAAGTGTATCAGAGTTGAGTCGAATGTAAATATATATATATATATATTCCAATCCTAAATATTGATATTAGCTATTATTCAGAATGACAATAACTGTGCAGGGAAGCACTAGGTGGCAGTATATCAAACACCAGTAAAGCTACATAGTTGGTTTCAATAAAGGAAATATCCACTATGCTAACTCGACTAAGATATTCACTACACTGTTGTTCTAATAGGCTGGTTGTTATGGAAAGAAAAATGGACTACCCAGTGCAAAGACTGCCATGCAAGAGTCAGTGTCCCACAGACCACAAACTAATAAATGTTGCCTTCCTTTGTAAACAATTCTGTTTAACAATGCAACACTTTAATACCAAAAGCAACACTTTTATCCCTGTTTTTGTGTATATTTTCAGTTGATAAAAAACATGATGTGTTTATGTCATATCTTATGTAACTAGTGTGCCAAGATTTTGTATGATTATTGTATATTTTTTTGCACAAGAAAGTCACTGGCTTATCTTGAGTCCTACAATTCTTCATCTACAATGTTTGTATAGTCCGCAGTTATCATATATATGTCAATTAAAAAAAACATATTCACATTGCTGGTTGTCACCAGATAACTTTCATTTATTACTTGTGATAATTAATACTTTCTTATGACTCATGTACAATGTAGACATAGAACTGAAACTGATGTCAATACGTAAAACAATAATGCCACTTTGAAACTGCACACAAGAAAATACATTGCAACACTATTACGCCGTCAAAGTAACAACCCAACTTTAATATTGTTAACATTGTGGCAGTGTATGTCAGTCGTCTACCATATTTTCATTTTTTTGCTTGCTCAGGGCAAAAATAATTAAAATAGTGTCAGAATGAAAACTGACAACAGCATGATTTGCTTTAGTAGAATTGATTAAATCATATATTTTGGAATTTGGACCAATTTACTTTAGGACACAATTATCAATATTACTTTATTCGATTTGCAATGTCATATCAGCTTGTTGATGAAAGGAAAATTTTATTAAAGGTAAATGCACTGGCAAAGCACATGTAATAGGTAGTGAATGAAACATGCATGCATGCACGCATGCACACACACACACACACACACAAACAATGTACAACTAACCCTAACTAATTTTCTAAGTCTAATTCTAACCAAAAATGACCACAGACAAATTATCTTGCCACAAACAAAAAATCCAGTACATAATTATGGTTAATAATCTTCTAAAGGTTTTGTTGCAACAACTACAAAACTGCAAAATTCACTAAAATAAAGATAACTGGCAGAATATAGTTAATATGATGCTGAAGCAGTCATATCTTACGTGCCAACAACAATGGTAATAAAATATTCAACGCTAACATGGTACTTCTACAAACCAACTGACAAACAAGGTCACAAATCAAAAACAACAGAACCAACTGAGCAAGCTACTACTTTCTGAAACCTGACAAACTCTGCTAACAAAGATAGACATGCAGCATAAAACTGATAGCGTTAGAGTAGTCACCGTCACCATCAAGACAGGGCGCCACACAGGCAAGACGAACTGTTGATCGTCACCCTTGCGTGACAACCTGCAGCGGAGCATGCAAGAAGCCAAAGCTCAAGTTATTTCTTACAACAAAATTGTGAACTATCACAAATAGATTTATAATGTGGATACAATAAAAATGCTAAGCAAAAGCTGGCAAAACAATATATTTCATATTAATGTATAATATGCTGTGACCTTCCAACAAGGTTGTCAATGCACATCTGTACTTTTATCATGTATAGTAGGTATGATTTACTTTATAAATGTTGTTAAATAAAGACAATTATAAATTGGCTGCCTCAAATGTACCGGGTAATTCCATTCCATTGCATTTTGTATTGAATTTCCGGCCCAAACACTGGTCTTTTTGAATTAAAGATAAAGTGAATTTGCATTTTATGTATGGTTACGTATAACATGTTATGGTTAATTATGTGACATGTGGTTACATAATAATAAAATGAATGTTGATCTTCGTGTTCACCCACAACTCTGTTCTTTGTTTTATACTGTATTATCACTGTGTTGATATGTAGGCAGACTGATATGTGCTGGAAACAGTCCTCTTAGATAAGGTAATGTGCACCTGGTTCCCTTTTAACCAGCATGATTAATATGCAAAGTTGTGTAAGTGAGAATACTCACATTCATATATGTCACCTTAGTAATATAATGTGTACAATATTATGTACATAAAGAATGCTCATATTATCTAAAGACAGGGAAGTTAGAGGTGGCCATAACCATAATTAGGACTGAGACTTCAAACTTTGTATCAGTTAATTATTCCCACAGAAAGGACAAATTGGTAGACATTTCCTGCTGGTCCAGCCAACTGACTAGATATCTCATAAATGCAATAATTGCACAGAATAAAATGCAAAGAAAAGCTAACAATGAAGAAGTGATAAAAATTGAATGTATGGTTATGATAAGAAACATAATGGTATGGAGAATCCTGTCTCCTCATGTGAGGAGACAGCAGGTGGTGTTTGGATGAAGAAAGAAACAGGTCATTGAGCAGAACAGGGCCGAGTCTACTGGGTTTATTAAAGTGGAAGAACAAAAATATAAAGCAGAAGACATACAGTGGACACAGTTGACCCATGACAATTGGCTCAATGCTAAGGCCTGGAGAGAATGGGTGGCCAGGATGGAAGGTGGCTGGAATAAAGAAACAACTGTCACCATTTATAATGACATCACTATGCTTAAGATCTTAACTTAGATTGTCCCTATCACTAAGCCATGACCTTATCATTAACCCATGACCCTACCAATAACTAATGACCTGTATCTACAGACAACAGTGAATGGATTCAGACATTCGTTGATGAATTATGTCATTACACACTGCCAAAGAACAATTACAGTGGCCACAACAACTTGCAAAACAATAGCAACCCTTCTTTACAATTAAACACAGAGGAGATGGCCCTACATGTTTAAAAAACATGCCATGAAATTAGAAAACACCAACTTTGCACTGATCAGCATTTAGACAAATACTGTGATATGTGTAACGACATGCTGACAGATACACATTGTCACACTGCCCACATTGCCACCATTCCACACACTCCAGCACCAGTGTAACACATGCTGACAGCTGAATCAATAGGCAATGCAGACACTCCGAAAGACACACACAATCATATCAGTGATGGCATCTGTACAAAGCATTTGGAAAGCTAAACACTCAATCAGATTTCATCTAAGGCTGATAATTCTCCAAATGAAGGCCTCTGTTACAGCAATGTGACATGTAGCCAGTCAAATATATGGTAGACTCTCTTCCAGACACAACTTGACAATGACCACTCACACTGACTTACTGAGAATTATAACACATGATAAATCAGTTGATATAGGAGACCACATGTATACTATATGTTCCCTGGAATCAGTTGCTGAAAATATGATAATTCATATACAGATAAGCTGATATAAAAAAAACAAAATTTGAGTAGAATCTTGGCAACTGTACTTACGTTTATCCAGTTATTGCTGTGAATGTGAGAACAACTATTGCCATTGTTTTCTTGAGGTTTTAGTATGATCTTTTGTGGGAAAATATGAAATTATTCATTAAAAATAAATGTTAAAAAATAATAGGATTTATATGTTTGATATAAACCGACTGCTATTATTATATTATGTTTTCAAAATTGTGTTGGGTTTAATAAACACTTCTAATACTACCCCCTTGTAGTAAGAGACTGGTTCTTCAGGGTGTCCAGTGTCACCACTGACCTACACATCTCCTTAACAATGGTGTAATTTACCATGTGTTCCTTGACACCCACCTTGTCTTGTAGATTGATGTGGGCTCCGGCTGCGCACAGGAACTCTATGATGTTCGTGTGTCCATACCTTGCTGCCACATGTAGGGCCGTCTCCTCTGACTACAACACAGCGACCCCTTACATTGGCTTAGCCCACAAAGCCCATATTCTCAAGAAAGTTTCACAATTTGTACTATACTATCTTCTACCCACCCGTGGAAGAACAAACCAAGTGCAGCCGTTATCACCATTGCAGTATTTTGGTCTTAAATTTGTTCCTGCTGATCATATAATTTTGCTAACATCTGTCAACATTGGAAAGCGAACATTTAGCTACAGTGGCACACTTTGAAGAGTGGCTTTCCACTTAGTTCACGGTGACACCCACTGTGTATTTGGTACATGTAAGAAAAACACCAAATAACTATGTGTGCTTATTAATAACACATTTATCGTATTGTTATGCAAGGCATCTTTCTCAACTTCGATTGCAATTTACAAGTCCATGAGGCCCTGTGAAGGCACCAATTCCCAGAAGTCAGAAGGAAGCATGATTGACACTGGCATAAAACAACCAACACCTCCCTCAACATTTACTATAAGGGTCATGCCCCAGTTAGACTTCCTGTTTTGTTACAAACAAAAAAAGGGCAGTGTATTTTTGAGAAATTATATTTTTGGACAAAATTCACATGCTCTGACATAAGAGCATTTGAGTAGGCAGATTTTCAGGTGTGATCGTAGAAGCTATTGACAGAAAAATGGTGTATTTTAGCTGATTTTACTAAGGGGAAGGATATTTGGCAGCAATTTGGCTATTCGACTCTTTAGCCGGAGTACTGCCTGCATCCATTTGTATATTGACAGGTGTCATACATACAGGTATTTTATGAGAGCTAGAAATATCTAATTTTGACCAAACTCAACCAGCATGTCAATGAGATGATAACAGCAGGTAAGGAGTTTCAGAATTTTGTAGGTCACGTTTTCTTATCATCATACAAAACACTAAAATGACAACCAATGGGAAAACTAACTGTAGACTGACCCCTATACCTCAAGTTTATCGGACATAATCAAAGCCATTCTAAGTTGGTTTAACATAACAAACACTATGAGTACATCATGTAAATCAAGGGCTAGTCATGCAATCATTGATTGGTGTGAAACCTGACTGATATCATTATGACCATGTCGAACAAACAACTTAACAATGGCCAACATCTTGTTCCACATTCATAGGCACTATTGTAGGGACTTCATTACATTCCCGGACCATTAACAAAGCCTTTTAAAATAACAGTAGTTTGGACAAGCACAAGGAGAATATTATATAAATCAAGTGACAGTCATTATGTAGTGTAAATAGATTGGTGCTGTCATCTACAGCATAGGCCATAGCATCCATTTTACTCAAGGCAGCAGAAACTTGGGGTCCATAACCGACTGTGTTATATCCGAATCCACAGTACATGTATAATGAGACTCGTAATAACTTGTACCTAGTAATTAGATTCTAAATAGTGCCTTGAGCATTTTAATGGAAACATTCATTTAATAAATATTATTGTTTTCAGCTTCATAAATAATGGTTGGTATTCACCTTATTCTGGTTGTTAATTTCCGCACCATGTTCTTTGAGGAACTCAACTATATCCACATGACCCTGTCTTGCTGCCGAGTAGAGCGCGTTATCACCATTCTGAAATAACGTCCATATTAAAATTAAATACCACTAAAATTTATCGGGGTGTCAAGATTAAATCATCATAACATTGACCAGAAAATACATCTTTAAAACAAATATTCTTAAGGTGATGATCATCATTGACACACTACAGATTAAATATAATTTAAAGGTACTGGAATATCTAAATTAAATAAAAATAGTAACATGTCTTTAAGGCATATACAATATAACAGTAACTATGACCACCACTGCACCACATCAACATGCAACAAAGTAGGATTTTTCTTAGAATTAAATTCTTTCATGAAACTGGTAAATAACATCAAATATATGCACCTGAGTCATAAAGAAAATACTTTCAAAACAAATTATGTGAAGAAATGTAACAATAAGTTATTTTCAAAAGGTAAAAGGCGATTTCTTTTCTACATTCATAATACAGTAAACGAATCAAACGATTTAGTGTTTAAAAAAATATATAAATATACATATTTATATATATAGCGAAAACTCTTGGATTCTTTTTATCAAATCAATACATGTATACATATATGTGGACATCTGTTCATAGGCCAACACATTAAACATGAGAGTATGTCTAATTGATACATGCAACAAATGTGTGTATTATTGACACCTGTAAAAACATGGGGTTTAGCAATATTCTTGCAGGAAACAAAACTAAAGTCTTGACAAAACTTTTGTAATGGTGAGTGCATAATTCTGAATGAATAGTTCTGTGGTACTCGACCACAACCATAGTGAACCATAATATACCTTGTCTGTCGCCTTGAGGTCGATGTCTTTTGACCAGAGGTACTTGACGATGTCCAAGTGGCCACCAGAGGCCGCCACATGTAGAGCTGTCTCCCCATGCTGAAACAGATTAGCCAATGAAATTGCATGACATGTCGGGGTGTGGCTTTAAATATTGTCATTTGCCAAATGTAGTGAGAATCAGGTCACTGGAGTGTTGGTTGTAATAGTATTGTTGTAGCACTCTACGACTCTCAGGACTACTAGTCTGATTTCATGAAATAAAATAAAAACAATTAATTTCTAGAATTTTGATGAGTTGTGCAAAATCATGTCATTATGGCACTATCTGATGACCACAAATGAGTAGTCAATTTATCTACCAATAAAACTTGAATATTAAAGGAAAACAAAAGCCATCTTTTTGGGCCTACAAATCTAAAAGAATTGGTAAAAACTAACCATTAAGAACTACAATCAAGAATTATGACAGCAGTTTACTAGAATAACCTTGTTGAAGACACATATAGAGTGCCAAAATAAATTCAGCGAGGCAAATTAGAGTAATAATCTTATTCTGGCGAATTGGAAAGAGTAGGCATTGGTGATAGCGCCACTGTTATAGAAAGCCCGATGTCACCAATGCCTACTCTTCCCAATTCGCCAGAATTAGAATATTATTCTAGTTTGCGTTGCTTAATTTTATTTTGGCATTGTAACTACTAAAAATGTTAAATTCGCATGGTGTCATTATAACCATTCTTATAAGTGTAACTCTGAATTGAAGGGAATATGAGAAACCTATGAGCAGGCCTACTCATATGCATTTGACACATCACTGCAGCATCAATGTCAAAGAAGCTTTATGAGCTTATTGGTCAAGAATCGAGGGAGTGTCTCAATATGTCAACCATCGGGAACTGTAAGATTTCACCAGACTCTCCCACTTTGAAAATAAATTCTGGGTAAACCACAGGCATGATATCGTTGATTGTAGTTGAAAATGGTTAGACTGTATTAACTCTTAGGTGTACAATGTACATGCCCACACAGTTTCCTTTTGTTTCCTTTTCAGTCATGTGACAAATACACAGATCAGCAGATATAGTGAAGTTGTGGTCAAACTTTGGTTCAGACATATGCCTTGTCACTGCTTCATGGTAGTCATGTTCCTCTTCAGAGTCAATAAATACCTTGTGTTATAATGCGATGTGCCCGAGTGGTGAGTTAACCTCTCTATCTGAGAAATAAACCTACAGCATAATTGTGCCGTTTGAAGTTTTTGCCCCAGGTGACATGAAAAGTTCAGTGAACAAAGCACCATCCAAGATATAACACAGGACATATAGTAAATAAACAATGCCCAGGGCTTGCTAGGCTTGTTAGTCATGGAGCCAGGAAGTGAAGTCCCAATTTTGATTCACATCAGGATGCTTGCCAGTGTACAGTAAGTAGGTCAATACACCACAACTAGGATTTATAAGGGGTCAGGACACTGTTAGATTTCCTGCTTGGTTACAGACGAAAAAGTGTAGTATATTTTGGGGAAATTATTTTTTACAATATTCACCTGCTCTGACATAAGTGCATTTGCGTAGTCAGATTTCTAGATGTGATTGTAGAAGCTGTTGACAGTAAAATGGTGTATTTTTAGCTGATTTTACTAAGCGGAAGGATATTAGGCAGCAATTTGGCTAGTTGACCCTTTAGCCGGATTACTGCCTGCATCCATTTATAAATATTGATGGGTGTCATACATAAAGGTATTTTGTAAGAGCTAGAAATATTAGATTTTGACTAAACTCGACCAGCATGTCAATGAGATGATGATAACGGCAGGTCAGAAGTTTAATACATTTTCTAGGTCACGTTTTCTTATAATTAGACAAAACGTTAACATGGTCACCAATGGGAAAACTATCAGTGTGCTGACCCCAATTAGAGAGCCTGGCAACGGATGCACGCTATAGTCATTGCACAATCACGGAGGACGCATTTTACTTCAAATATCTTGAAACAATTACTGAAAATACGTACTGGCAAAACTACAGTTGAATGGAACAGTTTTTTGATATTACAGACTTCTCATCAGTCTGCAAGTCAAAATCACAGCGACGGAACACATATCTTATAAGGGGGGTGGGGTGTGTATGCCAGTAGTTCAGCCTCAATTTGAAAATATGTATGAAAATGAACCAATAACATTGCAGCAGGGTGATTCATCAATCGTTTTTTGTTTACTTCAGCTAACTAAACACACTTGAAGATGTTGTCATTGACCCTAATGAAGTCTGAGGAAAGTGATTAGCTGGAGTCAGCCAGAGCTGGAGCCTGTTATCAAATCTGTCTACTAACTGGACCTTCTGGCCAATCAAGCAAGTGGCATTGTTTTCTGAATGTCTGCTAATTATGCTGTGTAATATTATGTAATTGAACTGCTTGAGACATCTGGCCTTTGAGGAATTCCCACCCTAATGTGACTTTTTGTTGATGTTTACCTTTATAAATAGGGCACAAGGTAAAAACATCAATACAAATTTGAATGTAACGTAACAACTGGCTGTATTGAATTTTCTTATAAAACACATATTGGACTTTCTGGAAAACTGTATCAGGAATTCATAGTGCCACCTGAGAACATTGTGCTGGATTACGAATTGTCCAACAGCGAAGTGCTGATTTTTCTGGTGCCTTGCCAAGTTTGGTGGCACCTTTGAAATATGCATAAAACACAAACACCTGGAGGGATTACAAAAAATAAAATTGCAGAGTGCTTGTAACATTGGTGCCTATAAAGTGTGTTGTTTTCAAATTTTGTCTCCAAAATCACCATAAAGCCATTCAAACTATCTGGGCTGCTGTGTAAGAAACACATTGGCATTATATAATAAGGCTCAACTAGCAAGAGTTTATTGCAGATGTACACATTTAGGTGATTTATGTTCTTGATTATGTGGGCCAACACAATGCAGAGACAGGCAGAGACAGGCAGAGACAAGCAGAGACAGGCAGAGAGAGACAGGCAGACAGACAGACACACAAAGAGACATATTTGATGCAAGAACACTGGCATGCCCAGTCTCCATAAGGTGACAGCCAGATGGACACAGACTGACACACAGAAGATGAAGTTTACTTAGTTTACACCAGAGCCACAGTAAATAACATAGCCTAATGTCTCCCTAGAAGTGGAGGTGTAGATTTGCAAATGAACTGCGTAGCCATGGACTTATGAAAGATAGGACTAGTTTCTCATACCCTAGACAAGCCCAGTGCCAGTATATCGCATGGTATCACGCAGTAGAGTGGCTGCAAACAAGTGTGTCAGACACTGGCAACAAACCAGGGTCGAGTTATCTACAAGACAGGAGGGGCCATGACACCACCCTGGCCGCCTCACAATGACGTTTTACTCACTAGCAAGATACTGAACTGTCTTGCCACTTAGTCTATAAATAGTTACTTCGTTATTGTGCGAAAGTTGCCATATCTTTCATACACTCATGATTACTTGGTTTGTTTGAATAAACCAGATGTGTCAGTTGTTGCGAGTGGATGGGAACCAAATATAGCATTTCTGTATATCCTATGGTCAGAGAAAGTCAGTGATTGTAACTGGGTGACATTCCTCCTAGTTTAACACAATGATCCCAAATCCACCAAGAGCCACAACACATGTTTACACACATACTAAACTTCACCTGCAGTTTAGTCCTCATGTACACCTACATGCCACATATTGTTCTCTGGGCTCCTCTTTTCTCACCATCACTACCGGTACATGTGTACCCAATTCTGGTTATATATCAAATCAACTTTAAGATGGCCAATATTACAAAGTCATATCATGCCCAATCTGTGCAACAGCAACCCTATTTGGTTAGTCTCCTGCATTAATTCATTCTCCATATCCCCAGGCAGCTTAGATCTTCTGTCCACAACATTTTGTTGTTGTTAAGACTCAGCTTAACATTGGTAGATGAGCTTTCTCTGTTGTTGCACCCAACATCTGGAATGAACTCCCCATTACTTTAAAATCACCTGAAACTATAGCCAATTTATTTTAAAACTCAAGACTTATTTGTTTGAAACTGCTTTCCCACCCTAAGTCTTTGCTTGTCCCTTGCTTTAATGATGACTCTTGTGTTCATTATTACACCTAATGATTCTGGTTTTGTTGTATGTCTGAGCTGAGTGAGCTCAGGTGAAACGGGTTAATAGGGGTTCAATGGTAGAGATGAAGATTAGCTTACCTTGTTGGCATAGTTGATATCATAATGACTGGCTGTTTCTAGTAACTCCTCCACCCCCGCTGCATTGCCATCCTCCACTGCAGCAAACAGGGCAATCATCACAAAGTTCTCCTCATCCTCCTCCTGCAAGAGACAACCAAACAGTCACTATGTGAAGCACACCATCTACGACAGCCAAACTACGCGGTTCAGATGGAACAATATCTTGTAGACAAACCAGACAGTCACTGGGTGAAGCACACCATCTACGACAGCCAAACTACGCGGTTCAGATGGAACAATATCTTGTAGACAAACCAGACAGTCACTGGGTGAAGCACACCATCTACGACAGCCAAACTACGCGGTTCAGATGGAACAATATCTTGTAGACAAACCAGACAGTCACTGGGTGAAGCACACCATCTATGACAGCCAAACTATGCGGTTCAGATGGAACAATATCTTGTAGACAAACCAGACAGTCACTGGGTGAAGCACACCATCTATGACAGCCAAACTATGCGGTTCAGATGGAACAATATCTTGTAGACAAACCAGACAGTCACTGGGTGAAGCACACCATCTACGACAGCTAAACTACGCGGTTCAGATGGAACAATATCTTGTAGACAAACCAGACAGTCACTGGGTGAAGCACACCATCTATGACAGCCAAACTATGCGGTTCAGATGGAACAATATCTTGTAGACAAACCAGACAGCCACTGGGTGAAGCACACCATCTTTGGCATCCAAACTATGAAGCTAAGAACCACATAAACTAAGGTACCAGAACCACCAGGATTAAATGGGACACAGTATCTTGTAAACAAACCAATCACTAAAAGAACCACATAAAATGGTAGCAGAATCACCAGGTTTAGGTGGACATAATATCTTGTAGACAAATCAGACATTTCTTAATCTGCAAGTGTCAAGTATAGTCATTCAATGGATTAACTGAATGCACTCATGTTTGTACTAATGGAAATGTATATTATTGTGTTAAAACTATCTACGTTTTAAGCTATTAAGTATGTGGCTAAATGTGATTCCAGCAAATAAACCATGCCTTCATCCATGAAATTCCATTTCACTGTATGTAGATGCACTCAAATAATATTAACGTGCCTGGTATCGTCAACAGTATTATCTTCCCAATCTAAATGCACCAAATCATATTAATGTTCTGTTATACACATAGTGGCCAATGTAGAGACTGTCAATATATCATACTTGAGTATGAGCAATTAGGCATTTCTAGCACACTGTGTAAAACTTGATCTGTAGTGGGAGAAGGTACCAATTCACCACAAAGCCACTCTATTTGATAAACATTGCACTTAACCTTTTATTTATTTTCAGAGAGCTATTTTAGTGCAAGTTCGCTAGCCCCCACAGGCAACTCACCACAACCAGGCTGGGTAACACACAAGAATGTAAACAAAAGTGCTAACATTAACAATCAAAGCCATTTTTCCTACTAAGGTAACAATTTCTGTTCAATGTTTGCACACATGCAATATATTTTATCATAAATTCTAAGAGATTGATATACTATTTTCTACATATATATTTTGTATATTTAAAACAAAATGATATTATTAAAATTTCAGACCACATGCACTTATACATTGGATTTATAGAGGCTACCTAAAGGAT
The DNA here is from genome assembly GCA_020002185.1 of Paraescarpia echinospica. Lineage (NCBI taxonomy): Eukaryota > Metazoa > Annelida > Polychaeta > Sabellida > Siboglinidae > Paraescarpia > Paraescarpia echinospica. The sequence continues at coordinate 40,393,309 of CM034541.1, forward strand.
AACTCATTTCACCATTAACCATGTCTAGATTTGTTTATTAATCAAGCATATTTTATAATTAACAAGTAGACTACCAATGTCAAACAATATGTGAACAACAGCTAAACATATCCAAGGCACACAACAGTTAAAATCAACAAAGCTTAGTTGTCCTTTTGGCTATAAATTGTAATGATATATTGACTTTGTCACAACATGCCTTCACTTTGTTTTTCTCATTAGAGACAGGAAGAGAATTGTTACTGTGGACTACCAGAGGGCCAACTCTTGCTGCCCCCAGAGGGAACTGTTATCAGTGTACTTACCAGCTGGTACTAGTGGTGTGATTCAGTACTAGCAGCTAAATGCATCAACAACATCACCAAATTCACCATCTATCCCTATGCTCTCAAGCTTAGCCCCTTAGAGTAATAGAGTACTTGTCATGGTGGCCAGAGAAAAACTTCAAAGACACTGCGAAATATTACATGAAGAAAAGCCAGATCAACATCACTCAGCAATGGCCCAGAGAGAGACTGACATGCTCTGGATTCACCTCTGGACCCATGACTAATCCCTGGTGGACGTCATCCTCATTTCAAGGGACCACCGATGGATTTAGAGTTATTTACTTACGTGTCTTTAGAATACATGTTATCCTTTCTGTGGGGTCTTTCTCCTACCCAAGAGAATTGAGTGATAATCAATTCACCAGATGACGCAATATAAACGAGTGCTTTGTTGCTTCACGGGTGGGTATAAGTTACTATACTGTATACACCTGGTATACAAAACTACATACACATATGTATCCAGCATTTCCATTTCCACTTCACATAGACTGCTTTCACCAAACCACATCGTCAGTACCGCATGACCCTAATACACCAGTGATTTAGGAGAGAATTATATTACCCAATAAACACTGCAGCTTTCCGAAAACCAACACATGCACTATTTGAATAATCCAGCAATCACAGGAAAATCCAATTTTGCAAATTCCATCATTCTGCATTCGCTCTGCACATTTGCCCTGGAAATGGCATCGAGTTATTGACTGAGAGGGAACATTCTTGGAAACCTTTTATCGGAAGTAGCGGTATCGGGATTAAAGCAATCTTCCCCATAACCAAGAAAGTTTGGATTGGAATAATAGTGAGTAGCACTATCATCCCACAAAATTGCAAAGTAAACAAGGGTGGTAATATAAGAAAGTAAATGAGATACAACTGTATATAATTAGAATAAAAGGTGAGCAAAAAACAAGGTGGTAGTTAGGAGTTTGGTTCCATGTTGCTAGCACTAGTAATCTGATAGACCAAGATCTACCTTCATGAACTAGATGCAGACATATAGTCAAAGATAATATATATTTATATATATAAATATATATATATATATACATATAACCATATATACAGTGTATATATTATCTATCTATCTATCTATCCATCTATCCATCCATCCATCCATCCATCCATCCATCCATCTATATATATATATATATATATATATGTATATACATGTAGCCATAGATAATTAATATATATATATATATTATATATATATATTTATATTATCTATGGCTACATTTATATGCATATATATACATATATATATATATATATACATATATCTACATATATATATATATAAATATATATAGTTAGATATATATATACATATATATTATATATATATATATATACTTCTTCTTTTTTACTTTGTCACTTGACAGTGATAATCGTAGCAGTGACTTTTTAATGTGAGTTTATGCCAGTTCGAGATCAAATAATTATTTAGCCATTTATTTAAAAATGCATACACATATGTAACTGTGGTCATGGTGTCATGGAGACCCTTGTTGAGGAAAAGTGTACATTATAGGTCAATATCATATTTTATATTTGTTGTGTACAACTGTATATTTAAGTTATTTTTAAATTAAATATGTCATGCAATTTACATAAAGCAGTATTGAATAAAATACATGTTTTAATCTTAATAATTCTACAAAGATGTCATGGCATCATATTGGCATTTGTGACTTGGAGAAAATTGAAAACTACATAAGTATTATCATAAATGGTGGCTTCCCTGTGGAGTCTGATAATCTCTTCAACATGCTAAAATCTTAGGTATCTGATGTCCTTCTATAGCAAACAACACCAGTAGCAGACCGACTGATGTACATGCATATACAGTCATTTGCAAAAGGTTAAGACCAGGCACGATTTTTTGAAGAAATTTGACAAAACTATGATTTTTTGGCCTTCACATAACATTATATCAGTTTATTTTGCCAAATAAACGTAGTACAACATAATATGAAACTTTGTCATCCAAAAGTGTCAGTGTCTCTACTTTTCAGTATTTAGTGTGGCCTCCTTTGCTGTCAATGACCGCCTGGATGCGACGTGGCATGCTAGAAACCAGAGATTTGCAGTACTCCTGGGTGATTTTGGTGACCCAAACATCCTTGATAGCTTGTTTCAAGTTTTGAGCGCTTGTTGGTTGTTTGTCTGCCACCTTATCCTTCATTATAGTCCACAGGTTCTCAATGGGATTTAGATCTGGGCTGTTCCCAGGCCATTCCAGCACGGAGATTTTGTTCTTCTTGAGGAAATCAGTGGCTACCTTGGATCGGTGACAAGGAGCGCCATCTTGCATAAAAATCGTACATTTGTGGATGTCCATATGCAGTTTCAGCTTCTCATTCAGCAACTCCACATACCTAGGTCCATTCATAGTGGTGTTAGGCGGAATAAAATACAGACCAGAAGGGCCAAAACATGACATGGCACCCCAAATCATCTGACTTGTGGCTGCTGTATATTTCTCATTAAATCACTTACCTACTGGCCGCCTAACGTGCCTCTTGCGAGGTATAAACTGTTGCATGGTCAATTCATCTGAGAACAACACTTTCTTCCACTGCGCGAGAGTCCAGTGGCGATGTCGTCTGGCAAAGTCCAGTCTCTTTTTTTTTCATCACAGGTGTCAGGCGTGGCTTCCGGGCTGGCTTGCGGGACTTGAGCCCAAATTCCTTGCTGAGACGTCTCGAAATAGTACTGAGACTTATTTCCGTACCTTTTAAGCGTAAAGCAGCCCGAATTTTCTTGCATGAGCTCATTGGCGAGCACATCACGATGCGTCTCATTGAGTGGTCATCTCTGAGCATAGTTTTCCGTGAACAACCACTCCTTTTACTGTCACGAAAAGTGCCATCAGTATTGAATTTGACGATGGCATTGTGCACGGCTGTCTTGGAATAACGTAATTTAGCACTAATGTCTCTTTCCGTATATCCTTCTCCATGTAGAGTCACTATGTGTGCCCTTAGAACCTCTGTGAAAGACAATTTTTTTGCCCATTTCAGGGATGAAGACAAAACTGAAAAACACCTAATCGATACTGACAGCAGCAAACAAATTACCTGGAAGTACTGACTAGGCGCATTGCTTCAAGGCCCAAATAGGATGATGCAATGCAGACATTATCTGATGCCATACCGTAAAATGCTTAAAAATCGTGCCTGGTCTTAAAACTTTTGCAAATGACTGTATAGCAAGCAACACCAACAGCTACAAGCAGCAGCTACAACAACTAATTTAACAGCAATTTAACTGTAACAATTTGCAACAACAACTGCATCAACAACAAAAACGGAAGCAGCAGTTATATGTTTAAACAATCGCACACAACAATAGCATTATGTACAGCTATTGCATATAGCTGTGACAATAAATGATTCAATAACTGTCATATGACACTTACTTGGCAGGACCTGAACCCACAACAGCAGCTACAGAAAGGGCAAGACAGAGAGCTGTCAGCAAGCAGTCTGGATGCTCACACACATCTCTATGCCACTGGCTGCTGCCAATTGCACTCAGCATTTATACAACCACCAGGGACCCACCAAGCAGCCATTAGGGCCATGCATCATTGCCTGGGCACAGCAATATGCCTAATGTAATCAGGGAGCTCCTTACAGATAGCACTGACCTGGTAGGCTGGGTGCTAACTAGAAGGACCATCTGAGTCTCTACATTGTTAAACCTGCCCCTTGGAGTGTTTCTCTGGTATGCCAGTAACTCTCTGGGTCTAACTGTGCCTGTTCTCCCCACGACATCTAACTATACTCTCCAGTTTTCACAACATTAGAACAAATCATGGTTTAATTGAGAAAAAAACAGTTATTTTATCACAAAATCCACCTGCTGTGGCCTCATGATAATTTAGTATTTTATATAAAAATATGACTAAATCCTGCACAAAAATATAATTTATATGGTTTAGATGAATAGGTCTGAGTTGGTAATGTAAGTTTCATACTCCAATACCAAATACTGCTCTCCTAAAACTGCCCAGAGATTGGATGCACTGTCCTAGGGATTATATACTTTATGTGCTATATTGCTGGTTTATGATATGTCTGTAACTGAGTGTGTGGTCATGAACATAAAGGCTAAGACAGGAAGTCTTGCGGACAGTAGGAACCATGTCTGTAGGAAGCATGTTGTGGGCAGGAAATTGTTGTCATAACAAGGCCACAAACAGAATGCTCCAAGCTACACTAAAGGCTATGGTCTAATGATCTCCTGGTTGACTGTGAGGCTTTTCAGGTCTGTCACAATGTACTGGTTTAGCCAACCTTCAGATAAGCTACAAGCCTGGTTCATTTGTGGGACTAAGTGAGTTAATTACTGTTGAGCCCAGGCCAATGGAGGTTCTGTCAGAATCTCAGGTGTTTTCAGTGTTTCCTCTTAACAAGGGTCAATGGATTTGTTTGGATTTAGGGTAGAACTCCAGTTATCTAGCTATGCAATAAGGGTTGGAATAGGCATGACAAATACACTTGATAAATGGCTACTGCTACATCTATTGACTATGTGTTGTACTTATGTGAACCAGGGTGTTAGCATTTCTTGACTAGAAATGTATTTATGCAAAAGCTGTCATGTCTGTTTGCTTTCAGTAATTTATAGTACACTTTTATTTACATAACTCCAACTGCACACCATCCAAATAATTGCTTTAATCAAGCTCCTGTTTTCTAATTCACAAGCTCAGACACGTACATCATTTATTGATTTAATTGTGAAATTTGTGTTGACTGTGGGTGGGCTTAATATCACGTCCTTAATCTTGAAAATACTACATACAGGACACTGAATCGAAATAAAAGGTGCTATACATTATTTATATATTTCTACATGAGTTATTGCATTGACTGTTGGCCTAATCAATGATGCATTGAACCCTGAAAGGAGCTACAAGTACTAGTAAAAGATGACTAGATTTAAATAAAAGATTCCATTCATTACATATTCTGTTTACACATGATAATTATTATAAGTTTTTACTAAAGCATATGTTTGGTTTTGGGCAACTCTTAATAACACCCACAGTTTGTTTGTTTTCTTCAAATATTTGTATACCTGGGGTAAACTGTGTTCACTAGCAAATTCAGGAAGAATGACTGATGGTTTACTCATACTGATGGGGATTAAAAACAAAAATGCATACAGCTGTTAGATTATGACATCCAGGTATGGAAAATGTTTCTTGGTAATATCAAAACTTTTTGTAAAGATCTGATAATAACTGGAACAGTTTGCCACCCTACATATCTTAACTATGATTGATTCATTCAAATGAAAATTGATGTTGTGACAATTAGAATCTACAGCTTGTGTGTAGGCTCATTTAAACATTAATTATAAAAAATATATGATGTGGAAATAGTCACCTTAGGGTTGGGCATGGTGCCCTGGAACATTGATGTGTCTCCTTCTGGCTACTTAGAAATTCATATTTTCGAGCTTTATGAACAATGGTATAATTTTTTTATGGTGGGGCACCTTGCCTCACTCTATCCTAATTGTTGCACTAAGGAGTGGTAGCATCAATTCACAAATTCACATATGTTAAATATTAAAGAGAGGGGGTAGTTTCATTGTAACAGTCACACCTAGTATTCGTGGGAGAGGGTGAGGGTTGAACCAATGCTAACCTCATAAGAGTTTTTCTGACTTTGCAAACTTCTGAGACCATCCCTAAGTGACCCTTTAAGGACACTGGTCGGTGTCTTGCTTGAAGACACTGACATTAATAAGTCCTTCTCCGTGTGGCTAGATGCCAGGGGAAGTAAAAGTGGTACCACAAAAGGTATTTGTGGACACCAGAAGGGAAGCAGAAACATGGGCGCCCAAAGACAACAAGGAGAAGAACAGTGGAGGTGGAGCTCAAGGAAATGAACCACAGCTGGGGCACCATACAGCGAATGACTGGAGAGAGACAGGTGGAGGAACTTTGTCGCTGCCCTAAACGCCAGACGGCATAATGGGTAGTAAGTATGTATTGGGTGAATGCAATGTGAACTCAGAAGAGATAAGTTGTCTCTAGGTCTAAAAACTCTAAATCCACCAGGAATAAGGGTGGAGCCAGAGTGTGTGTGTCCCAGACAATTCTGCTTCTTCTTCTTCTATGTTATGACCACCTTCATCCACTTTTTGAAGCAGGCTGTTCCACTCAGTTATTGTGCGTGGGAAAAATTACATCTTCCTGTACTGTATACGGCGGTAGGGAAGGTCATACCCGATGTCATGGTTTTACTTGTTTTTGTTTTACGAGGACCGGATAGTGTGGGCAGATACAGCGAGTTGATTGTGATGGTTCCTGTTCTGTATCGATATAGAGAGTAGTGAGGCGTGCTTTCTTTCTAAGGACTTTCTACTGAGGAAGTGTGGTGGTGTCTGTTGGTGACAACATGCTGCTCTCCTCTGGATCTTTTCGAGGGCAGCTATGTCTTTGGTGGTGTAAGGGTCCCAGACTGGGCTGGCATACTCCAGGACAGGTCTGACAGGGGCTTTATATGCTGTTTCTTTGATTTTGTATTCTTTATTTTGACATTCCGTCTAAGGAAACCCAGGGTTTTGTTTGCATTGTTTGCTGTATTATTGATGTGAGGGTTCCATGTGTTGTCACTTGTGATCGTAATGCCTAGGCATTTCACCTTATTGGTGTTAGTGAGAGTTTATCCATGCTGTCTTAACAACATGCAAGAAAACAAGTCTGAATAATTAAACTGAATCCATATCCAAATATCAGATCCATATCCAAATATCAGATCTTTTAACCATTGTGCTATCAGATCTTTTGCACCTTTGGCAAAACGACACATGGGTGACTATGGCAGAGATTCACAGGTCAAAGTTGCTGTGAAGAATGCAAGGTATCAGTATTCAGTACTCACGTGAATAACCTCCATGGTCGAGTCAGTTTCTTATGGTGTCTACTCCAATGCAATGAAGGCCACAGAAGTCATCTATGTCTATTACAATCCACTATGTAACCATTAGACATGACAATATCAGTCTGGCCTACTCTACAACTGTGGGAAAGTGGACATGAACAGGAGTGAAGGAATGAGCACTGTATACACGCCCATTACACCTGCATAGACTGCTAGTCAGGTGTCCCCCAGTGCCAACCAGGTCAGTGCGGCGAGGCGTGACCACAAACACCAACATATTGTCTGAGCTCCACCAGCATGGTCTACATGAAGGATGAGATCACAACTAACTGAACATGTCACAAGGAACAAGGTTCACATTTCAAGAAAACTCACAAACAAGTGCTACACCCTTGACCTGATAACTACGCTGTCTGTACTTTGAACTGTTAAGTGCTTGTGACCAATCTGAGCTGATTGCTGTCCACAGAGGCACTCCTTCGCACACATTATTAAACATATCATACAAGCAACCCACTCACTCTCTGATTGCATAAATCCTTATTAGGAGTCCTACTGTAGACAAACTATTAAGTGCCTAGTTAAACGTAAATATACTTGAATGATAACAGTTATTACTGCTTCAAACTGGTTTTAGATTCAGTTTCAGACATCATTTATTAAGATTTGTAGCAAATAAAAAACAATCAAACTCAACGTACATTAACATAACGTAACAATTCAAACTCAACATACATTAACATAACGTAACATTTCAAAGTCAACATACATTAACATAACGTAACAATCTTATAACAACATGAATAAGACTATCTACAATGCATAAATAAATAATATCAAAGTATAGGTTAGTATAATTTAATAAAATAAAACTATATTCTGACAGCTGATATGGATGATTAAGACTATCTACAATGCATAAATAAATAATATCAAAGTATAGGTTAGTATAATTTAATAAAATAAAACTATATTCTGACAGCTGATATGGATGATCTGGGAGACCCCTATTAAGACAACCAGATAGATCGATATGATAGGGATTACCCTTTTGTAAATTACTGAACATTCTTCAGGATTGTTCTTTTGTAGATCAAAAATTTTAATTTTTTCATATCCAAAGTGTATTTTTACCTGGTAGAGGCATTCGTCTAATGTTTCACACGGACTTCTTCAGTACCGATGACACTGAATGACTTCATCGTAATCGTGAGGCAGTTTGTAATTGCCCTAGTCTCTGTTGATGGGTTTTCTGGTCTTCCTGATCCAGATGGCTTCCTTGATAAGCCGGAATTCTTCGGTTGGGTTCCTTGTCTACAATTTCCCAGTCTATGATATGGTTTTCAGTTGTTGCGTGGTCTATAAGGGAAGATTTATTGATGGTAGACATCAATCTTTTTTCCCCGCTCCTTGGGTATTTCTCATTTCATGTTGTCTAAGCCATTTCTGTGTTCCTCCAGTCATGTTTTGAATAGTCTTCCTGTCTCCCCAAAGGACTCAGCACCACAGTTCTTGCATGATATTTGGTACACCAGTTCGCCCTGTTCTTCTAGCTCTACTTTGTCCTTTGGATGTACCAACAGGCACCTGAGGGTGGTGTGGGGACGCATGGCTGTTGCTACTCCATACTTCTTCAGTACTCGATGTACTCTCTCTGAGACCCCCTCCACGTACGGGATGACTACTTGGCTCCTGTAGTTTCTGTCCTTTGTCTTTTTGTTGGTATTTTTTTCTTTTTTGCTATCTGTGACCTTTTTCAAGGCCCAGGACGGATAGCCACATACTCTTAGAGCTCCTCTCAAGTGTTCCACCTCTTCCTTTTTGTACCCCTCCTCTGTTTGAAGCCTCCCCATCAACAACTACCCATTGTCTTCTGTCAATCAGCCATTTTTCTATCCAGTTAATTATACCATTTCCTATGCCATGGGCCTTTAGTTTAATCAGTAATCTTTGATGTGGCATTTGTCAAAAGCTTTTTGAAAATCTAAGTAGATGATATCTACTGGTGATCCCTTGTCTACCCACTTAGTGCTATCTTCCAAATAACATAACATATTGTTAAGCATGACCTCGCTTTTAGACACCCATGTTGAGATGGGTTTACCAAGTTATGTTTAACAATTTATGTTTTTCTTAGCTACCATTTCCGAGGTTACAATTAAAGGTCTTAAACAGTCTGATTCTGCCCCCTTGAACCTAGCTAGCCTCTGGTACTGGCAGTGAACTAATATCTTCTTTGGTAAACACCAAACTAAAACAGATATGTTTACACTATATCTGCTGGCATTTTGACAATTGGCAGGCAGTTTGTGTGAATGGCTTACTGGCCTCCAGCGACGGTCAACACCGCACCCATAAAACACACAAGAATATGACAACTCAGCCAACTGGCCCTCACACAACAAAACACAAACTTCTAAATTTAAATTATGATAACTCTATTACCCTATTTGCTTGCTCACTGCCTGGGCATGGACCAAAACCAACTGGCATGGGCTATACAATAAATTATACGATAGGGCAGAGGTAGTGATATTGCCGATGGCAACAAGCAGAATTCACTAGCAGTTTTGCACTGATGCGCCAGATAAATGTACTAAATGAACAAAATGTATTAAAAGTAATTAATGTAATAAATACAATAAATGTAAAACTGTAATATTTGTAATAAATACTATAAATGTAATAAACATGACAAATATAATAAACATAGTAAACGAGGCGGATCCAGAGAGGGTAGCTTGGGGGGAACAAAAAACCTCCAATGGCGGCAAAATGAAATGGTGTAGAACATTTTTTGCTGCCCTGCCACTGTAACTTCAGCTTCTCTGCTATTATGGCTCAACTGTGACATCAGAAGATGGGGGGGGGGGCGGGTGCTATTGAAATTTTTGTGCCAGGTCGGCATAACTTCACCTTATTGTAACCTGAATGGGGGGCACATTTCAGAGTCTAGGGGGCACGGTCATAAGGGCCCATTCAAAAATGTCTACAGGCACGCCAAATCCAAAAGGCCTGGGGGGCACGTGCCACCCAGGCCCCCCTGGATCTGCTTACGGTAAACGTAATAAATGTAATAAACATATAAATGTAATCATTGCAATGCAGGTGATAAATACAATCATCATCATTGTGCAGCCGTAGTGTCCTACTAGTGGCCATAGGTTGGGTAAAAGCCTCAGCATGTAATTTCCAAATCTACCTGTCTTGTGCTATCCTCTGCCAGATGGTGCCCTTCCAGTACTCATCTAGTTCGTCTCTCCATCGTCTTGCCGGTCTTCCTCTAGATTGTTTCCCTTCATAAGGTCTCCAGGTTGTGATACGCGATGTCCATCTCCATACTCGATGTCATCTCGTAGTCTGCTGATGTGTCCTGCCCAGGTCCACTTCTGTCTTCTGGTTTGTTCTATCACGTCTATGACGTTTGTCTTCTCTCTTATCCAGATGTTTGTTTTTCTCTCCTGATATATGATGTTTAACATACTTCTTTCCTTCTTTGTTTGTGCAGCTGCTAGCTTGTTCTTTGCCTGGATGGTGAGTGCCAATGTTTCCGCACCATGTCATCGCTGGAAGTACGCATGAGTTGTAGACGTGTCTCTTCAAGCAGGTTCCAAAGTTACCCTTGAAGATGTCGCAGTGTTTGGCGAATGCTGTCCAGCCTGCGGTGATTCTTCTTTGAATCTCCTTGCCTTGGTTTTTGTCTCTGATACTGTATCGCTGTCCCAGACAGACGTAGCTTTCAACATTCTCTATCTGCATGGTGTTGATATAATATATTGGTGTGTCATTTTCTAGCATCACTTTTATTTTCGAAATGTTTATTTTCAGACCTTGTTTTTTACTTTCATCAGCTAACTCCAGTAGCATTTTTTGTAGTTCTTGCGGTGTAAGAGCGCATATGAGTATGTCGTCGGCAAAGCAAAGATGATTGAGTCTATCCTCAAGCCTCTGGTTTCCCAGGTCAGTCTTCGGAATATGCTTTCGAGTGTTGCCGTAAACAACTTGGGTGATATGGTGTCACCATGTCATACTCCTCTCTTGATGTTGATCTTGTTGCTCTTTTTGTGTAGGTTGACTGTCGCTGAGCTGTTGGTGTAGTTGTCTTTCAGGAGTTTGATGTACACGTCTTCTATCCGCCGTTCTTGAAGAGAGGCCAGTATTGCTTGAGTCTGCACCGAGTCGAAAGCCTTCATGTGTGCCTTCTCGAAGGCAGGCGATGAAAGCAATGCAGAGCGGAATATTATATTCTCAGCATGATGGCTTCCTTGATAAGCCAGATTCTTTGGTTGGGTTCCTTGTCTACAATTTCCCAGTCTATGATTTCAGTTGATTTACGATGTGTATGTGGTCTGTCGTTGAGTACCTTCTTCTGAATCCTGCTTGCTCTCTTGGTTGGTTTTCGTAAAGTGTCTTCTCTAGCCTAGTCGTTAGTACCTTTGTGAGTAATTTGTAGATGTTTGGTAACAGACATATCGGTCAGCAGTTCTTTAAGTCTTTCTCATTTTCCTTCTTGAAGATTATTACCATCTTTGTTTTCTTCCATGCGGTGGGTATTCATCTTTCTGATAAGCATTTAGTATACAGTTTAGCCAGTGTCTTCGAGATGGTACCTTCTCCAGCTTTTAATGTTTCATTGTTTATATGGTCGTTGCCTGATGTCTTCCCATTCTTCATATCTCTTAGCACTGCTTCCACCTCCCATGGTGTTATCTATAGTACCTCTTTCGGGTCGGTGTGAATTATGGTACTCTGTTCACTGTCGTATAGCTCGGTGTAGAATTCATCTATTTGTTCCATGATCTTATCTTGGTCTTGTATTTCTCTATGAGGTCTGGAGGTGTGCCATGGTCAGACTGCACGATTTCTTCGCACTCCTCGATTTGGGGGTGAGAATGTAAGAGAAATGCTCTGAAAGGTCCCGTGTTTTTGCTGAAGTGAACAAGGTCGACTAGTGGACACTCAGGAACGCCGTGGGTGTTAAATTGTGATATTTTCTTGAGCTTGCACGCCGGTAAAATATATCGGATCGTGTAACAACCATATTGTCGCCCACGACACGCTCAAAACCGCCAACGTTTGCTGCTTAGCCTGTGATTAGACCCTACTATTGCGTAACAGACAACCACCAGCAACAATGAGCAAGAAGAGACCGACCTTGACCACCGTTGAACTTGTAGAACAAATCAAGCTAGCGCTAAGTGACGATGACGTAATCGCGGCCCTTGCTACCCGGATTGCTACAATAGTTGCTGACAAAATAAATAGAAGGCTCGAAAATCTTGAAAAGGAGTTGACAGACAAGGATGCACGAATTGAACAACTTGAGCAAGCTGTTGATAATCTGGAGCAGTACAGCCGTCGGTCCTCGGTGCGCATTACAGGAATAGTTGAAAACAAAGACGGTGAACAAATTGATAAGATTATCACTGACTTGTTTAACGATATGGACGTGCCATTAAAAATGGACCATATCAACAGGGCCCATAGGATTGGGCCAAGAAAATCCGCCACAAACAAAAACCATTCGCGCCAAATAATAATCCAGTTCAAAGACTATAAATCGAAGAATGACTTCATTAAAGCTCGAAAACGGCTACGCACTAAACGATCAAATGTCTACATATCGGAAGATCTCACCCAGAAGAGAGCAAGACTACTGTTCTTGTGCCGGACATTAAAGAAACAGCACAAGATTCTCGACTGTTGGTCGTATGATGGAAGGATTGTCATAAAGGACCTAAAGGGAACAATCAAAACCGTCAGTCGAGATGATGAACTAAATGCACTGTAATTGCGTTGGACATTGGCCCAAGTCACGGTGGATATTTTGTATCTCTAGTCGGCCTATCATGGTGCTTGTTCACATAGGGACTGTACCATTCATGGACTCATTCATGGACACCTTCGTATTCTACATATGGTTCGTGTCTTATTTAATTACTCATATATACTTTATTACTATATGTTATCGATACATATCATGTATTCTAACTAACCTACTACAACTTAACAGATGTCACATAACGTTGTTTTTTATAAAACGGTCTGTAAATGTTATATGCAGCTATAGAAGCATTATTGTGTACCGTGTGAATATGTATGTATATACTGCATTTCATTGCTATGAGCCAATTACGTAATACTACCTTAGGTGATGTACAAGATTATGAAACTGGCAATGCTGCAATGCGGAATATAGATCCCGATTGTAATTTACTCACAACAGATAGCTTTGTAAATACTAAATATTATCTTGAGGATGATATAAATGAAGTTATAACAAGAAATAATATCTCTGATGAAGAGTTTTCACTTATGCATTTAAATATCCGTAGCTTGCCAAAGAACATTAGCAAATTGGGTGATTTCTTGTCACTGATCGATAACAGGTTCTCGGTCATCGGTCTAAGCGAAACTTGGTTACATAATGACAATCTTGATCTGTATGAATTGCCAGAGTACAAAAGTATACATTTGACTAGGCCCTCCAAGAAGGGAGGTGGTGTATCCTTATATGTTCGTAAGTCCCTTGAGTGTACTGAATTACCAGAAATGAGTGTCATAACTGAATATCTGGAATGCGTTTTTATTGAAATCAAGACTCGGTCTAAGACATGCAATAACAAAACAACTGTAGGTGTTGTCTATCGACCACCTAATACAAACATTACTGCTTTCACAGAACATGTTATCAATATTATACAAACTCTCAAGGTTGATAATAAACAGTGTTACATAATGGGTGACTTTAACATTAATCTACTTAATTATGGTAGTCACACGGAAACTCAAGATTACATAGATGCAATGTTCCAACAGGCATTTATACCCCTTATCAGCAAGCCTACTAGAATAACAGCAACAACTGCCACTGTCATCGATAATATATACAGCAATGATTTAATTGGTGCAAATTATCAATTGCATGGAATAATATATACAGATATTTCTGACCACCTACCAATATTTTTGCTCACTAAACATACTGATAGCACAAAGGTAGAAATGACAATAGCGACTAGAATATATAATGCGCAGACTACTGCTACATTCAAAGAGAGTATAGATATAATATGCTGGGATGACGTTTATGCATGCAGAGATCCACAAGAATGTTATTCTGTATTCATTAATGAGATATTAGTTGCATACAATAATTCATTTCCGTTAGCTAACACAACTATTAGGAAAAGAAAACATAAACCGTGGATTACTATGGGACTCCGACACTCCATTAGAACTAAAACAAATTGTATATGTATTACTTGAAAAAACCGACTGTCTTCAATGAAACTAATTATAAAAGATATAGAAATAAAATAAATTGTCTTATTACTGTAGCAGAAAGAGAATACTATCGACATGAGCTTCAACAGCACAAGGGTAATTTAAAAAAAACCTGGATAGTCTTAAAGAGTATTATAGGAAGGAAGGAAGCATTTTTATCTAATGACAAATTACTAATTGACGGTAAATTAACAAAAAAAAAAATGCATAGCTGATACATTTAATGAATATTTTACAAGTATAGGTCCAGAACTGGCTGATAAAATACCAGTCATATCAGAGAGACCTGATGACTACCTCCAAGGAGTCTATAAAAATTCAATGTATTTGTCGCCAACCACACCAGATGAGATAAAGGGAATTATTAAGAATTTTAAAAACTCTAGTCCTGGATGGGATGGCATAAAACCTATTATTGTCAAACAGGCCTTCTCCAACCTACTTGATCCTTTAAGTTACATTGTAAATTTATCATTTGATCAAGGATATGTTCCTGATCAACTAAAAATAGCTGATATAGTTCCTGTTTTTAAAAATGGCGATACATCATTAATTAATAATTACAGGCCTATTTCTGTCTTGCCTGTATTTTCAAAGGTTTTTGAAAGATTAATGTACAATAGATTAATGAATTACATAATGAAACATAACATCTTGTCTAATTCCCAATTTGGATTTAGGAAAGGATATTCTACTGATATGGCTATTTCACTGCTAATTGACAAAATTAGTAAGGCAATTGATACCAAAGAGCACGTAATTGGGTTATTTCTGGATTTAGCCAAAGCCTTTGATACCGTTAATCATAATATATTATTGAGAAAATTAACACATTATGGAATCAGAGGAAATATACTCCAATGGATTCGTAACTTTTTAAGTAACAGACAACAACGAGTAAAATTCTATGGAACAAAATCTTCCCTTAAAAACATAACATGTGGTGTTCCGCAGGGTTCAATTCTGGGACCTTTACTCTTTCTTATCTATATAAATGATTTATCTACTTTATCTGACACAACGTTTACCATTATGTTTGCTGATGACACGAGCATCTTTATACAAGGCAACAATATAGATGAAATGGAAAATGTTTTGAACTCTGAAATAAAAAAACTATCTTTATGGCTTAACATTAATAAACTTTCTTTGAATATACAGAAAACTCACACAGTGACCTTTAGTAATACGATCAGTATAAGAGAGAGGTGTAATAACATTTGCATAGACGGCATACAAATTAACACTGTACATGAGATAAAGTTTTTGGGTTTGCTTATAAATAATACATTGAATTGGAGCACACACATTAAATATATATCAAATAAAATTTCTAAGAATATTGGTATTATAAAAAAGGTGACAAACAAATTAGATAACAAATCATTGTTAAACCTGTATTACATGTTTATATACCCATATATTACTTATTGTAATGTCGTCTGGGGAAGGGCCCCGAATATATACCTTGCTAAAATTCATTTACTCCAAAAACGAGTTTTGCGTGTAATAAGTCATGTAGGATTTATTGAACATACGCAGCCTTTATTTACATCTTATCAAATAATGAATATTTATGACGTAAATAAATATTTATGCTGTATTCTAATGTACAAGCATAATAGGGGTATGTTGCCAGATATATATCATGATGTATTTGTCCTGCAAATATCCACACATAAATATAATACAAGACAGGAAGTAACATATAAAATACCATACTGCAAGACTAATTGTAGACAACTGTCTTTGGCTTATGTTGGTCCTAAAATCTGGAATACATTTATTACAAATAACTATTTACAATATTGTACATCTATTCATATGTTCAAACAAAGGACCAAGCGTCTAATTCTAGCAAACATATGCTAAATGCTGCTTTAATGTAATTTTGTCATGTTAAGATGTACCCGGTGTTCAGTGTTAGGTACTCGTATAATGTTGTCGTGTTAAGATGTACCTGGTGTTCAGTGTTACGGTACTCGTGTAATGTTGTCATGTTAAGATGTACCTGGTGTTCAGTGTTACGGTACTCGCATAATGATGTCATGTTAAGATGTACCTGATGTTCAGACTTACGGTACTCGTATAATGCATTATTAAATAAATTGTTAGTTTATTATGAAGATGTTTTTTTTTTTTTTTTTTTTTTACACGAATCATAGATTTCATTGCATATATGACATGAATAAGGAACACAAGCAATGTGTTGCTTCGTTCCATTTGATACGTAATGTATACATGTTTCATATTACTGCTACATCTGTGATATACTTAACATTATGTATCAATAAAGATTATTATTACCCTGCTTGTCTAGAAGTGTAATCAGTCTGTCTCGGCCTAGTGTCTGTGTTCTTCTGGCTTTCTTCAGGTTCTCCATAATCGATATTATCTCGTAGTCTGCTGATATGTCCTGTCCAGGTCCACTTCTGTCTTCTGGTTTGTTCTATCACGTCTATGACGTTTGTCTTCTCTCTTATCCAGATGTTTGTTTTTCTCTCCTGATATGTGATGTTTAACATGCTTCTTTCCTTCTTTGTTTGTGCAGCTGCTAGCTTGTTCTTTGCCTGGATGGTGAGTACCAATGTTTCCGCGCCGTATATCATCGTTGGAAGTACACATGATCTCTTATTTGTACTTCCTAATGTCCTCCTTCACTTTCTTTTTGATGGTCTTGCATATTTCTGCGTAATCTATTTGTTTTATACGGTCGCCGTTATCCACCATTTCTCGTTGTTTCTTCATTAGTGCTCGTGTTGGTGATAATATTCTCATTATTTCATGCCTGTTGTTTCCTTTGGCTACACTTGTCGCACTTAGTTGGACCATCTCAGTGTTGTTTTTGCTCATGGTGTCGATGTCATCTAGTTCTTGTAGTGTCTCGAATCGATTTCACAGTTCGAGTTGGAATTCGATATTTTTTGTTCCGATTTGTGTGGTATCTTCATTTGGTGGTCTCTTGTTTATAAATTTCGTCCTTTCAGCCTTGTCGTCCAGTTTGATGTTGCTAATTACCATTCTGTGGTCTCTTCCGCATAAATGTAATAACTTTAGTAAATATGATATATATGACTGAAAGAATAATCATTGTAAAACACTACAACCAAAATAATTATAATGAATAACAAATCACTCCCTGCTTAAGTTTATAATCAATAGTATGACCCACAAAAATTAATTTTGGATAATGTGTGATTGTGTTAACATATTCAACAACAACAATTATAAATGCACTTCGTATTTGTCATATAGGAAAGGATTATTTCCATACTGTCAATGTCAAAGGATAGGTCCAGTAGGCAATTAGGCTACAACAGTGGTGACACATAGTGGGTTAGGAATGAACCAAAGTATACAACATGCTAATATAACAATGATAAGAAATTGCATAGCATATCAGTCTTTTCTAAAATTTTGTTTCATCCCAAAGAGGTGATAAAATAAAACAATTAAGTTCCTCCATTTACCATGCCATCGTATTCCCCAAAACAATCTCACTGCCAGGAGTGTCAAGTTGAGTCACCTGTTGAATGGCTGTGGCATTACACTGAGGCACATACATGTTGCAGAAAGCTGCCTGGTATGGCCAACTAAAATTGTGAGATCAACCGTGCTGTGAACCAACAAACTAACAAATAAAAATCAATTTCATTATAGGATATATATTTTGTCCGGCTAACTATTTCATGTAAGTGATTGTGCACATTTAAGATTATAAGACGAACCAATAGGGGATTGTATTTACTTTTAATTAATATTAATGAAAAATTACACTCTTCTAGTCAATTTTTTAAATAAGTTGTTGGCATCCATACATTTTTCTTCAAACCTTAGTATATTTTCATTCTCCTCTGATTTTATTTCCTCTCAATTATGTACTAATCATATTGTGTTATAAATGTAAAGACAGTACATGGTTTGGCACAATGTAAAATGCAGACATATGCAACAGCATATTAATAACAAACATAATTTAATATAATAAAAATAATATGAAGAAATGACACCCCATTCTAAACTTGTTTAACATTAAAAAAAAGCTAAAACATCAAAACACCTGGTTATGCACATGACAATATTGTAACATGGTAACTAACCAGATGGCAGCACTTGTTACATGTCATGTTTTGAAGCATTCTCACCAGGTGGCAAGACCATTCTATCACAAACAAGAACCCATAATAATCATATAAAATAAAAACTCAGATCTAAGTTTAATGTGCAAACTGTTCAAAAACACCCAAAACATTTGCATATCCATGTCTTGTATCAAATAATAGATACATAATTGTAAAAGTAGACACCCCAAGAAAATAACTTAATGCCAAATGTAAAAACTACTTGTCCACTATAAAAGGTAATGGTTCAGTGCTAATACTGCACTTACAGAAGTACATGTGTATCTTGTTATTAAAAAAACAAATCTGAACAATTTACACTTCAACCCTAGGCAGACCAGTTCATTAAAACATTTTCAATGTGGGTTTCCCTATGTGGATGCTGATCGCTTCCTTTATCTTTTCCTGTGCCAGTTCTCCTTGTGCTCTAGGATTGCAACAGTATTCATTGAACATTGATGGCCTGTACTCAGCCTGTTTTCACTTACAGGTGACGGTGAGAAGATAGACGTTTTTTTTTGTTCGCATTTTGAGCACTGGGTGTCATATACTATCCCACACTTTGCTGCCTTTGCTGTTTTCTCTTTTGGGTGAACCAGCAGGGATTTCAGTGTGTTAATAGGTTTGTGGAACACTGGTATATCATAGGACAATTGTTCTGACAGATTACTGATTTATGGTAGACCTATAACATGTTGTCTTCTGTTGGTTTCTGTGGTGGTGTTCTCCTTTTTTGGGTTGTGTAATGTTAAACATCCAAGGTTTGTAACCGTTAGCTTTCAGAACTTTCTTGACATGATCCATCTTTTTGGTCTTGTCCTCCTTTTCTGTTACCAGCCTTTCTGCCCTTTGGAGGAAAGCCCTCATCACTGATCGTTTCTGTTCTAAGTGATGCTTAGAATCCCAGTCATGTGACACACCCTGAATTTCAGTCTCCTGAAGAAGATCGCAGGATGTGGTTGAAATATCCAGATTGAAAAAACAATTTTCTTGAGAGATAAACATGTCAAATAATAATAACAACCAAGAAATCAGATCATCCATTCAAGTATGAAATTTTTTTGTATAATACAACCAGTGAGTGCTAGATTACAAATTCTTACAGCTAAGTGATTTGAGGCAATGGCAACTTAATGAAACTATGCTAGCTTTGATGACTCAAAAGACAGTCAACAGGTAAGAGTTGTTAGTGTCTTTCACAGGGCTATGGCACCCCAATGAATAAGGTAGTCATGTCTCAGGAAAACTAAAAGTCAGAGAAACGACTAATGCTAACATACACCCACCCCCACAATAACGAACCAGTTATCACCGCTATAGTATTTTGATCTTAAACTTGTTCACAGTGGCATCATCTGGATAATTGCTCACGACTCAATTCACCTGATTTCCATTTTTTCTCCAACAGGTATACATATATATGTATACACATAAGTTAATAACTCTAATTAATTTATGTTTTTGTAAATGCTTGGCGAATTGGTAGATCACTAGCTAGCACCACTGGTACAAGGAAGGAAATATACCGGTCTGGAAGGGGATACTGTCAGACTGCTCCCAAAGTTAGCATTGCAAGTTTTACAACACAGACTCACTTCTTAGACAGCTCGATCACATCAATTAAAGCACCAGTAATGTTGAAAACAAATCAGTGATTCATATTGTTGAAGAAACCATTAGTACACAGACAAGCTAGCTTTAACAATGCAAGTAATGCTCATTATTTCTCTAATATCCCACATGTCACCAAGTAATTATGCCAGCAGTCATTAAGCCATGAGATATCACTGTTTGACAATAATATAGTTGCAACAACAACAACAGAGTGAACACAATTCTTAACAAAAACATGAGAAAGCCAGAATATTGATCGCAGGCCTGCAGCCAAATGCAAAATCAATATCTTGGAAGAATATCTCTGTGTATTTATTAAGCAGGATGTGAAACAATCAACTTGACATATGTACAATACACATGCACTTTAGATTACTAAATCCACTCCGGTTATAGCTTCTTTCAAATGTAAATATGTCTCTCATTTCCTGTGCAAGATTAAAATAACTGACAGTGCTACCAACTACAACAATACAGGCTGGCAAACATCTTTTATCAGATAAACAAAGTCAGATATGACTTGGTTATAACATTGGAACATATATTTACACACACACATACACATGCGTGCACCACACACACACACACGAACACACGAACACACACAAACACACACACACACACACACACAAACACCCACACACATCAACCCACCCACCCACCACCTCGAACACATTCGAACACATACACACACACACACACACACACACACACACACACACACACACACACACACACACACACACACACACACACACACACACACATTACATGTGTACAAAAAATCCTGATAAAAAACTCAGGACAAAATTGGGCCTTTAATTAGGAGTGTTTTCTTGGAGGACTCATTACAGGGTGCCCTGAATGATATAGTGCACCCTGTGGCAATCCAAAATGATTTCCCTTTGTAAAATATAGGACTTAAGGAGTGATGATTCACTATGGTGGACATCAACAAATTCCAATACACAACCTGTAATGACCAGTCCCAAATGGTAAAATTGCTCTGGCAGAAATATGAGTCCTTTCCCCACAGAAGAATAAAGTTAAAAAGCCAGTCGGCCATCAAAGTAATAAAATAAAGCTCTAGCCATTCCAAGGCTTTGTTTATTCAGCTTCTACCATGAAACAAATTCCAAGACTGTTAAGCCAGGGTGGGTGTTAGGATAAGCTCTCACTACCTATTAAATGCCTGAACGGTGTGCGTCTCGTAAAGCCTCTGACAGCCGAGTCCAGCTCCTGGCCTTCACGTGGCAGAATTGTTCTTTACTGACAGGAGAAGGGGCAAACGCAGATATCTGGTGCCTTAAAACCAGTCGCTTCGGGCAGATGGGGCTCGTTAACCTTGACTGGTCACCTGTCTAGGAGAAGGTAAAAGCTTATTCCAAACACATGGGAAAGGCTAAGGGAGAAAACCCTGACACCAAATCAGGAGTCGGAGTCCCGAAGGCAGTCCGATGTTGTGTCCAACGTCCTTCTGGCAGCTCCTGCGACGGCAATGGTTCCAAACTGTATCAGCTCTGGCTGTTCCTTTGGATCCACCAGTGACATGGAGAGGGGGGAACTACTGCATGGGCAACAACTGGCTCTCCATATCAACTTGCCCAGGCTTGTGCCCTGGAGAGGACACTCCAGCTTCACCTCACAGTGTAGATAAAAAAACGGGAAGCAGCAGTTTATCGGTTATAAGCCTCCTGCTCGATTGGCGTAGAGTGTGGCGCCAGAGGTTGCTTCCGACGGTGGAAGAGATCTACAGATCTCACAGGATAGCTACCACCCGCCTCAAGCTGGGCAGCCCCCAGCAAGCAAGGTGTTGTCTCGCCACAGTTCACCTGCCTCACTGGGTGCGTGGGGCTTAGGGTTTTGCAACCTGAAGAATGGACTGAAATTCCTGCACCAAGCAACACAAGACAGAGCACAAAGCACTTCCAAAAGACATCCGCTATGGAGAACTGGCCTCTGGAAAGACAGCTGCAGGACGTCCCCATCTGCTCTTCAAGGACGTATGCAAGCAAGACTTGAAGACACTAGACATAGATGTTGACAACTGGGAGGATCTTGCTGGAGACCGATCCACATGGACGCAGAAACTACACAGAGATCTCAAAAGAGGAGAGGATACTCTCCGCAGGCTAGGCCTCTACAGTCACAACAGATGCTGCCCAGCCAACAACTAATCTTTGACAACAGAGCACAGATTCATAGTCTTACGAGACTGCAGGATGCCTACTACTACCATGAAACAATCACCTGTATGTAGGCCTGGTTGTAAGGAGTGGTCAATTAAGTTTGCAAAGTCCCCAAAGCATTACATATGGGTGGGTGGTAGGTTGGTTTTTGTCATGTGTTTTGGCAAAAATAAACTCATGTAGTGGCACCACCTATCGAGTGGAACATATATTAATGCACATTAATGCTATTGTACATACCAGAACTGGGCAGCATGGTGGGTGATGCACTGGCAACCATGTCATGTCAGTTCAATGGGGCAGTTATTGGCTGTGGTTTTGGAAGCCATTGTTGATGGCTCTAACACTGTAAGTGGTACATCATGTATTGGTGGGGCTGTGTGGCAGTTTGAACCAATACTAAACACGACTTTTTCTGAAGTTTGTAAATGTATGAGATCACCCGTAAGCAGCCATGCATACATGCTTGCATGCACACACGGTACCTGAGTTGCATATTCAGAGCAACCAGGGATGTTTGTTTTGTGACTTCAGAGAAAAGGCATACAGACAAAGGTGTTTTTGTCTAAAGTGGGGCGTGGTAGTGTAGTTGTTAAATCATCTCAATCGAGAGATTTGGGAAGGGAATATTTTTGTTGTTGTTTGAAAGCTTGGGGAAGTTTGTTCACCCCTAAATTACTTTAGTTCACTTAAATGTATGAACCGATAACGTGACAGTAGGAATTACTAAATGCTTCCCCTAAATTACTTTAGTTCACTCAGCTGTAAGAATCAGTAACATGCCAGTTGGAATTACTAATTGCTTTCCAAAGATGTCAAGATGATGTTTGATTGAACTGATCTGCCAGGGAGTGAAGTGTTAAGCGCTGAGCAGTCTTAAGGACTGGAATAAAATATTTTAAGGTTAAAGAAACACTACATGCATGAACATATATCCCAGTCCACATCAAACATAACTTATGTAATTTACTATTTTTGCGCACACGGAACATTAATATCATACGTGCATTTAAATAAACTCCTGAACATTGTATTACAATTTATATTGTGGCTATGCATACAACCAAAGTATGTTATGTAAGCATCTGCTTGTATTAGTGGTTACTAAATACACTGTGTACTTTGTTGATATAATTTGTTTGCACACTGTAAATAAATGTTTTTGTATGTACATCTACTTTCATGCAGTCACACCGCATATTTTAATCAGACTTGTTGACAAGGTTTAACTTAAGGTTTCATTATTTTCATCAATCCTGACCTCAGTTTACTTCTTGTCATTTTAGGCTAACATAATTATGGATTAAAACACAGAAGATTATCACAATTTTAATATCTGATGAAATTTGCATAGTTTGTGATTAGAACAAACTACAGTTACAATACTGAAACTACCAGGTAGTATAAACTATGGCAAAAATTATTTTGGAAATGTGGAAACATTCCAATTATTAGATTACGAAATGCTTGTATGACAATGGTGGATCTATTGTGCTGCTCCCTCTAATGACAGGTAACTTTAGAGCATAATTCACAGATTAGATCAATTTTGTTTTTTAAATGTACCTGTTCAATTAGATTTGTTTTGCTCACCTCATTTCAAATTCATTTTGTGAAAAATCAAACCTACCTAGGATTAACAATGACATGCTAGTTCATTTGTGCAACTTTGCAATTCAAATGATTATCAAAATTACAATCTTATTAAACATATGTTTCTATGTTGATACTGTCCATTTTCCTTGTTTTCTCAACAACCACATGGCCAACACATTCAATGGGTTGTTCAAAGCTATATGTCAGCCTGGCCATTACTAGCATTGGCAATGTATTAGATTAGACAGCAAGAATTAAACTTACTTTGGAGTAATTGTTGAAACATGCAACGTTTCAAAATGACATCAGTGTGTGAACAAGATTTGCTGTAGACAGGTTGAAACGTCGCATGTTTCAACAATTGGTCTGAAGTAAGTTTAATTCTTGCTGTCTAACTGAATCTTGAAGCCATGTATAATATCTTCCATAATTTATCAGATGTAATGAAAAGTTGATTCTTTCAACCATTTAAACAAAAGTATGCAATTTTTATTAAACTGACTATGGATATTATTATTCATACGCTACATAGTTGAGGCAGCATTAACATCTCAATTCAAAAGTCCTCACAGACATGCACAACATAGACATTGGAGAGCATACTGAAAAGAGAATAACAACACGATGAACAGAAAGTGTCAAACAAGATGTCTTGAAATGACAAGTTATGTGTTTCTATACTTTCGACAATGATTGAGTTATGAAAACCTACTCTTACATGTCACCCGTATGTAGCACAGACAAAGGCACTGTGTTGCTAGGAACAACACACTCGAAGAAACATCCAGTCATTTTTATATGATCACCACTTGATCTCGTTCAGACAACTTTCTAAAATAACCTAAGACTTACAATCAACTGCTGACCCCCAGCCCATTGTCTGTAGCAAGTTATTTATACACTCATAATACACCATGAAAGGAACACCACACAGTACTCATTAAATGTCCAATACTCGACATACATTACAGATACAATTCATTCCAGATTCGTCACAGAGTTGAACACAATAAACTGCAATGATAAATCTGTAATTGGTTCACCTCTGGAATGCAAGAGGAATGTGACATTGTGTTGTCACCTTTGTCCACCTGTGCTCGCGTAAACTGCCCAACATTCCACACAGAGTAATAAACACAATGACACAACAACACTTGTGCATAGCCGTTTACATAATATTGCCCAATGGGGGGGACGTAAGTACTGTCTACTCAACTGTGTTTTATTAGACATAAACTGACCAGGTGTATACACATGGGTGGCCACTTACACTGGTCATCCCAGGGTAGAGTGTTGGCCACTACAGCTCAATGTCCACTATACATATTATGAGTTAGACTTTTTTAAATTCTGTACAACACGACTTTTTAAAATTAATTTAAATGACAACTGTTTAAAAAGTTACTTTCTACTTCTTGCATGTTTATTCTAGCCATACATTCTTACACTGAATATATCCTTATAGGAGAACTTAATTATTAAATTTGTGCATATAGAATACTCATTTCCTTTGATTTCATAGTTCCACTATTAGAACAGGACAATGAATGTTATGCTAACAAAGGGGGAGACCACTGTTGACTATTAATTGTATAATATATATATATACACAATAAAAATTATACATATACATTCTAACATCATACAAACTAATTGCCTAAATAAACCCCTTAACTAATAATTTTAAAATATACAGTTTGACCATATTTAACATCAACAAATTTCATAATAAAAATGACTAGACTATTAATTTAAATGTACCTCCACAACTGGATTAGATTGCTTGTCCAATTTCAGTTCCATTTTGTGAACATATCTAACTATCCACCATCCATTACAACATCTTAGCTTGTGTTTACAAATTAGTTATTTAATTTACTTTAGGAGAAATCATCAAACAAATTATTAAGTTTTTTTGACCAAGTGGAGTAAATAGGTCAAAAATGGCCTGGCTGTATATTCTATAACGACTTTTGTAATGATCTATGGCTTTTTAATAATGAAACACAATTCAACATTGTTCATACAAAATCTAAGCACACACCTGTTGTGATTATACACTGTCTGCGAGAACTATAAATTAAAATGATCGCAGTGGTCAAATTTAACTATTTATCATCCATTACAACATGTTAATCTTTGCCACACCAAATATTTCCTCAAAGTTACCAATTTACCACGTAAATTAACTACACATGGGAGGTCAGTTTATTCTACAACAAATAAAGTTAATGTTCTCCACAACTGCAGACATAAATATGGATTTGCATTTACCTTTAATAATAACTAATAGCTATAATTGCACATGTCAATATAACAAATTTAACGTGCTACCCCAAAATGTTGCTGTCTTCTGTTGAGCAATTGTTTTTGTTTGTGCATTAGGAACCTACCTTTAAGCCATGTGTATTCATGTTCTAAGCAACAGTATTTCTAAGCAAGGTGTTTACGCCCACCAGACATCTTCTCCGCAGTACACTGGTTAGAGTACCACACCTGTAGCATGTGAAGAGATGATGCGCGTAACTTGATACGGCTATCTGTCTGGGCAAACCACCTACTGCAGTCTACACACACAAGAGATGTGGCTTTGAAAATCACCAGCAAAATGCAGGGAAACCATGATCTACATGAGAACAATAAGATAGGAAAAATAACTAGAGAGCTAAGCAGTAGCAAGAAGTGTTGAACCCAGGTCAATATATGTTAATTATTTTACGGGATTACTTATTTATAATCATCGTGTTGTGGCCACGCCTTTACTATGCATCAACAGTGTTCACCAGACCTTGATGGAAAAACTGGCGACAATTGATAACAAATGCCTGAAATTAATTAAATTGCTTCAACTTGGTTGTTTCGCTTGTGCGTCTGGCACAAGCGAAACAGACGCGAACTACATCACGTCTGCCACGTGAAAGTGCACATAATAATAATAATACTTCAACTTGGTAATTTTACTCACCCACAAAACGTTAGTGGACTCATACAAAGCCAGTAGTGCCACACCCATTTCAACTGTAGATACAGCTGTCTACAGTGCATAGTTCTGTGTGAGTGAGTGAGTGAGTGAGTGAGTGAGTGAGTGAGTGAATGAGTGAATGAGTTTGTTAATTAATTAATTCTGCACAAATGAATGAGTGGTTTCAATACAATTGAAGTTTTAGCAACAGGCTCTAAATGGCAATTGTACAAGGATACTATTGTCTTTACAAAAAATGCAAAAAAAAAATGTTCATCTGTATAAAGAAAGTTATGAATTTTTCTTTACAAATATTCACTGTCTTAGCATTAACACAATCAGTATATATGTTATTTCATTCAATTTTCTTTCTCTGTGAGAATGAATACATTTGTACATCAAATATACACTGTTCTTTGCTAATGTTACTACATTTCTTCTGATTAATTGACTAATAATTTTGTCTTCCTTAAGGTAAAAAATTATGTCCATCAATATCTTCTTAACCATATACAAAAAAAATGGGCCAAACGGCCCTGAAGTCCTTTGGACTAATACGTCTATATGTGACCCCGGCTGACCAAATGAGTGATAAGTCGGAAAAATTGTAACATTGTTTTCTTACATCCTCGTAAAGGTTTGGTAGGGTGCTTTACACGGTTTCAAAAAATATGACTGCTACACAAATTGGCAAAGTTATGGAGCATTGAACATGGTAGGGATCAAAATGTGAAAATGAAGAAAACGGCTGTTGAAGTTTTACATTATATATGCAAATGGATTGCTTGGAAATATTACATGCACAACATTCAAATGTGGCACACAGTATGTAATATGTATGTTATGTTGCAATGATACAGTGGAAGTACAAATGTGTTGCTACAAAGACTTATCAAGTTATGCCAGATTATGCCTTCATGTGTAAAACTAAGATTATCTGAGAGCAAAAGGTAGACTCACTGTTTGACACAGTTTAAAACCTACAGGCAACTGTCCAGTTTAACAGGGGTCTAGTGGCTTAATGCTGTCTGTTGACACAAGCTACTGCCAGTGACCAATTACAGATTAGTCACAGCTTCCATCAAACAATAGCAGGCACAGAATCTTAGCTCCACAGCTGGGTGTAATACACAACCAGAGCCACCACTGATTCATGGTCAAGTAGATTAGCTCAATGCACCAACTAAGACAATACACAACACTGTGAGTGACAGTGTCCAGAGTGAGGCCTAAGCAGTGTCCTCATTGCTGAATAGATCAATTAAATCTGCCAAGAGGGTGACATTCTGCACAAGTGTTCATTAATCCTTAGTGATTGTTCAGAACACCAGACTGACCACATACCTAAACAAAGCGAATGTAATAGGTGAAGAACAGGCAGTGTTCAGATAGGGGTATTGGTTGAACTGTATTTGTCTCGACTCAAAAGGCTTTATTGTGTCTTCATCGATTATAAGAAAGCATTTGATTTAGTAGACCGGTCCTCCCTGTGGTCTAAGATAATTTAATGAGGTATTAATGATATTGTGTTGAAAGTTGTTTACAACATGTACAAAAATGCTAAATCATGTATAAATGAGGGCCAGGCTCTGTCAGCCTTCTTCTCATGTGTAGAGGTATGGCAAGGAGAAAACTTGTGTCCTTTGTTATTTGCTATTTACCTGAATAATTTTGAACACTGTTAGTTACAATTATAACGGACTTGACATGGCAGCTGGTTAAATTTACATATATAGTGTATAGCGGAACTATGTCAACTCTTCTAATGGTTGACATTTGGTTGTTTCAGGTGTCAACTATATTGTGAATCTGTAATTATTAGTCTGTGTTTTACACAGTACCATGTCTACACAAGGCATGGCAAGCGTAAACAGAACAGTAGAATGCATTTGATATAAATAAAGTGTAGGATATTTCACTCTATAGTTGTCCAGAATATTAATTTTCTATGTTTGTCACCTACAAGTGACAGAATATTAATTTTATATGTTTGTCACCTACAGGTTTCTACAGACAATACATCTTTAACCAATAGACACCACAGTCACACCATTTTATAATAATTAAATGAACATCAAAATAAACACAACTTGCAATTATAGAAAATCAATAGTTTTGAAGATACAGTTTAAAAGTGTTAGGCAACTGTTCAGTCTAACAGGGGTCAAGTGTGTCTACTCTGCCTGGGTGCTGTGACCAATTAAAGATTAGTCAAGGTCTCAATGACCTAGGCTGTAGAGATTAGTCACAGCTTTTGACTTTGTGGCACATTACACAACATATACTGTTGGGGGTGGTCTCAAGGGCCCTTCTCAAAACCACATCACTAGATAATGTAAACCTTTTGCACTTTGGGGGCCCCTTAGAATAATTCAATCAAATACAGATTTCTTGTATATAGTGGCAGCACCCTAAGATACATCTATGCAAAATTAGAAAAAAAGTTGCTGAACAGTTTTTGAAAAAATAGGCAAAATGTTACATTTTTACCAGTTTTGGGGTCCTTGGAGGCCCTAGGGAGCCCTTGAAATGATTCAATCAAATACAGATTTCTCGTGCATAGCGGCAGTGCCCCAAGATATGTCTATGCAAAATTAGAGAAAAAGTTGCAGAACAGTTTTTGAGATACGACAGCTAACGGCGGACGCAGAGTGATGGCAATAGTCCCTTGGACCTTCAGCCAAAGGACTAAAAAAACTTCCATCAATATCTTCATTTAACCATTTATGTTTAATCTCCTCTTAAATATTATCTCAAATTTTATTAAATCTCATTTGTTTTGATGTTTTAATCAAGGTGTCACAGTTCTTGAATAAGCTTGGTTGTATGTCTTCATGTTCTTTCCAGCTGAAAAATTACCTTCACTTACATAATAATAGTGTTTTAAATTAATAGTATTTTAAAATAATATTTTAAAATGCAGTCAACTGAAGTATTTATATACATAATAAAATACCACACACCAGTAACCATGTCCCCAAAAATGCACTGTTGTTGGCAGTTAAAGGAAAACTTAAAAAATTACATTACCAATGTAATGCAATGTTTAGTGATCTATGTGATACTGATTTATGTTTCATATAATTACTCACAACTATACAATTTCTCTATCATATACATGCTTTACACAATTTTACACATGCCCTGTGGCATTGTTACCTTAATTATGTGCATGCCACTTGATTAAATACAAAAGCAAGATAAAGCCACTATACAGAGTTTATCAGATTGTTCTGAAATCGTATGTTCACAATCCCACATATCAGGTAGACATTTCCTACATCTTTGGGTGAAAATGTAGATACAAACAGATAGAGTCAAATATAAATACATACAGGGTTCATAAAAGGGGAAACAATTCATTAGGGAAGTCAAAGGTGAATTTGTTATCTATATAATGGTGACAGTCCATGTAATGGAAGCTATAATATGGATGGAAAATGGATAAACACACGAGAGTCGAAAAGCAGACATAAAAAGTATCTAATGAGGTGGAGAAACAAGGATTATGGAATTGGATGGAAAGATGGTTCAATATATCAAAGGATAAATGAAATGATGGTGAACAGAAAGACAACAGCGTAGAACCAACGAGGAGGATATTTTCAAAAGATCAACCTAACTAGTAACCAGATGCAGGAAAAGAAAACTGAGAAGACCAAAAAGTAACTGAAGGAGGAAAAACGTATCACTCGAAAAGAGATTAAAAACAATCATGTCTGTTCCCCATTTAGAAATATTTATTAACATATTGTTCTTAATACTAGAATAAATATATTAAAGGTATAGTGCCTGCCAAATTGCAATTTAACAAGCTAGAAACAGTGTTTGTAGTTTGAGCCCATGAAACATTAAAATTGTCTATAAAACATTCAAATAGTAGACACAGCTGTAGCAGAGATAGGCATATATAAGGTTAATGGCACATTCCTGGAATTGTTCTTTGAAGAAGGACACAACCAGCTTGGTTCCCACAGTCAGGACTGCAAATGGGATGAAACACAAAAGAAAGACGGTGCCGGTTTAAGAAAGAAGCTAAAAAATGTGCGTGTTGAAGAAATGTTGTTAGACCTTAAAGGTGATGAGGATTAAGTATGGATGTTTGAGTGAAGGGGATTAAGTAAGTAAGAAGATAAATAATGGCACTGGCATGGTAAAAAGAAAGACTCCACAAACGACCTGTGGCAAGATTGCTTCAAGTGAAATCCAGCCTTTGATCAAAGGATGCGAGTCTTATGACAAAATACACAGGATCAAAGAAGATTAATTAGAACAGCTCCATCCTCAAAAGTCACCGTATTCCTTTACCGATTAGATTTATTGTGTCAACACCTATTAAGAGGATTGCATTACTGACTTGTCAATTTATTGTTCTAGTTCAACATTTCTGATGACTTTAAAGGTTGGTTGTTTGTTCCATTACTCAGCTTGGTGTGTAACTATCAGCAAGGAGTTCACAGATATTTTGTTTGGTGTAAACATGGATACCATCCCACTTCAAAGGCATTTGGATGTTTGCCTCCGCAATAAAACCAATTACAGTGTACAGACAATAGCGGCTCCTTAGTATTACTGAATGTTGTGTTTTCAGTTAGAACATTCCACTGGTGCAATTTTCAAATAGTGAACCATGTTTCAGGCAATGCAGTGTTGTGAGCTGTCTGCCTTCATCATATTTACTATAGTATTAAGAACAATACATAAATAAATGTTATGAAATGAGGAACATACTTTAGCTCATCCCTGTTCATAATATTGTGCTTAGCAATTCTGGGGCTGGTTTCATGAAGCGTACTTAAAGTTACGCAATTACTCGTTTTATTATTGTTTCATAAAAAATCAAACCAACCCAGTTTTCACTATGGCATGCTAGTTCATTTGTGCAAACACATCATTTATAATTTTTATGATATAATTGAACAAACTGTTTTCAAATGAGCCCAGTCAAGATTCAGTAGAAATGGCATGAATAGCTATGACATAAGACTACCAGTGTTCCTGCTTTTATTAGCTACCTTATTTAGTAAATGAATAAAGTTGATTCCTTTGATAATAAACAAAATGAGCACTATTGACAGAGTATTGTGTGAAAGGCACCCTGTTAAACAGACTGCACATATTATTTTTAAACTATTCACACACTAGATGCTAATGTTGATGAACCTGATTCGTAATGGGCTCAATGAACTGACAACTGAATTTTAAAAATACAAACCTGGTGCAGGCTAATAGCTAACAAAGCCAATTTATAAAAATGTTCTACAATTTACATACACATGCCTAGCACACGGGAATGAACTTGGAATTATGTATCATTTGGATGAGACACTAGAAGCTATAGCCCTTACACAGGGTGTAAATGTGTAAGTTGTCGTGAACAGATTATGTCTAACCTGTGACAGAGTAGTGGTTAGCACATATGCCTGGCATACCAGCACTGAGTTCAAAACTCGGACTGGGCAGGCATGGTACATTTGGTGTAAAACCTGGCTCTCCACATTGGGGACTGTGTATCCATTGTGACTCGGAGATCACGTTAATGTCAGTTGCGTGTCAATTTAGGACGTAAAAGAACCAAGTAAGGATGATAAGCACACTGGCAGTGACTGGTAATTCCAGTGACCACCCTCAGTGCCAGCATAGAAAGGTTGGCTTGGTGGTAATGTTCTAAAAATGGCTGACTAGTTGAATGAAACCTCATAAGAGCATAATATTGTAACCATTTATATACAGACTTGTCAGTTAATAAAACTTTGTCAAGCGCTGGAAACAACTAGAACTAGAACCCATCATTATTGTGAACACACCAAAGTAAATGTACCCACGGTGAGGAGGGACTCGAGACAGAAAGATAGCCTAAGGCACCATCCTCAGACCAAGGATATCTTCCCCCCTCTGTCACATTGCTGAGTTACTGGAGAAATAGGCAGCACTATGTCTTGTGAATACAGCTATGTGATTTGTGGCTGGGGTAATTCAAACAATATTTTAATTGATAGGAATATTTACAACACATTTGTTACTGTATAAGAGAATTGTAAGCTGAATTCAGCTAGGCATTTCTCTTAAGGAACTTATTTAGGAAGAGGGGAAGGTATCATAGGCTACCTTCTCCTGACTGGGAAGACAACTGAGGGAGGGTGTAAAATACCAGTGACTGTATATATTGAAACATATCACTGGAGGGATACATGAAGGAAGTATAAGTATAAACACATACCTGGCCCGCATGTTCCTCCTCTATCGGCTCCAATTGGGAAATATCCAGAAATGTTCCATACATCGACATATTCCCAATCAAAGCCATGTGATTTCCACAGTAACAGTTTCTCCTGTACTCTGCTTGAAGTCGCTGGTCAACACTGACTGATTCTATACCTTGTTGGAAATCACAAATCCACCCTTTCTGGCATGACACACTTTTCTAAGTCAGGAAGATACTCCAGGAAGATATCCTGTCTTGTCTCCAAAGATGTTTGTCATATGACAAAAGTAAACTTGTTGACAACATTAAAATACACAATTCCAGGTAGCTGCTGCTAACACAGGAAATCATTTACCAGCACAGTAGCGACACACGCTGTGACAACCACTAGTAATGACCAAGCTGTTTTGTCTAAGTGTGTAGGTGTTTCCTGTGACCTCATGACATGTGACTGGACACTGCAGTGGCTTGAGCCAGCCACAATGGCCATTCTGTTCTTGAACACATGCAAGTGCTGCCCACTCCTTGATCTATTATGTCATTCATTACTGACCACTGTCCACTGGGGAAACTATCTCCTTCTCTGTCTGGTCAACTCCTACAACTTACAGGTGCACATCACCATTCAAAAAGTCAATCTTCTGCCTGAGCAGTCATCAGTAGTCTGATGGCAGGTCCCGACCTGCATTCTTTATGGTAACCAGCCAATTTTATTACACAGATTAAACTGGTGTCAAGTTACACCACTCTCCAACAAACTTTCAAGTGTTGTTTTCCATGTCAGACTAGTTTCGTGCACTAGCCAGTGGCAGATTGTTCTGTAATCTGTGGAAACACCCGTGTGTTAAACGTATCTAATATAACGGCTAGTCACTGTTAGTATACTGATCCAGAGCATACGTGTCACAATGATGTTGATATCTCCACTCCAGCAAGCTTCACAGTTATACTTATATATCAACTTGTCTTTGATACTACACCTGTGAGGTCTGTCCTACGTTGGTCCAGAAGTCCAGCCAGTTCACATTCTGGTCAAACTGACCACCAACTGGACATTCAATGTTCATCAATCATCTGAAGCTGCATAAACCGTGTCCAGTGACAATTAACTGACCAGTCACCTAACAAATTGTGTGGTCAACACCAGCCAGAGTGTTCAAGACCACACAATCACAAACAGTGTGGCCACACAAGTTCAAACAGCAGTAGTGGCATGGCAGCCAGACATTCCAGTCCACCCCTTCAATGTATACTACAGTCACACCCGCTCTCCTGCCCTGGGCTATGCAGTGACAACAACTTCAATGAAACCGCTCAACCATGACACTTTAATCAGAAAACTATAGCCATGGGTGAATCTAATATACACCTAACTTGCCTCCAGCAGCATTTCAGTGGTGACTGTCATCGATACTATGACATTAGTCCACACGCATATACGTAACAATGTTTTTACCGGTGAACCCAAATCAAGACACGCTTGCAGGCACCGATGAACTAAGACACAACCACCTGGCCATAGCATGTGTGACATTGTTTATGAGCGTACAAAATTGCGGTATGCATCGGTTGTATTACTTGCGACACCTGAGTGCAGCCCCAGCTACCTGATTACGCATTCAAAGTTGTGATGTTTTACACACATGCTGTCAGTCAGCAGTGTAGGTTGCAACAGGCTGATAAGTTGTTAACTTAGGTGTGCGTGCAATGGATATTTCTGTCATAGATAAGTGTGCACTGACAAGCAGTGCACTGACAAGCAATGGTCATAACAAATTGCTGGTGAAAAGGAAAAAATTTGCAGAATGTGAAAAAAATTAACAGTAAATTGAATATGCTGCTGGGGAATGCTGCAATATACTGTAGACACATCACGAATAGATCTGTAGCTTGAGAAATAAATATAATCTAAGGAAGTTCCATGGATGTTGACAGAAACAATGTGATATATGCACATGTTTTGTGTGGGACGCACAGCATAGCAGTGAGAACATAACAGTTTGAATTGAGAGAATCCTGATTCAAATCCTCTCTCTGTTGCTGTTGGGCAATCACATGTTTTGTATATTAATTATATGTATGTACATGTATGTATTTGTAAATAAGGAACAAACATTGTACCCTTAAAACACATTTGGTGTTTAGTATACATCGTTTTACATACACTCCTACATAATGTGTAATAAGTTTGTTTTTTATTTAAAAAAAGTCAGATTCTGTTGTCTGTACCTTTCACAAGTGAATGAAGACTATCTGAGTAACGGAGTTGTAAAACACTGTTGTGTGTCCTGACTTTTATATGTGTACTGTACCTGTTCTACCTGTAATAAGATGACCACTGGGTGGTGGACACTTGTTCTCCGTGGACTAGATGACCACTGGTCAATGGCTACTGGACATTTGTTCACACTGCAGGCTATCACACCACACACACAAGTTGCCAATCTTCCAGTCAATTGGCAGGCAACATAAGTCATAAAAAAGCCCTGATGGGCTCTAGTTTCTCTTCATGTAGGAGTGTAGAGTGCTGTGAAAATGTTCATGTAACACTAGTACACTGTTTATTGACAGTTAACACACATCTGTAAAAGATACACAGTCTAATTAATTATATCAAACTATAATATATAGTCTACACACTATAAATTATAACATATTTACTTGTGATAAATCACAATTCATTCTATCTGTTTATTAATATAGACCATGGCTGTTCAGCAAGCAACATAAATGACATTCCAGAGACTGAGTAGTGAGTACATGACCATCTGACTGATTGACCAACTGCAGGACCAACTGACTGACTGACCAACTGGGTAACCATTGGGCTGACTGACAACATGCAACTACCCATTCAATGTCAATATTAATTGACAAGTAACATTCAAATCTGTTTAACAACAGTCATAATGTTAATAAAGTGTCTGCCTCATCCCAATTACCAAGATTAATACATGAAATCACATCTAATCTCAACATTATCTATGACTCATGATAATGCACTGAGCAAACTGACTAAATACCTGTATCATTTACACATCCACAGGTGCAGGAAACAATAACAATTTAGCCCAAGGAGATGTTATTACATATAGGAACCAGACCAACATTCTGCGTCCACAGGGCAAATCCTGTGTGAACCGAGTATACAAATGATCTTATCGCTCCTATTGTGTCAACATTATAACTGATAGGAAGACCACACAAGAATGGCCCAGTTTTTGTTGCTATTAATCCAAGCTTCAGTATACTTTTGCCATCTTGGTAAATGAGAATTGATTTGACAAAATCAGTTGGTTGCACCCTCTCATTAGTTAGATGCAGCGAACTGTTATCTACCAGGATGTTCTTGTGGGCCATTGTCAGGATTTGGTTCAATAGTAACTTTGTAGTTTGTAATTAATTATAACTAAAGTACAGTGTATTTGATTTGTAAGACAGTAGCTGAGCTTTTATGAAGTTTCACCTGGAAATTGCAACTGGTCATTATAATTGATTTTTATAATCCAACCATGGCAACAAAAATGCATTAATTCACTTTAAACATCGTATAAAAATGAGCACAATCACATATCAACACAAGTGTAACTAGTACATCTTTCAAGTGCCTGTAAAGCAGCTGTAAATTCAACATAAAACTAAAACTGTCTAAGAGGTGTCTACGATTGTCTTACAGGCAACTGTTGTATTATCACAATATTGACATTTAAAGTATTATTTCATAATCAATGTTTTCCATGTTTCAAATATCAGTACTACCCCCCATTAACTCAGACTCACCAACTAAGTGAATGAAATCAGACAGATGAAAGTGAAATGTATCAATAGTTTGCCATCAAAATTAACACATTTTATAAATAACTTTTGTTTTGCTAATTAACAAAATGCCACATTGGTATAATCAACATATTTGCAAACATAAATGGTGTGCATACTTACCTTCATACATGCATGTAAATGATTTCTGCCACCCTCAGGTTTCAGTACAATGGTCTTACTATGAAAGTGCTAATCTCGGACTTGTTTTTGGAATAATTTTACCCCTTTGGCTGTTGTTTCACTGTGAAGTAGGGGGTTGGGGGGTGAAAATGGATCTGTATTTCCATTCCTTCTACAGTGGTATTTACAATTCCAGCATGCCATTTCAGGATAAACCCAGGCAGGTAAGACATTTATGAAGTTGAATACAACAATACAATACAAATTTATACAATAATAATAGATACATCAGATAATTTTCTTCTGCTTGTTGAGCATTAAGAGAATGCAAGGCATTGTTAGTAAACATAGTTAAACATAGTGCATACAAGAAATAAGTTTATAATAGTAATACAAACTTGAGAGTAGTTAGTGCATATATATATTTTAGCACCGGATTGCATGTGGTGGTTTGTTAACTCAAAGTTTGTTTAGGTGACTTATGGCCTGGGGAAAGAAGCTGTTTTTGAACCTGTTTTTTGTGCATCTTGGACATTGGTATTGTCTTTGAGATGGAAGAAGGTCAAACTCTGTGTACAGTGGGTGGGCAGGGTCATTGGCAACTGCACATGCTTTTCTGATCATCGTGGGTTCACACAGCTGAGAGACAGGCTGTGTGGGAATGTCTATGATCTTGGAAGCAATTTTGCAGATGCGAAGAAGCATGATTTTGTTTGAGACAAACAAAGCAGGGAAGAAACAGATACTACAATACGTCAACACTGATTCTATAATACTCCTGTACAACATGAACAGAAGTTTCGGTTCGACATGAAACGATCTTAGTTTCCATAACAGGTACAGTCTCAGCTGGCACTTTTTTGCACATCTTTAGCATGGGGGCCAAATGTCAATTTGTTATCAAGTGTTACACCAAGATACTTGAAAGTGTCCATTACCTCCACTACCTCACCATCAATAAGGGGCGCATCAAACTGGCCACTGGCATGGAAGTATTATTTAATAACTATCCATATTTCAATTACCATAATTACAACATTTTACCTAAATACTACCAAAAAAGTGACTGAAAGTAAATAGATCAAAATAAAACGATACAGAGTATGCATGTTTTTGCCAACTGACATTTGACCCTATGTCAGTGACATATTAATATAGGCCTATGTGTACGGACGGAATGATGTAGGACAGAAATACGGTAGGCCCCTATGTCAACATAAACCATGAACACAAAGGTGATCTGTCCCCATAGAACAAATTCAGCATAATACATTATGTTGAGTTTACATAACAGAACTGCAGGAGGCTGCATAAGGTGCTGCCCCCTAGCAGACAGTGTACAAACAATTTGTCTTCAGATTGGTAAAATTCTACATAAGTTGTAATTTTCAGCAAAATTCATGTACAACTTCATGATGACTAAACTTAGCACTAAATGTAAGTTTTTCCACACAATTTTGCACCAGCAGAAATGTGTATGTATCCAAATGATACACCCAAATCCAAGAGTGATAAACATGTACCAGTGACACATAATCACAAACCTCTGGAATGCAAGATTGTTGTAATTGTTTTATATAAAACAGAAACATTTCTAAAGAATTTGAAGAATTCTTTAGTTTTCCATGAACACATTTCACTGCTTGCTGTAAAAGTTTATAAATTCCTATGACAAAATACAGATTTCTGAAATTCTTTTTAATATGGGCATGCAGTCTAAATCATAAGTGCAACCACATGTAATACATACAAAAGTGCAACATACCTCGTCACTGTCACATCTACCTGTAGGTCGCGCTACTGTCGTCCCACAGAGACGATTACACAAGCTCACGAGATTGACAGACTCCTACAAGGCACAATGGATGAAAACACTGTTACTATATTTCAAAATGATAATGAATGGTGATTCCAGATAATACAATGTTTGAGAATATATAAGACAATGGACATGAATGTGTCCATCCAGTTAAGAAAGGTGACTACACGGTACCTGCTAAATAAACCCAAAAGTTTTCATTATGACAAAAAACATAAGGCAAAGTTGTTTTAGCAAAAACTATATACATGGTTTGATCTAGCAGATATCATGCTGACCTGTACATCATAGTTTGCATACATCACAATCAAAATTATGCATGTGATTTCCATCAAATGTTGCCTTGTCAACAATGTTTACATAAGTAATAGTACGTATTACATTACTAGTGTGGCATGACATCAGCTAAATTAACCTTTCCTGCATGCACTTCTTGTTTGAACAACTTTACATTATGTGTTGTGTTTGTCATAAAGAAAACTTTGTCACCAGAATTTCAACAAAATAGACAACAAGATGTGTGGACAGTCCACGTGTTCAGCATCCATGTTTGGTGTCTTGAGACTGGACGGATGTTGGTGCTATGCAACAGGCCAGGTGATGGACATAATCCCCCTCCAGATATAACCCCATCCGGACATAACTCCCTTGGACAAAAACACCTATGGACATAACCCCCTGTAACAAAATCCCCTCAGACAAACCCCCTCTGGATTTATCCCCTTCCAGATATAATATATCTATTCATATATATATATATATGTGTGTATATATATAAATATATTTACAGTTGTACATATATGTATATATTGGTCGACTGATAGATGTTATTAAGCATTGAACATTCTCCTCTATTACATTGATTTACTAAATATAAGATCATATAAAAATAATTAAAATAGAAAAGTCTAAAAATTGACAAAGCTAAGATCTACTGATGCCATAATTTTGATATATGGTACATCGTACATGTCACTAATAGTAATGATCTGAATAATAAGATTCAATAACTTGTCAATCCTGCTCATTAAGCTAAAATAGCCTTCTTACTGCACATTTTCATGACTGACATTAGCCATAGCAAACTGTAGAAGTAGCAGTCCAATATTCTGTAGTAATTAGGGGGAGCACCTGTGTAAATGGAAAACAATATTTGTATTCATGATTTTTTGTCTGGAGGGGGATATATCCGACAAGGTTATGTCCAGCTACCCCATCGAATCCAAGACATAACCCCCCTCAGACATAATGCCCTTGGACAAAACCCCCTCCTGACATAACTCCGTTTGAACATAAACCACTCTGGACATAACCGCCAAATCTTTGTGGGCCTTCTCTTGCATGTTTACCTTTTAGTTTATTTTTGGGTCATTCTACACACTGGAGAGACAAGTATAAAAAGGGAATTATGTTATGTACATCAGTTACTTTTGTATTCATGTTTAAAATAGGAAAGATAATTTAGGAACGCCATGACCCTGTATGTCATAACCCAGATGTTGGATCCTTGCGCTGCTGTAAATGAAATAACTGATATTAACATTGGTTAGACCTATTAATCCTGAGCTCAAAAATGTTGCTTACAAACTAAAGAAACATGATAAGTATTTACTGTGAACAATTGTACATGTGAGTGATTCAGTCGGTTGTCACCTAGAGGGGGAGTAAAACAAATTACACTGAATTGGTATGATACCAAGTTCAATGTGATATTACCTACCATCAAATAACATCTACTTTGAATATCAAATGGTAGGTACGAAGAAGTTGCCAATGTGCTGTTCTAATGTGCTGTTATTTTTATATGTTGTACGACAGTTGGTGTCTGCTGCTACATGTGCACTCAGCAACCCCACAGTTTGTGCCTGCTGCAATATGTGCACTCAGTAACCCCACAGCTGGTGTCTGCTGCTACATGTGCACTCAGTAACCCCACAGTTTGTGCCTGTTGCAATATGTGCACTCAGTAACCCCACAGTTGGTGTCTGCTGCTACATGTACATTCAGTAACCCCACAGTTTGTGCCTGCTGCAATATGTGCACTCAGTAACCCCACAGTTGGTGTCTGCTGCTACATGTGCACTCAGTAACCCCACAGTTTGTGCCTGCTGCAATATACGTGCACTCAGTAACCCCACAGTTGGTGTCTGCTGCTACATGTGCACTCAGAAACCCCACAGTTTGTGCCTGCTGCAATATGTGCACTCAGTAACCCCACAGTTGGTGTCTGCTGCTACATGTACATTCAGTAACCCCACAGTTTGTGCCTGCTGCAATATGTGCACTCAGTAACCCCACAGTTTGTGTCTGCTGCTACATGTGCACCCAGTAACCCCACAGTTTGTGCCTGCTGCAATATGTGTACTCAGTAACCCCAAAGTTGGTGTTTGCTGCTAAATGTGCACTCAGTAACCCTACAGTTTGTGCCTGCTGCAATATGTGCACTCAGTAACCCCACAGTTTGTGTCTGCTGTTACATCTGCACTCAGTAACCCCACAGTTTGTGCCTGCTGCAATATGTGCACTCAATAACCCCACAGTTTGTGTCTGCTGCTATATGTGCACTCAATAACCCCACAGTTGGTGTCTGCTGCTACATGTGCATTCAGTAACCCCAGAGTTTGTGCCTGCTGCAATATGTGCACTTAGTAACCCCACAGTTGGTGTCTGCTGCTACATGTGCACTCAGTAACCCCACAGTTTGTGCCTGCTGCAATATGTGCACTCAGTAACCCCACAGTTGGTGTCTGCTGCTACATGTGCACTCAGTAACCCCACAGTTTGTGCCTGCTGCAATATGTGCACTCAGTAACCCCACAGTTTGTGTCTGTTGTGACATTTGCACTCAGTAACCCCACAGTTTGTGCCTGCTGCAATATGTGCACTCAATAACCCCACAGTTTGTGTCTGCTGCTATATGTGCACCCAATAACCCCACAGTTTGTGTCTGCTGCTATATGTGCACTCAATAACCCCACAGTTTGTGTCTGCTGCTATATGTGCACTCGGTAACTCAACAGTTTGTGTCTGCTGCTATATGTGCACTCAATAACCCCACAGTTTGTGTCTGCTGCTATAGGTGCACTCAGTAACTCAACAGTTGGTGTCTGCTGCTATGTGTGCACTCAGTAACCCCACAGTTTGTGTCTGCTGCTATGTGTGCACTCAGTAACCCCACAGTTTGTGCCTGCTGCAATATGTGCACTCAATAACCCCAGTTTGTGTCTGCTGCTATATGTGCACTCAATAACCCCATAGTTTGTGTCTGCTGCTATATGTGCACTCGGTAACTCAACAGTTTGTGTCTGCTGCTATATGTGCACTCAATAACCCCACAGTTTGTGTCTGCTGCTACATGTGTACTCAGTAACTCAACAGTTGGTGTCTGCTGCTATATGTGCACTCAGTAACCCCACAGTTTGTGTCTGCTGCTATATGTGCACTCAGTAACCCCACAGTTTGTGTCTGCTGCTATATGTGCACTCAATAACCCCACAGTTTGTGTCTGCTGCTATATGTGCACTCAGTAACTCAACAGTTGGTGTCTGCTGCTATATGTGCACTCAGTAACCCCACAGTTTGTGTCTGCTGCTATATGTGCACTCAGTAACCCCACAGTTGGTGTCTGCTGCAATATGTACACCCAGTAATTCCACAGTTGGTGTCTGTTGCAATATGTGTACTCAATAACCATGTAGTTGGTGTCTGTTGTGCATGTGCAACCAGTAACCTTTCTTCCTATTATATGTTTCCCAGAATACCTCAACTTTACAAACACCATTGAAAATATGATTTGTGATGTTTTTCAACAAATTTTCAATGGTCATGGAAGCTTACAATGTGTTAAGTGAAAGCGCGTGCAGAAGCTAGGACTAGGTCATCCAGCGATACTAATCTGACCAAGACAAGCTGATGTATCACCAGTTCAGATGTAGTATCAAGACAGTAAGTGCAGTAACTTAAGTTTTTACCAGTTCGTGGTCAGCAGAACTGACCAGAGTGACCGAAGCATCACACGTGCAATCATCCATATTTTCCTGCATTAACACAGCACAACACAGTATGATTTTTATACAATATCATAAGATGAAAAACTTCTCTGTTCTCCAGAATGTATAAAGCGTGGCAACTGTCATAATAAAGTATATGTGTGTTAATAAATAGGGAATGCTGTAATTGATGGCAAAAAAATTCTTGGGATTTCATATATACATTTATTTGCTATTTAACATATAAGATCATTTAGTTCTAGATTAATACAAACATTTGTAAATCAGCTGTCCTGTGTGCTGTGCTGTTCTCAAACGACCAATGATTTAACAACTAGCCTTCAGCACGTTGCTTTTTTTAACTGCAAATGTGTGAAACATATATCAGTCCTTAACATACTGTTTTGGATAAACTGAAAATATACAAGAAAATACAAGAATATTAACGATTCCTATAGTTGCAGCTAGGTTGAGTTTAAAATGAATGATTCTGTAGGATATCCATCACAAGAA
Organism: Paraescarpia echinospica; assembly: GCA_020002185.1. Lineage (NCBI taxonomy): Eukaryota > Metazoa > Annelida > Polychaeta > Sabellida > Siboglinidae > Paraescarpia > Paraescarpia echinospica. The sequence continues at coordinate 40,436,783 of CM034541.1, forward strand.
AAACTGGATATGCGAAGATGATATTGCACTATGTTTCGGGGAGTGCCACATCAATTGTATTGTATAGTATTTAGTAGCAACATGTCCAAAGACCCAGTAACAGGACTGATAACAAAATATGAAACGGTATGTATAAATAATACAACAATATAAAAACCACACAATACCAACACTTATAGCAAGACATTAGCATTATACATATGAATGTTTTTAGGTTGAATATTTGAAGGTAAAAGCTCCTAAAATAAATCACAAGTAGGTGCATTTAAACACAACTGTTAAAAGTGGTCAAACATCTATTAAAAATGGAATATTTCCTAATGTTCATTCTGCTGTAGGAGACTCTAAAATAACAAGAATGTAGTTTCGTAGAGATCTTGAAGTACAGTAAAATTGGACAGATTCTACTAGATAGAACAAATCACTGTGCTATCACCTACCTGCCAGCGTTTCTGTGCAATGAAAGACTTGAGATTCTTGATGCTGATGTTGGAATGTCTGCGTGTCTCCACTTGTTCTGTTTCCTCTGGCTGCAAACAGAGAATATGAGAAGTTGAGAATTCAACCAATTATAACCAGATTTACAGCAGCTTTCTCAACTTGTTCAGCCCACCACATATTTGGTTCTTTCATGTCCAAATATGTGTGAATGGTTTTTATGATATTTGCAGTCGGTTTATTAAAAAAGTGCATACATTTGTTTAAATGGTCGAAAGAATTGACTTGGGCCGTTACATCTTATAACTGACAAAATCCAAAATCCGGACTGACAATCAGCCTTCAAACCAATGTTTTTTTCAGTGACATATTGTTTGGGAGAGCTAGGAGAGCCAGCAGCATCAACACAGAAACATGTGCATAATTCAATTCTGAGAACCATTTGAATTAATTCCTGGGCTGAAATTAAATAAGTTAATAGTTTGTACAATGATTTTACCAAAACTACATACAAAAGGTAACACAAACGAGCTTGCATGCTGTAGTGGATGCAGAATCAATTTTTTTTTAACCCATATGAGATATTTCTAAATTTTATTTTTAAACATATTCACACAGGTAACATTTATACAATCACCATATACTTTGTACCACTCGGTTACAATCCTCTGTGATAATTAATATTTTCTTATATACCCGGGTACTTGTATAGTAATGTTAATGGGCCCATGTGGGCTATCTGGGCAAAATCACTACACTATTTTAGGACAGTTAACTGTAACCCCGGATATTGTAGCTAAGAAAATGAAGGATCATAAATCACCTGGAGTTGATGAGATTCCGCCCAAACTACTATTCAAAATTACAGAACAAATTAGCATACCACTTGCAACAGTTTTCAACTTGTCATTAGAAGAGGGAATGGTTCCTTTAGAATGGAAAGAAGCAAACACATTATACTGTTATTTAAGACTAATTAAAGATCACATGGTAGATTTTTTTGTTAAACATAACTTGATAAACCCATCTCAAAATGGGTGTCTAAAAGCGAGGTCATGCTTAACAAATATGTTATACTTTTTGGAAGATATCATTAAGTGGGTAGACGAGGGATCACCAGTAGATATCATCTACTCAGATTTTCAGAAAGCTTTCAACAAAGTGCTACATCAAAGATTACTGCTTAAACTAAAGGCCCATGGCATAGGAAATGGTATAATTAACCGGATAGTAAAACGGCTGACTGACAGAAGACAATGGGTAGGCTTCAAACTGGAAATCAGTTTTGAGTGGGGTACCATAGGGTTCAGTATTGGGACCTATATTATTCTTAATATATATCAACGATTTGAATGATGATATAACAAGCAAGGTGTTGAAATTTGCAGATGATACAAAAGTGTTTAGATGGATTAAACGTGATGGGGACAAACAGCATTTATAAGATGAACTTGACAGGTTGATCAAATGGTCTGAAAAGTGGCATATGCTGTTAAATTTGGGGAAATGTAAATGCTTCCACACAGGACATGGGAATGAAGGTGTAAAGTATACAATGGGGAGTACTGTATTAAGTACTACTGTAAAGCAAAAGACTTAGGGTTAACCATTAATGCTGATATGAAGGTTTCAGAGCAGTGTGGAGTTGCAGCTTCAAAGGGAAATCAAATCCTTGGATTAATTAGGCAAAATATAGCGCATAAGGAAAAAGAACTGATAATACCGCAGTACAAAACAATAGTTAGGCCTCATTTAGAATATTATATACACATGTGGAGGCCATATAACAAGAAGGACAAAGATATGCTAGAAAGAGTACAGAGGAGAGCGACTAAAACGATACCAAAACTGAGGGATCTTAGTTACGAAATACACCTAAAAATGTGGTTTAACAACATCAGAGACCAGGAGATTGAGAGGAAATCAGATAGAAGTGTTTAAAATATTGAATGGTTATGAAAATATTGATAGAAATATTGTTTTCTTAGTTAAGAAAGACAGAAGGACTAGAGGAAGTTACAATAGTAAAGGAGCAGTGTAGATTAGATATAAGAAAGGTCTCATTTTCACAAAGGTTTGTAAATGAATGGAACAGATTATCTGTTGATTGTATGGGTGCTAGTAGTGTGAATGTTTAAAAATAAAATCGACGCATACCTCAAAAGGGCAGAATACACATAGATAAAAAGGGTTGGACTCTCAATAAACAAAAAGGCTTCCTTGTACACCTGCCATCTAATTATCTGGGTGGCAATCTTGTTAAATGTTATGAAATGGTGACTTCATATTCTATTTTTACATATTGATTTAATTTTTTTTTTTAATTGTTATAACTTATTTATTTAATTACAATTTAGTTATTTATCTATTTGTTTCTTTTACATATTTACTTTTTAAAACTTATGCATTTATTTTATACCTAACTGCATGTACCGGTTTATGTGTATTACCTGGAATATGTGTATTTGTATATAATATATATTACCTACACTGTTCCTTTATTAATGTTACTTCATGTCCTTTTGTTCTTCTATCTTTCTTAATAATAAAACATAGTTTATTAATATTTCCATGCAAACATCACCAGAGTGCATAGAGGAAAAGATGTATGTGCAAGTTAGAAGGTTGAGCAGTTAAAGATCAGACAGAATGACAACAAATACAGAGTTGTCTATGTAATTTATGCTAGTTGATAAAGTGATCCTTGAAACATTAAAAAAATTATATATTTAGGTTGACTGTTGATCAGTTTTGATTATGCAACATTGTTTTAGTGCAGTGGTTTTTGTCTTAAATCTAGATCAGACAAAATCATACGTGTTTCTACATTATCCACAAGGTGGCAGCACCATATGAACAGACTGCCCTATTTGTAGGGATATGAGGCACTGCATTACCTTCCATTACAGCTAATGATTCTGTGTTAGCCATTTATAAAATATGACTACACTAGAGTACTGTATAAGTCATAAAGATTTATTTGCTATGTCAAAATCACATAATTTAAAATACTGTAGTTGCAGGGTTTGGTATATAAACCTTTTCATATCTGAATGTAGTTTGATTGTTTACAGAAGTTTTGAAACAACAGTTTAATATGAAGAGGTAGGCCTAGCACATATTTTACATAAGTTGTTTGGTTTGTTTCAACAGCAAAACTTCACTTAGGCTCTGCAGCACATCGGAGCCTGTGTGACTTCAACAAATAAGTAAAACATAATACTGCACAATATATTACAGTGATAATTACATCTAACCATATAACCAGGTGATGCATGCAACAACTGTCTGTCATTCATTTGATATTGCAATGTTAACTAGTTCTGCAATAGATTATTCACTAACATTGACTTCCACAGACGACCTCTTACTTTCTATAAGGACACCTAGTTCAAGCCAGTGAATTTGTCAATACGTGTATTTTCAATGGGAAACAAATCTGTATTCTTTTATTTATTTTGCAGTGAACATAAATTTCTTTCTGATATTTTGCTCGTTATTAGCAAATTTCATGAGGCAACTACCGCTAGATGGTAACAGGAAAAAGTAAACTGATTACAAAATAAGTAAAAAGAATACTGACTTGAACCATCTAGTCTGACAAACCTCTTAATTAATTTACATTTAAACAAAATTAGCTTGTAAAATGTGCAATTTGGAATATATATAGTTTTATGTTAGAAAATGTCCAGTCTTAGAGAGAAAAATGTCCTGCGTTGATCTATAGATGGTATAACACAATATCCTGTGTTGGGGAATACATTTTAGCTCTGTATTGTAGAGAAGTATGAATGTTGAAGCTGTGAAGTTGGATCCTGTACTCACATGTATCCAAGAATGATGGAGGCAGTCATAGACGGTGGCTCGCTTTCTAAAAATCAACCAGTTGAAACATTTTCAACATGGACCCAAGTCACAAGAATGTAACATGACTATTTGTTGTGAGTTGTCTATCGGTAATATTAGAACTCCAGCTCATGCAGCGATACAATTTTGAATTATAAAGCATGGTTGACATTGGAAATCCTGTAATCGGGTCAAAGACTTACGTAGGATTCTTGACTAGAAGTTTCTGGATGAAGTCAATTGCAAGTGGACTTATGCTGCTGAAGTCTTCACTGTCAAACGTGTACTGAACGGACGTGACATTGGCAAACGTCTCTTGCTTTGTGTCCCCAAGGAATGGCGAGCAGCCACTTAGGCTGACAACATACACATGGATAACATACAGGTCTATGGAGCCGCTAATAATTTTTGTTAAGTAAATACAACAATATCTGACAACAATGCACCATTAAACATGTATGATAACTAGTTTATTTATTAAAGAATTGTTTATTAGTGCACATAAAATGATAAAGCACTCTGGTGCTAACTGCTAAAGTTGCAAAATCTATAGAGTAAGTGTTTACTGTTAGGCACATGTGAAAGACAAAGCTGTGTCCCAGTTGCTCGTACGAGGATGTTTGATATAGAGTTGCTACTCAGTAAAATCACAGATTATATGCAGAGTGCAGCAGACAGTTGTAACAAATCTAATTCTGACCAATATGTGTGTGCGTGCAACTCTTACATAGCCAGAAAACAAGAATGACTATCGAAGGAGTGAAAATGTGACTTACAATATTTGCTAAAGTTGGGATAAATAAATCTCCCACAATGAAAGAAAACTATTTTACTGCAAAAATCATCTTATATTATACATGGAAAAATATTATCTATCAAGATTAAACATGAAAATAAAGATTTAGACATGAAGTATATGATTAAATAATATGTATCAGTATGTTGACATCGAAACATTCCGAGAGTTTGGACATTTTAATTGTATAAAATACTCAGCTACCTGTGTATCATTTAACCATTGAAACTCACTGTACATTCCTTTGATAGTTGCCTTCTGAAATGGTCCATCTTTGTACGTTGAAGGTGTTTAGTATTTGATTGTTTTGTGGGCACAAAATTCAAATTGTAAACATTATTTTGGGTGTATTAAACAAATTTGGCAGACAATAGACACAGCAGACATTTATTCTAGTGTTGACAACTATTATGTGAATAAAGTGTATTAATAAATGAAGAAGAGAGACGGTGAGTTTAAGACAGACATGATGTAGTGTGCAATCACTACTTACAGAATGTACGTGATGACTCCAATACTCCACATATCTGTAGCCACACTCAGAGGGTCATAATTGATTATCTCTGGAGCTGAAACCAAGCCAATCAATTCAACACATTCTGCCATGAAAACAATTTGTTTTTCCATATGATCCTTGCACAGTACAATTGGATATACCTTTTTGATTTACCTTATTATCATTTTATTAATTAATTTAAATTTATTTAGTATACCTTTAGTTTATGCATTAAATTTATGGATTGTATTTAACTTACCAACATAATTTCCATTTAATTATTTTATATATACCATTGTGCTATTAACTGCAACTTATATTACCATGGGTAATTGTATATTCTGTCATTTAGTTTTTGATTTCAATATTTGTTAATGACTGTATGTATTCATTTTAGTCTTATTGCACTGTACGTTTTTAGTACCTAGGTATTTCACTAATCAAATGTAAGTTGTAAAATGCACTGAACTATTAAGGAAGTATGCTACATACATGGTAGACAAATATTTTATTAATATTATTACATCTTCTCTGTACAATACAGTAAGGTAAAAATTCTACCTGGTAGGTTGTGGTATGAGACAAAACAATTAGTTGTACATAATCAATGGTAACAAATATTAAGTATTGTAAACCAAAACAAGCATTTTGCACAACATGACAATTCTCACAAAAAGACTATAAAACATACAATTATATGAACAGTAAGTCATCTGCATGTAATTAATTATACTATTATACTTATTTGCGACATAGATGGGAGGACAACGTAGAAATGGTGGGATTGACAGGAAGTGAGAGTGAGAGATAGGGAGAGTGGAGAAGGATGGTGGAGACAGCAGTGAAATGGAACCAATGTTGGAAGGAAGAACACAACAATCGAGGACCAGTATCAATGCAAGCCTCATCCCTGACTTCTGAGACAGAGAGGAGAGCAACACACTCTGCCTCTAATCACCACTGACTGAATACAAAGGAATGTGGGTAGTTATACAAACACAGAAATTATTACCTTTACAAATTTGATGATTATGTACTTTGAATAATCAATTAATGTTTCAGTATTATGACTAACTATGTAGTACTTTTAAATAGCTTGGCATTTTATCACCTTTATTCAGTGTTGCATAATTTACAAGGTCTAGTACATCTCCTGGTACAGAGTGCATGATGTACAAATCATAAAACATTGAAATGACTCCTATTTCAGTTTTAAATAACTTGCTACTTGACAGAATGAAATACTGTGCTTGCCCAGGGCAATCAATCTCAACTGGTCACCTGCACACACACGTCATTCATTGCATATGTATAAAGATATTACTATTACAAGGGCATCTGTGAAAGTACCACATCATAAGGCAAAATTTGAAAGAAGATGAAAGATTGACAAGGTCTGAATGATGTACAGTCATAATTGTCCCTGTCGCAGTCTTCATTCGCCCAACTGGTCTCTCACTTTGTTCGTAGGGTAAAACTGGATTTTTATTATAAAGTGCCAGCGAGCAATTTCAATTGATCGAGCACTATATAAGTATTTTATTATAAAAATATACTTTTTTTAAACTAAATTAGCATTATAGCAGAAAATGATATAGTGTTTCCTGGTTTAAATAAGAACATTCAACATATATGAATTCAATATTCTCCATGGAACTTCCAGGAAAGCACGCCTATCAGGATTTCTAAGATTAACTGGTAGTCTGGTTTCCATAGTTACGGACACTGCTTATTATTCATAATAAATGTTCTTTTAGCACAAATATTATATACTGTAAATTTGGCAGGTATATGATGAGTAGTTTTTAAGATATGACAAAGTTAATATCACTCATTTCTAGACCAGCATCCTATCTTACTTAAAGGAAATAAAAATAAGGCATTAGCTAAAATCCTTTTTCCATGTGTACACAAAGTTTAACATTGTATGTAACATTTGACAACATTAAACAAATACAGAAAAATACATTTGTAGCATAAATTCGATTTTAAGCATGTCTGTGAAGCAATTCCCGCGGAAAATGAAATTTTAATGAGCTAGGCGATCACGTGGTATCGTGACGTCACTTATGACACACACTCGCATCAGGCCGACCCTTTCCATGCATTCAGAGCATGTTTACAAGGATAGCTTTTGGGTCGAAACGAGCGTCAGAACGAGTTATTGTGCAATATTCCGACGTAATACAAACACTAGTCATCATAGAGGAACAAACATTTATCTTATGGTTCCACATGAATCGAATTTTATTCAAAACAACGAATGCGAATGGGCCTACAAGTCGACTAGGTTTCGCCGAGCTTGGGCTCGTTTTCAGAATAATTATATCGAATGCAACCAACGGGAGATAATCTACACCAATAAACATACATAGCAAACATATATTGTATCCAGCTACATAAAGTAACGTGTATAATCTCATAATAGCACTAGAATATCGATATATGAAGGAGTTGTACAATTTATCATAACAACTTAAATCAGTCAGAGAATTTCCGTTGGTCCCGCTAGCTCAGTGGTTAGGCGCGTTGGTTACTTGTCATTTATTTTACGATCGGGCGACGCCGGTTCAATCCTGGCAGCATGCAAACCTTTGATTTTCTTTACACTTTTTTTGTTTATGTTTTCACAAAGTAATATAAACAAAATCATTTTATACTATAATGCACTGTTTGTAAATATTTTTTATATTTTTGTAGTAATTATTTATTCGCCACAAAAATGAAAATATGGTCATTATATATAACGATGTTTTTAAATTGTATTTATCCAGACAGATCTCAATCTGTTTTCACATATATAATTACAATATATTACCGTACAATATATTTACAATTAATAAATTATATATCCATTACATTATATTTGTTTGGATAAATAAAATTTAAAAACATCGTTATATAATGACCATATTTTCATTTTTGTGGCGAATAAATAGTTACTACAAAAATAAAAATTATTTACAAACAGTGCATTATAGTATAAAATGATTTTGTTTATATTACTTCGTGAAAACATAAACAAAAAAGTGTATAGAAAATCAAAGGTTTGCATGCTGTCAGGATTGAACCGGCGTCGCCCGATTGTAAAATAAACGACAAGTAATTAAAACGCGCCTACCCACTGAGCTAGCGGGACCAACGGAAACTCTGACTGATTTAAGTTGTTATATGATAAATTGTACAACTCCGTCGTATATCGATATTCTAGTGATATTATGAGATTATACACGTTAGTTTATGTAGCTGGATACAATATATGTTTGCTATGTATGTTTATTGGTGTAGATTATCTCCCGTTGGTTGCATTCGATATAATTATTCTGAAAACGAGCCCAAGCTCGGCGAAACCTAGTCGATTTGTAGGCTCATTCGCATTCGTTGTTTTCAATAAAATTCGATTCAAGATAACTGCTTGTTCCTCTATGATGACTAGCGTTTGTATTACGTCGGAATATTGCACAATAACTCGTTCCGACGCTCGTTTCGACCCAAAAGCTAAACTTGTAAACATGCTCTGAATGCATGGAAAGGGTCGGCCTGATGCGAGTTTGAGTCATAAGTGACGTCACATCTCAGCATCCCGAAAAGCGCGCCAAAAATATGCATATTCAAAAATGTCCGGATGCACACCATAAAATGTGGAATTTCTAATTCATTGAATTTTTTTGATTTTTTTGGCTTGGTGGACGTGGAAATAGATAGCAGGATGTAATATAACATGAATTTGAGCAACAGATGTTTTTATTCCCTTTAACGTGTAAACACATATGTCTATTGGGTCTGTTGAACAGTGCATAACACCTACGAGTAACAGCACCGTGCTCACACTAGCGTAATTCTCACCTACAAACTCTGGAGTTCCCATCATCTCCTTCACTTCCTCACCAGCAACAAACTTGCGAGACAGGCCAAAGTCGATGATCTTTAGACTTGTGCTATTACTATCCAGAAGCATCAGATTCTCAGGCTGCACACAGACAGAACACATTAGCATGATTTGTACAGAGAAGGGTAAGCTTAATGCAACATTTAAAGCCTTACTTGGCTAGCATAATTTATTCTATTTCTACTATTAATCGGTAGGGTTTATTTTCAGACATTAACACCTGTGGGAGTTTTAGAGAATAAGATGCCAGCTCAGTGTGACCATGAATGGTTTTTTATCATTTCCCTGTGTGGGATCTTTTACTTCCCCTGTGACAGGACTAACAGCTTATAGTGTCTCTTCCGAAAGACATAGGCAACATAGGGTGAACAAAATTACCTAAGTTTTGACATAGCAGCCCACAATTTCACCTGGAGTGTGTGGCCTGATGTATTTGCATTGACATACAAACATTAGCAGTAGAGTACTATTTTCTTTATTGATTACTTACCTTTCAAGAAACTTATTTTTTATTTAAAAAAAACTTATTTTGTATCGTCTTCATCAGCAAAATACTATGCTAATGTTTTCTTGTATTTATTACGCAAGTAGAAATTTTAATTAAAACCTTATACTGAATGAATAACAAATCATTTTGACAAAACTCAACAGATTTTGTTGATGTTGGTGAACAAAATAGTCTGGGAGATGGCGACTCTAGATCGGAATATGAATGCTACCCTGATATAGGGTGGCTAACCAATGAAAATTGTAATATGGATTTCTACAGATTTATGCAGAATTTCAAGTAAAAAAACAGATATCAACCAAGGAATTGTGGCATGTCGGTAGTAAATGTACACAGGCATAAGTTAAACATACTTTAACTAAAAATTACTACAAAAGTATATCGAAAATATCATCTACAAACATGAGAACAGGTGATTGCTAATATTTAAACCCTTCTAACATAACCTACATCACCAATTTAAATGGCTAAATCTTGGTCACAACCTTGCGCCAATAACATATTAAAAAATGCAAAGCTGCTTTTTATTGCAATGGCTCAGACTTAAAAAGTCTCTATTTACCTCAGATGTAAAAGGAGTGTACCAGCAATCATGCATACATTTTCAGAATTATCATTTCATAAATAGCATTAAAGCGCAGGTGTACTCTCAAGTCATGAAAGTGTCATTAAAGTCAGTATACCACGCATGATATAATAACTTTTTATTGCAACCAAACAAATTGAATTTTACAACACAGAACAGTGTATAAATTAATAAAACAATAAAATTAGATCAGTATATGTGCTGTACCACAGTACAAATTTAGGGGAGTTTAGGGGCCTGACTGGTCTGTTAAATTTGAGGCATTTAAATCCCTCTCATATGGATCAGGATATATACTTGCAAAATCCTGTTAAGATATTGTGCTGAGATGGCGTGATTAATCTAACCATGATCATTACATGCACACAATATGTGACATGTACAAGCCGGAGCCTACGTACAACCCAAACATGGCAGGAAGAGAGCTATCAGATTAGCCCATTCTGCCAGTTACAGAATTATTGGCCAAAGAAAACTAATATTATTTTTATCGTTGATCATACATGGTGTCGCATCAACAAAGTCGGGCGGCCTGGTCGGGGAAACTGCTTAATTATCCCAGGGATAAATGCAGATCAAAAGTATGGATCCATTTCAGATTTAGGAAACTAAAGACAGTGCGCCATCGACAGTTGAAATTGACAGGTCGAAAGCAGAGTATAAACTGTGTCTGCAAGAATACTAGGTCACCAGTTAGTGAGTCAGATTTGCAAACACCATGTGACAACACGCACACATGTTTAAAAAAGTTCATCAAACTTAAATTTTTACTTGTCAGTTACATTTCAGTGACATATTTATTCATGTGTCATCGAAGCAATGCCTCTAAACTCTGATGTTAGTTATTATACATCTTACTGGGAATCATAGTCATGGTACCATGTTAAGGATTTTTGTTATACAATTAGCTTTGGCCCCCAGTTTTTGTGGCTAGTACCTAGGTTTAGGAAAGTAGGTGCCCTGCTGGCCACCACTAAATTTACACACAATTCTAACCCTGAGTACAATACAGTACATTGATATGTGATTTTCAAACAGACAAACAAATTTAATATATAAAATAATCACTATCACTCAGTTATTTACAAATGAACTGTAGACAATTCGGCTTGGATTATCACCTATATGCCAACGAAACGCAACTTTATGTTTTGTTTTTTCCTGGTGGAGATGGCCAACTGAACTAAATGGATCGTCTGTGCTGTTGCCTAGAAGAAATTGGTGAATGGTATCGGATCAATTTACTGAAGTTAAATGATTAGAAGACGGATGTCATGGTGTTTGGTACTAAACAGAAGTTGCCACTGCTAAAGGAGATTCGTATTTTTGACTTGACTTTGACTTCGTCTTCAAGTGCTCGCAACCTGGGTATTGTATTTGATCAATCCCTCAACATGACTAACCATAAAAGTTCCATTTGCCGAACAGCATATATACACCTCCACAACATCAGTCATATCAGGCGATACCTCACAACAGATGCGACTAAATCACTTGTGCATGCTTTCGTCATGTCTAGATTGGACTACTGGCTGGACTATCACGTGACCACATTCACAAACTCCACCGAATCATCATGTTCACACCTCGCCATGACCACGTAACTCCAGTTCTAAAAGAATTACACTGGCTGCCAATCAAATGCCGAATCGAATTTAAAATACTCCTTTATGTGTTCAGATGTCTGAATGGGACAGCGCCGCTGTATCTTGCCAACCTGTTAACCAGGCACTGTCCGGGACGCACAAGTTCATCTGAACAACTTTTGCTTGAAGTTCCACGAAAGAACCTGGTCAGTTTCGGGGACATGTCCTTTCATGTGATTGGACCTCAACTATGGAATGCACTGCCAATTGCTATCAAATGCAGTAGAACTCGGTCAGCGTTCAGAAAGACACTAAAGATGCACATGTTCAAAGCTCAATATTGCTGACATTTTTAACATTTCATTTCATTTGAGGACATTTTACTGCATATCTTACTTTTATACATATAGATATATTATTTTGAGTGCATGTATCAGTATTTATTTATGTATGCGTGCGTGCGTGCGTGCGTGCGTGCGTGCGTGCGTGCGTGTATGTATGTATAGATATGCATATAGGTAAATAGAGTAGTAATAGGTCTAATTTATAATTGATCTAATTTTATTTATTTATAGTCTTTAATTAATAGTTTTAATATAACTAACTTAATTTGTTCTACATTTTATCTGAAGTGTCTTTTTTGCAGTTTTTATTAGTATACATTGAATCGCTTGATTTAATTTTATTGTACAGCGCTTTGAGCATATTATGGATATTACGCTCTATAAATATTATTATTATTAAAAATGCTAAATGAATGTGTGATTACTGCCAGTTAGCATGTAAGATACAAAAAGTGCTCTTAAATGTGAGTTTTGCATTGAGGCACACTTTGCATTGTTGTTACATAAGACAAAAACTGTAAATGTAAAAAATGCAATTATAAGACCATTATTTATAACAATTCAATACAAGATAACAAAGAAACTATGTTTGAATACTATCTAGAAGAAATTTACTTACTTACTGAACAGACTATACCATTTGATTAATGACGAATATACACAGTTCATTCCCCTTTGTCAAATTACGGCTAGGCCTAGTTGAGTGAAATCAGGAATTAAGACCGTTTTAAGACATTTCTTTAAAAATACATTTTAAAGACCATTTCAAAGTCTAAGATATGCAAGACCTAATTTAAGACTCTTTCAACATGTATAAGACTTAGCACACACCCAGTTAAGTGATAAGTCTTTGACCAACCTTCAGGTCGAGGTGTGCGATGTTTTTCTTGTGCATCTCAAAGACGCCCTCTAGTATCTGTCGTAGGAACACCACTGCTTCATCTTCGCTCACTTTCTCTTGCTCAGCTAGATATTGAAAGAGCTCTCCCCCAGAAACCCTGCATGCAAAACATTCCATAGTGTTGGATTATATAGTTTTTAACATTTCCAAAACTTCTAAACCCACAAGATTTTTCTTTCTGACTTTCTTCATTTGTGTCTGCAACCACACATGCTGTAAAGCAACCAGACTGGCCACTTTCTTGGAATAACAATTGATGTATCCAGTACATCGCGGTTGGCCCACGTCATAATCACATTTTTGCACATGACCTCTGTCAAGCTTTGCCTTTGTCAACAATGTTAATAACGGTTATACAGGATGTATATATATGTGTGAATTGCATTACTACTGCAGCATGGCATCCCATAAATCAAACATAACCGCATACAGTTGTCACTTTAAACACTTTGCCTTACATTTTTGTCATAAAGAAACTCTTTTGTGACCAGAATTTCAACAAAATAGATGGTGGAATGTCCAAACCCACCACTTTTTTTGATGGCTTGATGGAGGTTGTGCTAGGCAATAGGTCATGTCATGGATAGGTTAATTGCATCTTATTTGAGAAGATACAACTTTGTTCTCTGGTCATTAACAATGACATTAGGTGAGGTCATGCTGACCACTTAGTCTCTTCACTGTCATTTTAAGCACTTTGTGTGCGGTGGTCACATACGTTTGCAAAGTCCTCAAATACTGATGAAGCATTACATGGGGGTGGATTGGATTCATTATACACAACAAGAGGAAAACAAACACCAGCATAACATGTTAGTGATAGATTAATTACTACTGGAGCCACTATGGTATAATTGTCTGCAATTTTGAATACATAATTACTCACAATGATAAATAAAAAGGTGCAGCAATAATTGATGATACACTTGCATGCCTGCATAACATATCATTGCCAAATTGGACAACTAGACCAGACAGGTCATAAGGATTCCTGTATTTTGAGAACTACAGCAGTACTGGTATCCTGTTTTTATATGAATTTGATTAAAATATAACAATCATGATTAATTACATATTGTTTTATGTTCACCACATTTAGTATAGAATTGGAAGACAAATTTACAGTGCTCAGTTTAAGAGAAAATTACTTTTGATGCTAGATATGCAAAATATATCACATTTGGTTTGATGTAGGTACAATTTGTTACCTGATAGTTGGTGAATCTTGATCCGAATAGGACAATGGTGGACCAATGTTGAACTAATGATGATGGACCAATGTTGAACTAATGGTGGTGGACCAATGTTGAACTAATAATTGTAGACCAATGTTGAACTGACGGTGGTTGTCCAACATTGAACTGACAGTGGTGGACCAATATTGAATCAGTTGATGGTGGTGGATCAATGTTGAACTGATGGTGGTGGACCAATGATGCCTTGACGCTGCCAAAATGGTGTAACATCTCACTTTAACTGTTATATCCAAAGGTCAAATCCTGCTGTTGTGACAGGATGGAGCCATTCACTCAGCTTACCAGTTTTCTCTACATAATGTCAATGTGAGAACAATGCAAGTTTTAAGTTCCCAAACATGTAACAACAGTGGAAATGGAATGATCTAGACGTAATGAAACCTCTGGCTCTCTGTCTATCTCAGCGACATGAATAAAGAGGAAGAAAGCTTAAATAAATACAAATGAAGGAATATAATTAAAATAATAGTAACAGATGATGGAACAGACATGAACTGAAACATGGAAGAGAGGAATGTAAGCATCCCAAGAGGAGAGATATAATTAAACATTGTGCATCATACAGGACATTCATTAATGAACAACAGATTTCTCCCCCTTGATGTCTTGTGTTGTAGAGGCCACACCACAGTCTGTTCCACCCTATTAATGAGACATCTCCACCTACCACCTGCCATTCTCTCCCACCCTCATCTGTCCACTCTGGCTCTTTCAAGATCTCTTGATATTATACCTCTCCATCGTACTTTCAGTCTTTCTCTTCTCTGTCTACCAGCCTCTTCTGTTTCCTATTCTCTTTTTCTCAATCTCTCCTCACTTGCACATTCCCTGTATACGTCCTGCCTTTGAATACCGAATAACAGATACCGATGACTAAATCACTGACTGCCAACACCATTCATAGATTATAGGTTCTTGAGGCAGCCGGCCAGGCAAGAGGAAACACATGGTTTCCTCCATTTTGAACTAAGCTCATTTTGACGGCATTGTCCAGGATACCAGAGCAGGGATGTAGCTAGGGCTCTGAACACAATGCAAGACACAAGCTGAGATAACCATCAGTGAAGTGCTGAACAATGCAATCCTCTTACTTTGCCTCCAGTTTGCAGTATAGGCAAAACTTCATCACATATCAATATGTATTAATATTTTAAAATTATCTTAACTTACTTTAATATAATAAATATGTTGAATACAGTGTTTAATACACTAAAATTAGTGTTGACAATCTGAATGTTGCACCTGCGAAATGTATATAAAGCTTTCAAACAATAAACACCCAATATAGGCAGCTTTGCAGTCTACAGAAGCAGGTTCCTGGAATTGTCCTTTGATGTTCGGAATGTTCACCTGGACCATGCAATCAAGACTGCAAGTGGGACGAGGTACAACTGATTCAGTGAACTTCCTACTAATAATTACCACCACTAGCTTGAGATAAAATACAAACTTGATTAGTGATGATCTAATTGCGTTCCAGAGGAAGGTTTAGCATTATGGAAGCAGTATTGATCATACAGAGAGTAAGGTTGTACATACAGCTCAAGAACAACAATGACATCTGTCTTGTTCTCGTAGACGTCATGTAACTTGACAATGTTGGTATGGTTGAGCTCTATGAGGACTGCTACCTCGCGCTGGATGCCTTCAGGAGGCACGCCGCGCCGACTCGCCTTCGTGCGCCGCTTCCTGATGAACTTGGCCGCGTACTCGAGCCCGGACTCCCGGTGGCAACATCTCCTCACCACCGCAAACTGACCACTGCAAAGACAATGACAAGTCTGATCATGTCTGTCTTAGGATGTCATAACTGAAATAAATATATCTCATAAATACTAAGTCATAATAATCCTATCAAGACTTTATGTGGGATGTATAGTATGTAGGTTGGTATGGGTGCAGGGTGGGTACAGGAGGGTATAGGTGTGGTGAAACTGAAAGATGTAATGTCGGTATAGACAGGGTTAATATATATGGGTGTAATGTGCGTGCAGACAGTGTTAACATATATGGATGCAATGTGGGTGCAGACAGGGTTAACATATATAGGTGTAATGTGGGTGCAGTCAAGGTTAACATATATGGGTGCAATGTGGGTGCAAACAGGGTTAAGAAAACCACAATTAGAATATTGGGCAATTATGCAATTAAGCAATTTTTTATCATGATTGTTTTAGAAACCGTTTTTAATTATGTATTTTACTGAATGCTGCACATAAATTTCCTTTCATGGGGATAATAAAGTTTTATTGTATTGTATTACCATATATGGGTGCAATATAGGTGCAGACAGGGTTCTATGGGTGCACTGTGGATGCAGACAGGGTTATGTGGGTGCAATGTGGCTGTAGACTTGTGTGAGTGCAATGTGGGTGTAGACTTGTGTGGGTTCAATGTGAGTGTAGACAGGATTGTGTGGGTACAATGTGGGTGTAAACAGGGTTGTGTGGGTGCAATGTAGGTGTAGACTTGTGTGGGTGCAATGTGGGTGTAGACAGTGTTGTGTGGGTGTAGACAGGGTTGTGTGGCTGCAGTGTGGGTGTAGACAAAGTTGTGTGGGTACAATGTGGGTGCTGACAGGGTTGTGCTGGTGCAATGTGAATGCAGACACGGTTGTGTGGGTGCAATGTGGGCACAGGCAGGGTTGTGTTGGTGCAATGTGGCTATAGACAAGGTTGTATTTGTGCAATGTGGGTGCATACAGGGTTGTTTTGGTGCAATGTGGGTGCAGACATGGTTGTGTGGGTACAATGTGGGTGCAGACTGGGTTGTGTAGGTGCAGTGTGGTTGCACACAAGGTTGTGTTGGTGCAATGTGGGTGCAGACAGGGTTGTGTGGGTGCAACATGGGTGCAGACAGGGTTGTATGGGTACAATGTAGGTGCAGACAGGGTAACAGCCCATACTTGATATAATCTACACTATTCATAATTCATACCAAACAGCCACTGTTAGTACTGAAGGCTTTCCACCTGACTCACTATCTCACACAGCAGTTAAGAAAGACTAGGTATAATGATATTCAGTAACATGTATCTGGGTCATATACATATAATTATGTCTGCCCAACTGCCTATAAAGATAAAGTGAGTGCACATATGCTTTAACAAGTTCATAAATTCTGTATATATGTCATCATATATTTACTGTATAACAATGCTTACAAAGGTTATATTGTTATATGATTATCACAAAGACAAAGAGAAATGTTTCCTGTATAAATAAACAATATGAAATATCCTTGAGTTGCCTACAGCTGCAATGATATGATCTATCAACCAGGCGGTGTGTTGCAATGATCACGATTGACCTCATTTCTTACAGTGACAACTAATTACACATTTGAAAGGATGTTTTACTATAATTGAGCTAGCGTATGAATGCACTATATAGTATGTGCTATGCCCCTGACCAGAAAAGTAATGCTTTTATTTTGTTATGATTTTGAAACTTCAGTGACCCATGCACTCAATATTTTCTTTAGACCTAAACTTAACCTCTTTCCAGGTTATTAAATATATTTACCAAGTTAAGTCAGTGTGTAAGTTATAAATATACCAATACTGAATAAAGTTAGTATTATATATACAGCTGTATTCAGCAAAAAATTAAACTGTCAATTGAAATAAACAACAATAAGAGAAGACAATTTTTTATATTCAAATACATGTTCAGGAATTCATAGTTACCAAAAGGACCATAAGTTTAAGGGTTAGACGTAATAGGTTTTTTTATGACAAGTTTCTCACCGTAAATCCATTGTTCAGAAAGTATAAAGTAACGTGTGCATGTCAAAGTCTGAAACCCGGCTATAATTTACATAATTACAAATATTTGTGCAAATAGTCAAATACAGTGGGAAATCTCTTCTGCATATGACTAGATGAGTGTGTATACTGCAATGGGTTTCTTCTACCTAGAAGTTCCACTTGTTTTTTCTGCTGGATCTCACAATTAGATACACCATTAACCAGATATGTCACTGGTAGCAATGGAAGTGCAACATAAATAGGTGGTTTACATGTGCTGCGAAATGTGTTCCCATTTTTCTAAATTTGTAAGTATTTAACTAAATTTTTTTTTATAAATCTGTGTAGACACCATTTAAATAAATAAATAACTGGTATTGATTTTGAGAATCGATTCCATGTGCAAAACGTTTCTTTAGGTTTTTGTAAAAACAGCATATACCATATTTGACCGTGTTACCACCCATATCCGCATTATCGCCCACCCCAAATTCAGGAAAATTTGGGTTAACTGCCCACCTGCTCGCATTACTGCCCACTCCCATCTCAGCTACATACAAAAATAAATTTTGTTATCAAATATAGACGATAAACATGTAGAAATACAACAAAATGGGCAGAAGGTTGTTGAATATTCTTCAGACTTAACATGGTCTGCTCTGATGTTTATGTTGCTCGTTCGGCACTGATTAATACCTTTTTCCACGTAATATATCAGGTAATAAAATATGCAGATAGGCCACAAAATTGCCAGAAAGTTGGTGAATATACTTCAGATGTCATATTGTCTGTCGCGGGTTGGTGCTTCAGCCAGTGGCATTGGTTCTGATTGAAAAACTCTTATACTCGCCACTTTAGAGTTTGTCTTTTTATATGATGTAACTTTGTTCACGTAATATACCATGTAATAATAACCATTCCTCCAATTGTAAACATTAAAAAACAACATTGGAAAAATTAATCGATGGTAGCACTGTATGTATGCACTGGTGACCAGCAAAACAGGTATCAATTCTTTGCACAAACTACGTCTGCATGTGTACAGCGCCTGTTTGATTTAATGCTCAAATGGTGATGCGCAGGCGGGTTGGGTTGATTTAGACGTAAAATATAAGAAACGTTTCTCCATATCAGCATTATGTCATAATAACATAAACCTCTTTAGCAATGAAGATGTAGGATCGTGTGACAATCCGTAGCCACAAGGAAGGGTGAACATAAAATGACCTGAGCGCCCGGATGTCCGACTTCGAGAATATTGCTAATGTTGTGGCGACGCCTGCTGTATTTATTCTTATTCACTTGGGATCACAGCCAGAGCCTGACGTGGTTTTGCGAAGCTTGTGAACAAAGGTCAAACCCGCCGAAGAAACTTGAAATGTGGACGTTTAACGAAGAGACATTAACTCAGAATACATTTAGAATGCACAGTGAGCATTACAAACTCCTGATGTACCAACTAAGAATGAATTGAGAACCTTTGGTGTTTCGTACAATATGAATGTTTCATGAAACTGATCATAAACCGTGATGTTGGAAGTGGTTTCATGAAGCCGGAATGAATCGTTCACATGACAATTCCAAACTTAAATCAATTCATGAAACTTGTAATAGTTATATAGTTCCGACACTATCTCCAAGCAAAATGCACTCTGGATAAGTCAAACCTCCATGGTCCCACGGTAATACTTCTATCAGAAGTTCCACTTATCATGGCCTATGTTTACTTTTAGCATCTCTTAGCGTTATAGACAGGCCCGACACCAAGGAAAAATGATGACTTAACTAAGCGAAAATCGGCTTATGCGAGTTATTGGGAGGGCACTATGTACAAATATCTGCAAAGGTATTCATATGTTATAAGATTGCTTAGAGTTACATCATTTTAATCAGACGTCCGGCAATGACAATGTTGCATATTTCAATTATCGCTTCATATGCTACGAACGCTTTGTGAAACCTGGCGCTGGTCGATGTCCAGTTGTTATCTTCTACACCCGCTTTTTAAGTTTATGTTATTTGGATCATTTTTGCACGGGAGGGGGCAATATTGTAACTATGTTAGAAAATTTCTAACCTACAATATCTAATTGCCCATGGGCGATAATGCGGTCAAATACAGTATATATATATATATACATTGTATATATATTTGATTTACACTATGCAGAAACTGGGTGTTCAAACCAGTATACTGGTACGTCCTAATTTCACCATACACAATATGAAAACATTGTTTTAACCAAAAACTGGACAAACTCTGAATCTGAAGATCCCATTGCAGATGTTGTGAATGTGTATGGGTGCCTCACAGAAGCCAATCATGGCTATTAACGTGACGTTTGGGGTGTGCGCAGCGCAATATTATAAAACAGTCCTTTCTATGTAGAGCTATGTTCTCATTTCCCTACAACATTTCATTCCCAGCAATTATTAATAATGTGGTTTGGCTGAGGCTATTTCAGTCCCATTTTAAAATACTTTACACAGCAATGTTTGAATTTAAAAACAGAAGGAGAAGGCTGCAATCCTCTGCCTCGCAACTGAAAATAAAAGGGCAATTGGGTGTGGGTAGGTTGATGACGTATGATGATTTATGTATCTTGATTATAGAAATATTCCATTCATCATACATATACAGTGTATATAGATTTTTTTCCGACCTGATTTTTTAAATTCTTTCTTTGTTGCTTAGACTAACTTAAATGTAAACATTTAGACTAGTGCTGCTAGCACGAGAATACAGCTTTATTAAGTGAGACGCTGATGCAGCGAGTTTTAGCGAGCAGGAAATTGACGGACATAACTATACATCAGTTGTAGCACCATACATTTAATTTCCATAATCTGCAATGTACCGGGTAGTAGTATCACAATGAAACCTGTGCTTCGTAACCAGGTGTTTCTGTATTGTTTGTCTACAGAAAATATTCCTATTTCATAATATGCACTTTGGCCTGGTCGATGTGAAATAATAGTATTAAAATTATTATGCATTTTTCAATCTCAGTAAATGGTATTCCTACGACCTCTGGGCATAGCATCTGAACTTACTGGTGTGTGCCAATTTTAATGGCTCTCATGCACCAAGTTACTAGTAATTAGGCAGTGTTTATGATGCAGTAGTAATTTGTAATTGATGTCACTGGACTTTAATGTTTCATGTTCACACGGAGGGTGAACTGGAACTGGCCTATCTGGTCCACCAAGTCATTTGGCAGTGTGTACTAATATCTAGTTCACACACTTGTAAATGATGTCTCTAAGTTTGACATGTTTTGGTTTCAGAGAGTTAAAACCATGTAAAATTTCAAAAATACATTTAAATTTAAGCAGGGCAATAAAAATTGAAACAGGGACTAGTATAACAAATATTTTAACAGGGGCACCTGCATACTCTCAGGTGAACCACTCATAACTAAAAAGGCAAAGCAACAAAAATATTTTAAAATGTGACTTTTAAAGAGCTTCCCTTCCACCCCGGCCACACCAAACTGTTACACTTTAGTTTATAACACCAGTAATTCTACAAGATGTTAGTAAATATGGAGGTACATGCCTACTTGAACCAAAACCAATACCTCAATAACTGACCCACCAAACCACACACATATCAATGACTGTATCAAACAGGACTATATTGACACATGGATGACTGATACTCAGTACAAATAGTCGACACCTCATAAATAACCACCAATAATACAAGCCACACTTTGGCACATCTGTGACTTGCCAAGCTGATTAGTTAGTTGTGTGGAATGGATAGATGCACACAATGAAATCACAATTTGGCACTTAAGTGACTCTCCGGTTAGATTTACAGTGTTGACAAAGCGGTTTTGGGTCAATAACAACTTGTCATTAACTCATTAACTGTGTCAAGGGGTTTGAATAAGTTACTTTATGTTGCCACTTGCAATGCAGAAATATCTAATTAAATGTTGTATAACATTGTATGATAAACTGATATGGTACAATGTATATATATATATTGCACAACTAAATGGGAACACTTATTGTGCAACTAAATGTACTGGACAGTCTGGACTGAACACATCACAAATATTGGAGGCTGGAATAAAAAGCACCTCCTCAATAAAATATAGAAACAATCAATTCTACAGTTTATTGGTCACATCTTCAGACAAGAAGGAAATCAACAGGAAATATTGAAGGGAATAGTTTGATGACAAAAGATGCAGATTAGCAACAGCCACACAGACAGACAACTGCTTGACATGTATGGGAAACTTGTAAACCAGTAACTTTGTGTACATTTTCACTGCAGATACAATGGAACATCACTAAATATTAAGGTCACCCTCTCTCCTCTGAACTCGACAAAAGTAACCTGAATAACGAGGTGACTGTATTAGCGGGCCTACTTTCCTATACTTCACTGTACGTATGTGGAAATAATTTGGAACTGTACTAGGGTGACGTTATTTGCAAGGTTGCTATAAGGTGACTGTAAAGCGAGGTTGAACTGTATACATACCCCAATCAGTAAGTCTTCAAGACAATGTCATTTACTAATTAGTTAATATACCAGTAATTCCCTTTTTGCAACATTTCTACCATCTTACAATCCTCACTGTAGTTGCACTTAGAAACATAATGTAATATGAAAATTGCTGTGTTGCTCAACTCCCTATCGCTTTAAAATCATCTGAGACTATAAATACCTTACGTAAAAAACTAGACTTACTTATTTGAAATTGCATTCCCACCCTAACCTTCGGCGGTCCCTTGCTCTAATGACGATTCTTCTTGCTTGTCCCTGTTAAAGATTTTTGCCCAATGATTCTTGTATGTTGTGCCTCTGAGCTCAGATTCCTGGGGATTTAGGCACTATAGAAGTTGGTCATTATTATTACATTTAGTCCAAAGAAATTATGAATTGTGTAATTTCAATAAAGTGATAATATTTTTATTATTATTTTTTTAACATTAATGAACTAAATGTTAACCAGGCATTTTCTATGCATAATGTACATTTTCAGCACAAGACTAGCTAGCTTTGAGCCTGCCAGCTGCTATATAGCCTCGATTTCCATATTGACAAAACTGTAGCACATAAATCTTCATGGTACAGCATGGATACTAGGTAAGGTACCTTGTGGCAAATATGCTAGGGATCTCCGAGCAGCTCACTGGTATGTGGACGGTATGTGAATATCCAACTCTGTTTAAATAGTACTGGGTAGAACATGCTCATTAATAAGCTATGGGAGGCAAATGATCTAACCCTAAGAGAAAATCCAGAGTAGAGCCCCAGTGGTCCACGCTTAAAAAAACTAAGCAAGCAACGTATCACTTGCCTAAATATACAAAATAATTTATTCCCTTGGTGGCATTCACGTTTGTTTGCCTGCCGACACTAGCCATGGTGATATCCATTACATAAAGTTAATTTGAGCAGGTTAATTCTGGACATCAAACATTGGCATAAGTCGAAAAGCTACATGCTGATAATACATTTGAGACAGGAAGTACTAGCTATGATGATACAGAAAATGACAGCAGTATGAAGTGAAGTGAGTGATCCTATCAATTGGCACAAGCAATGAAACGCTCCATAGATGAGTGATCAGTGGGAAAAGTAGTGGCGAAAGCAACTGATCGCCTTAAAAATGATACCCTGGAGCCCTAAAGGTGGTCCGATGTAATTCTTGCCATCTTTCCAGCAGTTCATGCAGCTTGGCTGTTGCCAAATGTATGACCCTGTATGCCTTTGGAGTACACCCGCTCAAAGGTAACATTCCCAGCTAGGAGCGCTGTGCTCCTAAAGTAAAATAATTTTAGGACTGAAATATTTTTAGGAGCACACATGCTTTTTTCCCTGTCACAGGTCTGATAAAAACAGTATCACAAGTAGGGCAGTACAATGAGCAGTGTTTATCTTCCTGTGCGATAAAGCCCACCAGCCTAATATAAAACAGAGGGCCTGTCCAATGCCAGTCATGCATAACCGCAGTCATGTCACATGTAGTATCTATTGTGTGACAGAAGAACTATGTGGGGTGGGGACTTGTGAATGACAATATCTGCACCAGGAAGTGGCTGTTGACTACATCAAGTGTTTCCGAGTGGACTTGTGTGAAACCAGTGCCACAGTGGACATTGACAATGGCCTGACATCATTCTAGCATCACTGAAGCACGACCCAGGATGTGCTGACATACACCACAAATAGCATGGCACACTCGGACAAATGTTGTTAACGTCAGCATATTCTCCAGACTGAGTGATTGGAAAAATTACAAATCAGCTGAAATCCAACTATAATCGAGCTAGCCTGTGGGTGTGTAGGTATATGTTAACATTGTCCTCCTAGATGGTTTGCATTTTGCAAGTCAAATGCTGCGTAATGCTGTGTTCCAATGGGCTCGTTTATATCGTAAACATGACTTGGCAAACTGGAAAGTTCATTCATGAGCTCCTCCAGTTTATGATTTATAAATTTATGCAACTGGGTCAAGAAGGGGTTACAAAGTAATATTCATGGTATACATGAGGTGATTGGAATGCAGCTTAATCTATAACCTCTTGGAAGAAATGAAATACTATTTGTTTAAATAATTTTAAATTTAGCGTTTTTACTTTTACTTTTAGGGTTCACACCAGATGTTAGTTGGACATAAATTTAAATCCTATTTAGTCAGGAAAATGTCTTAAACACCAATTTTTCATTATTTTTGTTTATCATTACCTGGGAAGCTGATGACAATTTCAAATTTCAGATAATTTTTTTATAATGGCTGCTGCCATAAGCAACTGAAATGTTCACGGGAAACATTTCAGAATCGACAATGTAACTTTTGAGATATTACTTTTTGAAGATGTCAAATTTAACACTTCAACTTTTCTCTACTAATATTTCAGATCAAGCTTTGCTAATTCATATGTGTATTAATACAATTGAATGACTTGATATTACTAGTACACTGTACTAGCTACATGAAAAACATACAAATTAAACATTTATTTTGGACATGTTACTTTACCATTACCGTACACTATTTCAGGAGAATGCCGTAGACATATTGAACTTCAAAGCATACCTTTATCAAAAGACCCATCCACATGTCTTGTGGACGGGCTGAGTTAAGTTAGGGACGGGGGGAAATTTTAGCTGAATGGGTGTCACAGTGTTTGTGAAAATAATATTATTGACTCTCACTGTTAATTAATGTGCCTTATGCTTCATAAAATGTGTCACATTTGTGTACATGCATGTATTATAATCATACATACATAATGATGTATTTATGTACATGGGTGCCAGTGTTTGCAGAGAATGTATTAATGCATATATCTCTTTGTCAGAACTTTGATATCTTCAAACAGCACTCATTAAAAAACTTCTATATCAAAGCAATATACAATATATAAAAAATATCCAGGCTAACGCACAGCACATACACAAAAGCATCCAGTGACATAAGAATCCAGTTCTAAGATGATGCCACCTCCACACATTGTCAAAGCTAAAATATGCTTTCGGGTGCTAAAAATAAAGTGGGTGTCCGAACGCTTTTGGGCACTAAAGTTCTAAAGGGTTAATAAAACATAAACTTCTGAATTCAATAATCCAATGTTTACAAAAGATATGATGTTGTCACTCAAATCCCTTGGATAGTGAGCTCAGAACCAAATGGAGATGACCTTCTAATGTTAATACACTGTCTTCATGGCTTCGGACCTGAGGCTACGCCTTCGAAAGTGGCACCTTCTCATATATATATATATATACAAACAGTTTCCTCCTGAAACATGTAAATTACAACAACAACAAATGGTTCACTAAAACACTTTTGGGCAGTCAATGTGTTAAAATAGATATAGTTTACACTGTATTTACATTAATTTACAATAAAAACAAACAGAAAACCTCATTTTAATTACTATGGACAGACATGTCATGCTGACTAGAGCTGGTCAACAGACATGATCTACTGGCTAATGCCAGAATAGAGTTCTTCCACTGCTTGGTCCCAGGTCAGTGAACAGAGAAGGTATTTTCTTTGATCCAGTAAAAGAATCCTACAGCAAATAGAAAACTGCTCATGCGTAATTGTGCTCTGCATTAGGAATGTTATTAACATGAATACCTTTGTATCATTGTCTCTATTGAATAGCAATCTCTTGTATACATAAATACATGTATGTAGATCTCATGTTTGGTAGCCAAGACACCAGTGTTTTTCAAACTAAAATTAATATAAATCATAACGTGTAAGCTGCTGCGTGTTTACAGACCAATGCATGCATTGCTTTCGGCAGCATCAATAACACAGTCTCGCATAAGAACATGCGCATACATGCCAACCAAATGTTCATAAGAACAATCTGCCAGCCAGCCTGAGACACTGACAATGTTGCAGTGTTTTAAAACTAATCTCAGTAAAGACATTTTTATTTAGGCAAGAATATGTCAAACTGCTTTGTTGAAAGGAACTTCGTAATGGAGTCTAAATGTACACCTTCATTTAACTACTAGATATAATAAAAAATATATAATTATATATACCAGGTATATATATAATTTTTTTATTTATTTCTTAACGTCTCCTTGGAATATGCACAATGTGATGTTGACATATATATAGGTAATTTGTTTTAAAAAGTTTTTGTTTACATAATTAAATATATATAATTTGTTAACATTATATATATTTACTGTTTTTTCATTATATATACGTATATATATGTGTATATATAATGCAAAAATAGTAAGATAAAATCTGTTTACATTTCAACTTCTAAGGATTAAGAACACAAATTCCTGACTTGTAAGTTCTGTCTTCTACATGAACACAAAAAAACAGTATCAAAATGGCCGAGTATGTGTTCACGGCTTCATACAAACAAAATAATGCTGTGTGTGTTGCAAAGACCTGACAGGTCATGATGTCTACAAAAAAGATGTTATCCTCATATATAAATTGCAAAATCATTGGAGACATATAATAAAAGATATGTTTGTTAATGCCACACAATGTTTTTATATCTTAGAAATTAGATCAGCAAATTACAAACATATCAGGGACCAGTTTTAGTGTCTTATTTCAGTAGAGGGATACATTTCTCACTGTGACCAGTTTTGGGGGTTTTACTGATAAGATATCTAGAACTGGAAAGTTTTTTTCCGGCTGCAACCAATCTTTAAAATGTGTCATAGTATATCCAGTAAGGTAATCTGTCAACTACTAGCTTATATATATATATATAAAACTTTAGTCTTGTCCTTCCAGGAAGAACTTTACAATTATTGTGAGGAACAGCACACCTTCCCTCATTCATGCACCCCATTGAATAGAGTATATATACACTGTATACATGTACATGTTAAGGGTTAGGGTTATATTTTGGGAATTTTCTGTCCTGAATCTGTTTATTTCCTTATAATATAGTGTTGCATTGCTCTGGTTAAATATCTAGCAGAGTTAATTAAAAGAAATGACCCTTACACCAAAGTAAGGAACACAACATATATCATTTACATTCTTCAAACAGATCTACGCAATGTTAGTAACTGGTTAGATGCCAACAAACTCAGTCTTCACATTGGTGAAACCTCATGTATGTGTTCAAGACAAAAACGTAAACATCTAAATGCTCCAACTCTAGATCTATCTCTACAAGGTCAAAAAATTAAACAGGCTGAATCCTATAAATATCTTGGTGTCACTATTGATCAGGATCTCACATTTAATACACATGTAGAAAATGTTATAAATAAAATCAACAGGTCACTCGGTGTATTAAAATGTACTAGTCCATTTATTCCTCTCTCGAGTCGGGTTACATTATATAACACTAGGGTATACTGTTACCTCATATGGATTATTGTAGTACTCTATGGGATGTTTGCTGAGATTCTAACATAACTAGACTTAAGAAATTATATAATCGAGGAATACAAATTATCCTGGGGTGCCATCACAGGACCCACATCTCTGATATGTTAACATCTCTAAAATGGCTAAATGTTCATCAAAGATTTATTCTTCTGAAATGTACTATTATGTACAACATTGTAAATGGTAAAACTCCAAATTATCTTAAAAAGGTAACTCCTGGCATATCTCACAGTTATTGTACAAGATCTAAATCATCCAATAATATCTTCCAAACACATGGTCACCAAAAGTCTCTAAAATATACTGGCACATCATTGTGGAACAACCTACCATCTAAAGTAAAAAATAAAAAACTGTTGCCAGTTTCAAAAATCAATGCGTTCTGTATATCATCGGTAAACAATAAGTATCAGGTATTAATACCTATCTTTCATATTGTAAATATGTTCGTTTTAAATTGTATATCATACCACATTCTCATAACTTGATTACGTATCACACCTTCTGAGTTGTCACAAACTAATAGTGGAAGATCTTCCTCATGGCGAAGGTTATTTTACAGAGCCTATGTTTTTTATTTGTGGTTCCACCTAAGTACAAAATTAAATTTTTGCTAAATTATGCATGTGCATTGATGAGTTTCTACATCTGGCCCGCCCATGAATAAGATCAAGCTTTTAGTCTAGGGATGGGATGTTCGAGATATGGCCAAATACCTTATATCTCATACCGTCCAACAGGCTGGGCTTAAAGTTCAAGTCCACATCACGACTGAACTCTGAAACACCTCTCCCATTCAACAGTTAGGCTAACTCACCAGTTGCCACTACTACTGGTATTGCTTACCCTTATAAGTTAATTGGACCCTGTCCCTGCCCTGGCGTTATAAACTTTCAAGTTTAATTTCTCGTTCAATAATTACCGTATTCTATTCATTATTGTAATTAATATTTAAGTTCATATTACTTGCATTTATACATAGAAAAAAGTAAAAGTAGTCACAAACAAATAGTGTAAGAACTGTAGTTTACAGTGTGACCGAAGCCGACTGTAAATGACTGTGTGAAACCGCAAACCCACCTGCCAATTTGGTCTCCGGCTTCGTAGTCGTCCTCAAACGTTTCCTGCTTAAATTCCATGTTCTTTGCAGCCTCATCGCCACCTTACTGCTCCGAAATCACGCTTTTGTCCTGCTTTTGTTCTTTAATACTTGCATATTTTGTGGTTAAATGGGCGCAGGTTACTAGCCAACACACTCGATATATTATGAAAACATAACATGACAGCGTACCTTGGGCTGGGACTACAGCTGTCAGAAAATAAACCGGAAATATCTTCTGCGTTCTGAAGCCTCTGTTAATATGGCTAGGTCGATCAACCGAGACGGCAGCGTTTGATTTGTGTGTGGCGCCATCTTGCGTATATAGGTAAGTGTAAACACAAGCGACAAATAATAAAAATAAACATTTATTTCAGATATCAAGGTACATAATAGTACACAGTACGTCCATAGTAAAGTAATTAAACATATGCATAATTATAAAATGAATACCCAATAACGAGTTAAGCACAACTACAAAATAACCTGCTCATTAAACTGTAAATGCATTTTCTAATACGAGTGTTACAAATGTCAACAACCGCAGTGACAAACATAATACTTGCACTGCATCTCATACGCAGGTTATGTAAGATCCTGTAGGGGAGAGTGAGGTAAGTTGGGCCAGTTTTGTATTTTTGGGGTTCCCACAGCTGTCCTATGCAACGTAGAAGCATCTAATTACCATCATTATTAAGCCAAAGGTGTCTCTTATCATGTTGGTTAAAGTTAACTTTCTCTTGGAGAGGACCACGAAATGGTGTGTGTTTGGAAAATACGTGTCGAACTGCCCAACTTGCCCCGTCATGAAGGTAAGTTGGGCCAACCATGGAGGCAAATTGGGCCATAAATAGAAAACGACAATTTACGTGCAAAAGTCGTAACATCGGCATGTGTACGAATTATCTTTAAACAGAACAAAACGAAATTTCCAACAGAATATTTTAATTGGAAACTTTGGCATTTATCTTGCCTAACGATTGTTAATTGTTACCAAAGCATCATATACTTTGATATGAATTTTGGGAGAGTGTTGAACATGACAAACAAGTGAAGATTATTGGAATCAGATATTGCAGAACATTAAGTGACTTAATTAATACGGACAGTTTTCTCTGATATTGGCGTACATCATCCTAAAACTCAAAACTCATTCATGCCTCTGCACAATTGGTCAACTTAGACTGGACTGTTCCTAAACGTGCTGGATAATTATTTGAAGTCCAATTTCTCCAAACTGCATGGGAATGAGAAATGTCCGACAATACAGGTGGTTCGATCCACCAGCTGTTATCGATGCAGGTATAATCTTCAGAATGTCCTTGGTTTCGAAAACAGCCTCGTCATTTTCGTCGACTGCAAATGTAGGTTTGGCAAACACTTTTCCCAAAATCTTTTTGAGAAAACATCCCTCAGCAGTAGAGTCATTATTCAGTCTATCGATGCGCGCAATCAAGTTCTCGCTTTTAATCTTTCCCCCGAATTTCACGACAACAAAATCATCTTCCACCAATTCAGCCGAGCTATCATATGAGTCAGAATCCAACAGTGTCATCTCTACATCATTATCAGAGCTGCTTACTTCGATGACTTTGGTTTTCGTCCTTTTCTTAACCTTCTTATTCGTCGGGAACAGCTTAGACTTCGTGGTGCCTGATTTTTTTCCGCAATTTACGTTCTTCAAGGATCTGAGCGATGTCATTCCAAACTGGAGTTATGGTGAGTATCTTACTCTATCCTTTCTTTCTTCCCTTTCCTGCATTTTGACAGGGCCAAGCTTTCGGTAGAGGTACGAGTTCGGCCAGTGAGACGTACGGTTTCGAAGCAGTCGTAGGATTCACATGCTCAAGAGTTTGAACTGAGCGGCTGTTATTCTCATCTTTGGAGATATTCTGTAGGTACTGAACAGCGGGATCGACAGCAGTCGACGTTGACGGTTGAAAACGTTGCCCGTTCCGGTATGGCAGTATTCCCAGTTAGGTCATCTTGAACAGGCTGTGGTCGGTTGGTTACTTCTGCTGCCTGAAAATCAGCTTACGAAAATACCTGATTATTGAATGGGAATATTCCGGTTCTCTTGAATCACGCGATGACATTCCTTGGTGTCATCGATCGCCGCCATTTGTGCTTCATTCACACGCATTGCAATGTTATAAATAGTGACCGGCTTTCCAGGATTGGATCGCATGTGAGCTTCCATGGCTTTGTTGAATGAGTTCTTGAATGGGGAGAAAACGGATACATCGAGCGGTTGGAGCTTGTGTGACGTGTGTGGAGGCAATGTCACGATGATGATTCCATGGTCTTTGGCGAAGTCGATAGCTGCTAGACTACAAACAACGAGATTCGTGGTTGTCAAGAATCAACAAAACCTTCCGCTCTTTAGAGCATTTTGTCACATTGACAAAATGTTCAAGGTAACGAACAAACAAGTCTTCGTTCATCCATCCTGACCTACTGGCAACACCAATAGTTCCTGGTGGAGCTCCAAGGATAAAGTATTCTCTGTAATTGACGCGAGGGAAAATGAGCATCGGCGGGATCGAGAGAATATCCTGAGTCGCGTCATCAGACTCAGCAGCAAGGTGATCGGAGAGGAACTTACCAGCGTAGACGACCTGTACAGGTGGAGGGCAAACAGGAAGGGAAGGCAGATCTCTCTGGATCCCCACCACCCCCTAAATCACTGTTACAATCTGTTACCATCTGGCCGTCGTTTTCAGCTGCCTCAACTAAGACTTGGTCGCTCTCGAAATTCCTTCATCCCATCCTTTATTCGTCTTCTAAACGAATGATCTGCCTCATTCCTTCCCCCTCTCTCCAATGCCTGTCTGGCCGCTTGAGAATATGGGTTCATGTGTGTGTGCGTGTGTGTGCGCGCAAGTGTGTGCCCGTGTGTGATTATACTGGTAATTGCACTGTATTCCACCTAGTTAAATAACATCTGTGATGATGAAATTGTTCCTGTACTGATGGCTGTGATATGTAAGTGTAATTTTTTTTCCTAACAACTGGCTGATTGTTCTGTGCTATTTTATTTTAATCATATGTAAATGCACTGTATTCCACCTAGTTAAATAACACCTGCGATGATGAACTTGTTCCTGTACTAATGGCTGTGATATGTAAGTGTAAATTTTTTTTTCCTAACAACTGGCTGATTGTTCTGTTCTATTTCATTTTAATCATACATAATTAATTGAATAAGTGTTCTCAGTTACACATGTGTACTTATTAATTAATTAATTTATTTATTGCGTTCTTAAATAGCGAACAACACAAGAGAATTTCCCCACGAGGGACAATAAAGGTATTTTGAATTTTGAATTTGAATTGAATATCCATCGGCACGGATCGTATATACAGCTGTAACAAGCTCACCTCTTTCCTGAGAGGTAATGGACCCAACTTGCTTAGCACCCTTCGATGCTACGACACTAGTTGGATTATGTACAGTGGTACAGCCCGTCTCATCCAGGTTGTACATGTCTGTTGCTTCGAAATTCTTCTTGTTGAGAATTTTCACCAGAGTTTTATAGAATGCCTCGGCATTATGATGATTGGCTAGTGACGTAGCTTCTGGTGTTTGAATACTTAAGTTATGCTCCGAAGAAAATCTCTTCCACCATGCTTGGCCAGCACGCTGTTTTTCGCTCCATGAAGCCGATATGTTGCATTTTTAACGGCGAACTCATAGGCTAGTTGTTGAACTTTCGGTTTGCTCAGGCCGTAAAACTGTTCACTTAGAGTCTTGATGTGATTCGCAAGATCTTTCTTATTTCCACAGTCAGTATTTGATGAGCATTTTTGTGCCTTCATATCCCATGTTAGGTTGCACGGTCACTTTCTTTTTGTTGAGATAGCGCTGAAGACTGGTCCTCTTGATTCCTAGGTTTCGCGCAACTGTACGCACCTTCTGTCCGTTGCGAACGGCGATTACAGCTTCTTTGTACGTAGCCAGTCTTCCGTTTGTACCTTCGCACCATTGTTATATTGTTACGTACACCTGAAATGAGTAAAAACGATCATTAAACATAGTATCACTAGCACGATGAATTGCGATAAAGTTGGGGGCAAGATGGGCCATGGACCAACTTGCCCCCCGAAAATTACCCAACTTGTCCCGGCGACGTCAGCTTGGATATTCTCGCCTCTGTGCCCAAATATTTGCCGAATAAACTGTGGCAATACCCACTAACTATAGGGTGGTAGTTATACAAATTTCCCAAGCATATCTTCGCAATGAACATCTATGTAGTTTCGGAAGAAAGTTACTGAAACTGTCAAAATTCGTTTTTTCCCGGATAATTTAAAGATCGCTCGCCTGTGAAGGATGACGCTTAGGCTAGTATGTGGGACAGTTCCGAGACGTGAATAAAGGTGATGCCAGCTGTCTAGGTTACTTGTGCTGCTCTGCAGATGGGGTGGCCCAACTTAGCTTCTGGCCCAACTTTCCTCACTCTCCTCTAAGCATTAGTGTAAGACAATGAAACACTGAAATGACAACTATCTATATTTAACCCATAATGAGCACAAATACACATTACTACAATAGCAAGGGAATAACTTATTTTTAACTTGCTTAGAACAAAAATATAATTTTCTAAGCAAATCATTGCATTTGCCATTAAGGCTCCCTTGTTTAGCTTTTATATCAGCTTCATCACACAAAGTATCAGTTATTACATGACCAAGATACTTATAGGAATTGGTCACATTTAACATGGTAGTTATTCAATATCACTGATATGTTTGTTCTTATCCTTGATGATAGGAACAATGACATATTTTAACATCAATTTAGGTATGTACCCATGGATTAAAAAATTGCAGACATTAGTATAGATAGTAACACTGGTAGTTGTTGACTAGCAAATTTCATGTGTTCACTACTAATACCGTCTAGTCCAGGGGACTTATTATATGAGAAGTCCTTAATAATTTCCTCAATTTCGCAAGCCTATCATAGTTGGATCAACACACTTCTTTACAACTAGCTACATTTCACCATGTTAAAAATGTGGCTGTAGTGCTCTTACCACTTCACACTGATATCTTCATGACTTTGGGCATTACCCACATTATTTGGCAACTTAATTTTACTGTTCAGAGAGTTTTTTATTTCTCTCCAGAAAGCTCTGTCATTTTTTCACACATTTTTTTCAGCAATTTTATCAGCAATGTTCGAGTTTTTTCTTCTTTCAAATCAAATCAAATCAATTTATTTTGCAACAACAACATACCAGTATACATACACAAAACAACCGTTTAAAAATAAAGTTGTGTTGCATGGTGGTCACATGGCATGTTATATGCCGTCTTCCTGTGACCCCATAAACATATACTTCGAAATATATTTACACATACGTATACGATGATTATTACGAGATGTATGATATCTTCTGTATGACAACGGACTGGGGATGCGATGGAGAAGGAAACAAATTATTGTAGGAAATTACTGTTAGAAAACAATGATTAGAAATTTGTGCGGATCCAAACATAGATATAACAAGTAAACAAATATTTAATTGCACTCTGCACATCTGGGATTTATGCAATGCACGTGGCTAAGATACTTGTCGAGATATTGATTGGATAATAACAATTCGATTTTTTGTCTGGATTTGACGTTTATTCCATAGTGTTATAAAATGGTGTTTAGGTAATTTAGATGACAAATGTGTTCTGGGCTTCTCTGTATATCAAATCAAATCGTGACATTTATATTGCGCCGTTCCAACAATCGTTGCTCACGGCGCCGTACATAATGTTCGGGAAAACAGATAAGTTTTAAGGTTTTTTTTAAAATCAGTGTTTGTCATTCTTGTTGCAGTCAGCTTTTGCGGCAACAAGTTCCATAGTGTTGGGGCTGCCACGCAAAAGGATCTATCACCCCAGCGACGCGTTGCACGTGGTACACATAAATGATTGTGTTCACTGGAGCGCAACAATCGAGTTGGCTGGCGTCTGTTCAAACATTTGGTGATATACTGTGGTGCACAGCCAGTCAGTGCTCGGTGCGTGAGTAGAAGTATCTTGTACTCTACTCAAACTGCTATTGGCAGCTAGTGCAGCTTGATCAATAGAGGTGTGACATGACAGAACTTCCTGGCGCCGTCGACAAGGCGGGCCGCCCAGTTCTGTACTCTCTGCAACCGTTCTAGTTGTTTCACAGGCAGTCGGTGGAGTAATGCATTGCCAACGTCAAGTCTGCTGGTAACAAACGCATGTATGACTTGTTCCGTCGCTGCAAGTGTTAGATAACGTCTTATTCTTGCAATATTCCGGAGATGGAAAATTGCAGATCTACAGACAGTAGTCACGTGCGTCTCCATCTTCATCTCGGCATCGAACTGTACACCAAGGTTCCGTACATTCTGAGTTACAGTGACCAAACAGTATCCAATGCATAGTGTGCAGAGCTCAATTTTTTTAGTTGTTGCGCAGAGCCGAGCACGATGACTTCTATTTTTGAGTCATTCAACTTTAAAAAGTTTTTCACCATCCACGTCCTGATCTCCGCTACACATTCTTCAATACGGACGACAGCCGCAGCAATGTCTTCTTGGTGGGGTTTCACTGGAATGTAGATTTGAGTATCATCCGAGTAGAAATGACACATCAAATTGTACTTGCGAATAATCTTAGCAACTGGTGCTACATAGATGGAGAACAGCTTAGGACCCAGCACGGAGCCTTGTGGTACCCCGTATACCAGAGGACGAGCAGGCGATGTAGCACTATGAATGTGGACAGACTGGACTATGTCTCTCAGGTATGACTTAAACCAGTCCAGTGCATCTTGGACCACTCCGATATCATGTGAGAGTCTATGCAACATCACTTCATGGTCGACGGTGTCAAACGCAGCCGATAGATCAAGGAGAACCATGATGATAACATTCTGATTATCCATTGCGTGCAGGATGTGATTCTGCACACAGACAAGGGCCGTCTCAACGCTGTGATTCGGTTTGTACACTGACTGATAGGGCTCACAGAGATTGTGCTCTGACACGTGAGCTGACAATCTCGCAGCAACGACACGTTCTATTGTCTTCGATAGATAGGGTAGATTTGTCACGGGTCGGTAGTTATTCAAGACAGTTTTGTCTAGACTCGGTTTCTTGAGTACTGGCCTGATGTGCGCTTCCTTCAAGTGCGAAGGCATTACCCCCCGTTCTCAGAGACAATTGTCATGAGCACAGGTACAGCATCGTGCGCACAGTCTCTAAGAAGCCATGTCGGAATGGGATCAAGTTCACAAGATTTCACTGGCGATGACTTCAACAACATTCCAATTTCAGCCTCAGTGGCTGGCTCAAATGCAGTCAGCAGACACGTCTGCGGTGCATCATCAGCAGAGGCATTTACAGTGATGACATTCTGATTCAGTTCAGACCGAATTTTCGAGATCTTTTCTGAGAAGAAATCCGAGAACCGCATTGCCAGTGTGTCAGACGAGTCACATGGCGGTAGTGGTGTGCCATTATCAGTGTGTAGGAGCTTGGCAACAATCTTGAACAGCTGCTTCTGGTCACCAGATGCATCAGCAATTTGATTCGTGTGGTATTCAAGTTTTGCACGGTGCACAGACGAAGTGACGAGCTGGCGCTGGAGGCAGTAGGCAAGCCTGTCAGACTCCAGTCCAGATTTTCTCCATGTTCTTTCCAGTTGTCGTCTAACACATTTTTGCGATCGTATGCCATCATTATACCACGGCGTGTGTGGTCGTACAAACACTGTACGGTTCTTTAACGGTGCTTGCTTGTCAATGATAGCCGCAATGGTTTCATTGTACATGTCAACAGCATATCAGACAGATGATTCGACAGTAGCAACGAACGGATTTCATCACATATCGCAGTGGTATTGATCTGTCAATAATTTCGACTCGTCGTCGTTACCCGGACGTTTGGTAGTTTCACGAGTTGCAGTGTGCAAAGAATTGCCGAGTGGTCTGACATGTGTGGGATGTATGTTCGTATATTGTTCAGAAACGTATCAGATGAACGCGTTATAAGCAGGTCGATGGTATGTCCGGCAACATGCGTCGGGACTTCCACGTGCTGAGTAAGATCTGCTGCATTTAGAATGTTTTGAAAGCGCTTAGTGTCATTGTCTGATGTATTGTCCACGTGGAAGTTAAAATCACCTGCGATCAGCATGTTTGACGTATACATCGACATGGTGTCCAACAAATCACCAAATTCTAGGAGAAATTCCGCAGTTATAAAGTCATTCTTGGAGTTTGGCGGGGGGCGATACATGACAAGAAGACGAACAGACTGAGTGTCATTGCTGAGTTGTAGACACATCGATTCAAATGTCTTTGATTTCGGCATCTCGAGATGTCGCGTAGTGAAGCCAGACTTGTAGACGACTGCAACACCACTACCGGTGCCGAACGTTCTCGGGACATGTCGTAGTTGGTAACCAGCAGGTGTGATGCAACCAGTAGAGAAGGAGTCATCAGCACTCAGCCATGTCTCTGTGATGGCGAGTATGTCTAGATCATTGTCCTCAATGAGGTCACATATCACGGTCGCTTTCCCCGCTTGCTTCGCGTCACACACCGATCTGGCATTCAACATGCAGAAACACACTTGGCGTACAAATGGTATGTCACATACACTGTCGAGTCGAATCAAATTCGATGTGTAGGTTTCACATCTCACGATGACCGATGATGGGAAGCGAGGAGTAATCAGAACAGGAATGGGTCTTTGTTTTGATCTCCCTGCCCTACACCCCCTTCGAGTCTGCCGATTGTTCACGCGTTCTAGTGGTCGTAGTGGTGCCACACAAGCATCTATTGAAAGGTAACATCCAGTAACAATAGAACGTCCAATTCGCAGTAGATCCAATCTATTGTATGTGATCATGCTGTGGCAGTGCATTGTTCTTGTTCTTGTTGTCGTCACGCCTGGTCAATCGGCTACAATGTTGTGACACAGGTGCAGTTCACTATATTGGTACTCAGTGCATATAAATTACAAAAATGCTAAAATGTCATTAAGTACTTGTTAAAATGGCGCAGTCCACCTTCGACCCGAGACATTCATAAAAACAACTCTAAAATTGCACTGCTGTTCCACGGTTAAAAACAGGTAAAAATGTAAAATACCCACGAGCTTGTTTTGGTGCAGCCACATAGAGGTATATAAGAGGTTACGTTGTCTAGTAATTCTGGTGTTAGTGGCTAGATTCTTTTTTGGTATATAATGTTTGAAGGATTTAGGCAGTGTATTATGGTGATAGTCATTCATAAATAGTGAGACATGCAACCTGTGAATATCAGTGATTTTAAGTATATTTTTAGATTTAAAAATAGGATCGGTGTGACTTCTATATCTTTTTTTGTTAATTATTCGTACAGCGCGTTTTTGTAAAATTTCTCTCTTTCTTATGGTATTTCCATTACCCCATTCTTGTACACCTTAAGTTAAGTGACTTTGAATTAAAGGGAATAAAACACCTATTGCTTGAATTCATATTATATTACATCCTGCTATCTATTTCCTTGTCCACCAAGCCAAAAAATTCAATGAATTAGAAATTCCACATTTTATGCTGTGCAGCCGGACATTTTCGAATATGCATATTTTTGGCGCGCTTTTCGGGATGCCGAGATGTGACGTCACATATCACCCATACTCGCATCAGGCCGACCCTTTGCATGCGTCAAAATTAGTTATTGTGCGATATTCCGATGTAATACAAACACTAGTCATCATAGAGGAACAAGCAGTTATCTTACGGTTCCACATGAATCCAGTTTTATTCAAAACAATGAATGCGAATGGGCTTACAGATCGACTAGGTTTCGCCGAGCTTGGGTTCGTTTTCAGAATAATTATATCGAATGCAACCAACGGGAGATAATCTACACCAATAAACATACATAGCAAACGTATATTGTATCCAGCTACAGAACGTAACGTGTATAATCTCATAATATCACTAGAATATCGATATATGAAGGAGGAGTTGTTCAAGTTATCATAACAACTTAAATCAGTCAGTGAAATTCCGTTGGTGCCGCTAAGCTCAGTTGGCAGACGCGTTGGTTTCTTATCATTTATTTTACAATCGGGCGACGCCGGTTCAATCCTGACACCAAACCATTGATTTTCTTTACATTTTTTGTTTATGTTTTCACGAAGTAATATAAACCAAATCATTTTGTATACTATGATGCACTGTTTGTAAAGTTTTTATTTAATTTTTGTAGTAATTATTTATTCGCCACAAAAATGAAAATATGGGAATTATATAACGATGTTTCTAAATGTTATTTATCCAAACAAATATAACGTAATGGATATACAATTTATTAATTTTATAAATATTGTACGGTAATATATTGTAATTATATATGTGAAAACAAATTGTGATCTCTCTGGATAGATAAAATTTAGAAACATGGTTATATATGATTACCATATTTTCATTTTTGTGGCGAATAAATAATTATAAAAAAAAAAAAAAAAAATTACAAACAGTGCATCATAGTATACAAAGTGATTTGGTTTATATTAAACATAAACAAAAAAGTGTAAAAACCATCAATGGTTTGATGTCAGGATTGAACCGGCGTCGCCCATTCTGTTAATTGCAAACATTGCTCTAGATATTTTAGAACTGATTATGTGGATATGTTTTTCCATGTTAAATGTTTATCAATATGTATTCATAAGAACGTAACCGATTCTTCTTTGTTATCTTTTCCAACATGATTAATAATTTCACTCTATATTTTAATACAGCTATTTCCCTGGTATTTGCTATTCAATGAACTAAATATGCAAAAGTTTGTCTTTTTTATATTTAATGACAATTTATTGGCACAAAGCAGCCAATCGTACAAATGTATTAATTCTTGGTTTATGCTGCCAATTAAAGTATTAATATGAGAACCTGATTAGTATACAGTTGTGTCATCTGCAAAAGATAATAAATTCAGAGACGTAGAGTTAGTTATATCATTGATATAAATTAAAAATAAGATTGGTCCAAGTATGGATCCTTGGAGCACTCCACTTATTATGTTTTTTGGAGATTACTGACATTTGTATATCTCAGTATATTGTTTTCGATTTGATAAATAACTTGCAAACCATTTATTGCTTATTCACCGGATTCCATAAAAATTTAATTTGTACAGTAAAATCATGGTTTATTGTATCGAATGCCTTTGAAAGGTCCAGAAACACAGCCAATGTAGGGTCTTTTGTTATTTTATCGTTTGCATCTGCAATATCTTTCAGCAGAAGCAGTATTGGTTGAATAGTAGAATGTTTTGCACGAAACCCATATTGGTGTTTATACAAAATGTTATATTTTTCTAAGAACATTATTAATCTATTGCATACAATTTTTTCCATTATTTTAGAAATCGCGGGTAGAATACTTACAGATCTATAATTGTTGAACAGTTTATTGTTACCTGATTTGAAGACGGGAATGACTTTTGCAGTTTTTAAGTTTTCAGGAACAATTCCCGTGACAAAGGATTGGTTTAGTATATGCTCAAGCGGAGTGGCTACTTCATATATGATCCCTTGCAGTAGTTTAGTGGATAGAC
The DNA here is from genome assembly GCA_020002185.1 of Paraescarpia echinospica. Lineage (NCBI taxonomy): Eukaryota > Metazoa > Annelida > Polychaeta > Sabellida > Siboglinidae > Paraescarpia > Paraescarpia echinospica. The sequence goes on from CM034541.1 coordinate 40,477,735, forward strand.
GGTCGAAACCTTCAGTGCATTAAGTTTTAAGTTTTTGTACAAATATTTCTATTTCTGTTTTCTGCGTTGGTTGCATAACCAAATTTATGGGATAGTTTCCTAGGTGTGTTTCAAATTGCTTGTCAAGAAGAGCTATTGAGTTGCTTATCGATTTACCTATTCCAAAAAAAAAAAAAAAATTCTTCTGTAATTTGTTATAAAGTTGTATTATCTTGTCCGCTTATGATGAAGGTTTCAGGTAGTTTGGGGAGTTCTTTTTGTTTATGTATTACTTGTCGTAATACAGCCCATGTTTGTTTGATATTGTGCTTACGTTCTTCTAGCACTTCTGTATAATAAGCACTTTTTGCTGCTCGTTTAATCTTATTAAAGACTCTACAATATTATCAATATTTTTGATGATTTCTAGATTAGGTCTGCTTAATTTCTTTCGAGGTAACTTTGCTTTATTTAGAGATGAAGTCAATATGCCTGAAATAATCCATGGTTCTCTTTTAATGAATTTTTTCTTAACGTTCACATATTTAATTGGACAAGATATTTCGAAAAGTGATTTGTATATTATCATAAAATTATCATAAGCTTCATTCGCATCGGCAGTGGATAGTACAGTTGAGTAATCAGCCATATCTAATAGATTTCTAAATGATCCAATTTGTTGGGGTCAACTGTCGTACCTGCCTATATATACTGATTTTTGTGAACGAGATGTACCATAAATTATATGAAATATTCCAAAATGATCGGCTAAATCTTTTGCACATCCTTAGAGCATGTTTGAACTTAGCCCTTGACTGCTTCTTTAGATCAAACATAACCCTCTGCCTGGGCTTCCCTGACTGCTTCCATAGAAGATAAGCATCTCTAGCAGCCCCATGCAAATCCTTTACCTGGTCGTTCCAACCAGGTATAACAAATGTTTTATCTTAGTGTTTGTCTTTCTTTGTTCTGGAATCAACTAACACCTTTTATAATATCCTCATAAAATACATCAATGTCATTCTCATGATTACACTGCAGGCAATTAGGGTTTTCACACTTAACACCATTATAGGTATAATAACATTATTGAAACCATCATTAGTACTTCTATCATTATGTTTAATTCTACTGGGGAAAAGCTTATCCCAATGTACACGCTGTTTTAGATCATTCGAGTGTTCCTCTCCATACTCAGGCAGGATATAAAGGTCGATTCTGCCTAGCAATGAATGATGATCCGAAAAGATGCAATCATACATAAATACATGCATACATCTTAAATGACCAATTTTGTTCAGTATTTACTAAATCGATTCCACTATCACTCAAATACCTTTGCCATGAACTTATTAACGATCAAAATACAACCATAAATCAGTCTGACTCCACCCTCGACTCCCTTGACTGGCCCACACTGCAACAGAGACACAAAAGAGCTCGGCTGGAGATGTTTCTAAAAATGCCACCATGGCCTCATCTCCATAAATTCAATCTACCTGCCAGAACTAACAGACAGCCGGCTGAGCTGAAGGAAGAACAACACATGCAGCTACGACATCCCCTACTGCAGGACACAGTACCGGCAGAAGTCGTTCTTCCCGAGAACAATCCCGGAATGGAAAATACAGTCTGCCACAGGAGGTAGTGACAGCCGAGTTCCTGGACTGCTGCAAGTCCAAGCTTGCCGCCCACCTATAAATACCAGACACCCACCCCTTCCCCTCCCCTACCCCTTTTCTTTCGCCTACCACCCTAGCTGCCCCAGCTCTACTATACCACATCCTCTACCCCCTTCTCAGATTCAAGAGATCTTAAAACTGCGCTGGCCATCTTCGCAACCTTCATATGACATAATCATCGATCAGTAAATATACTGATGTTGGCCGTAAAGGGAAGAAGAGAAGAAGAGGTAAAATAACCCCATCCAACTATTATGTCCTCGATCAACATTCAGCTAAACGGGCGGATCCTGAGAGTGTAGTCGAAGGGGAGCAAAAACCTCCACTGGCGGCCGACGCAAATTCCTGAGCCAGACCTTCAGCAAGATTCCGCTGTTGCAATATCACGCTATGACATCGGAAGACGGGGGACGGGGTGCTGTTGAATTTCTTTTGAAGAATCTTAAACCAGACAAAACAATAGGTTCTGACCAAATTAAATCATTCATTTTGAAAGAATTACAGTTCTTCTTACCGGTGTGCTGCGACAACCCCAAATGTGCTGCGGCATCTCTGATAATTAAAACAAAAAGTAAGCAGAAGCTGTGAAAAACGTTAATTTCATCAACTCGAGGTCTCAGAACTGAAGTATCGCCTTTTCTCCGTACTTTGTGAAGAGATGGGTGCAAAACACATTCATATAGAGGTTCGCTGGCTTTCACGAGGCAAGGTCCAGTCAAGATCATTTGAGCTGAGAGATGAGTTTCAAGAGTTTCTGTTGTTGCATAAGGAATTGCAGCTTGTCCATTTGTTGCAATACAATTACGGGGTGGAAAATCGTACATACATGGCTGACATCTTCGGGAATATCAACGAACTGAATCGAAGAAAAAATTTCAGGATGAAAATGTCCTTACATGTACAGATAAGCTAAATGGAATGGATGTATTCAAAACGTTGTTCTCGCATCAAAGTGTTGCTAATGTGCACAAATAAATACGAGTTTTCTCACTAATGTTAATTTTACCGTGAGTCGCCATCTCAAAACAGTCTCTAATAAAAAAATGACTGCTCACTAGTTTTACACTAAAGCGTCATCACAGGACGGTCTCCAATTTACAAAACAGGCTGCGTGTACATATGGATGACACTATACATTTACCAACAGAGACGCTGCTGTGAACAATTCTGCAGTTGAAAAATACTGCCGCACCGACCATGTTCGGGGAGACATCACGGCTTGTTATATGTTAGTAAGGGGCGAAAAACCCTGCTGCTGTAAAATACTGCTGCACCGACCCTGTATTCAGGCTGGCACCAGGGACCGGTTTCATGAAACGGCAAAGAAGGTTCTTAACGCTAAAGCTAGCCACACACCGCCCGATTGTCTACGCTGTGACTGACCTACGACTGACCGCTTCACACCGCTACGATTGTTCAAAACTGGATATTTTAAACATAGCGTTATTCTAATATTCACCATAGATGTTTCTATTATTGGATAAACCAATTTAATATAGATTCTAGAACACTTCACTACTACTGCGTACATACGTAACTTCGTGGTTAGTTGTGACGCAGCGAAGGGCAAATTGCCGTTAAAAACTATTATATGTGTCCTTTGAAACTTGAAGCTCGATTGTGATTATTTTAAAATCTGCGTAGATGGCGATTCAAACCTCACCATTCAACATAGTTACATTCATAATAGATAATTAAATAGAACAATTAGTACTCATGCGCCAACGGTAACTTATATGACATGTGCAATCAGAATAAGTTTGGATGCGGGCGGACTTTTGTTCTCGTGATATAGATATGTATGGTACGTACATAAATACCTCATAATTACAATTGCTATTTGTTTGAGCTTGGGAAACATGTTATGCGTGTTCTTCCAAAAGAAATGTGGTTCGGACGGTCAATAGCGATTATTTGCAAATAATATTATCTTTAGAAGAACATGATTAGAAGACTCCTAGATATACTGCTCATTGCAGAAATATATATGTTATGGATTGTTGAATAGCCAAATCAAAACCCGTACAAGTTGACTACATCATTTGCCTGAACTGCTTGTGTAAACAACATAAGCGATGCAGCCTAAATCTAGCGTTTCCCCTATATTTCAATGTGAATAAAGGAACCCTGAGTGATCTTTCGCCACGTTTAAATATTTGTATGCGCTTTATTGATCTACATTTTTCAAACTAAAAAAAAGCCCTATATAGATATAAGTAGATAACTACCTATGATATTTTAATATTTTACTTTACTTCATGTGATATATAATGTTGTATTTATACTGCTTGTGGAAATAGCCGCTGAATTTACGGTGCAAACAAAAATGGTTTCATTATTGAATGTTTCTCAGCTTCAACAAGTTTCTGTTATCTAGACGTTTAATTAAAACTAAACTTTAAAATGTATATCCAGATGTACCTAGTGAAAAGGGAACATGATAGTACCATAGGTGAGATTTTGTATTTTTTTATTCCAACAAAAACAATGCCAATCATTCAATATGTCATCAATAACAATGACAATGTCATACGACGGCTTCGTGCATGGAGAGCTAGTGTTTTTTTCTTTTAAATCAATCCGTCTGTCATTAGCTGTCGCTATGTTCATTCTCTGTTTATTCCATATAGTTTTCTTTCTTTTCTTTGCTGAATCTGTGACATAAACACCAGCTGGTCCACGTTTTCTTTTGATAATTGTATCGCTCACGACTCATTCTCCTAGCGGTAACCAAGTCAAACACACACATGTTGATGACGTTTTTCTTGCATCTATTAACTCTGCGTAGTTAATCGAAGTCTGACGGATTGTCCCGAATATTCATGAGCATGCCTTACAAGGATCGTAATAATTACAAAAAAGATTAACATTATCAAAGAATCGCTTTAATGCGCATGTCCGCAGAAGTTCGTTGTGTAAAGAAATATTTTGCCCTGTTTTAAATATATCAATCTAATTGCGGTCTTCAAGCTTTATTGTGTATATATGTGATGGGATGGGTGTAAAATTATTAGAATGTTGTTCATCTGAGACATTTGGAAGAAGGATATATGTGGAAGCATTTATAAATGCTAGCCAACTAATGTGTTGTAAGTTGTAATTCAGCACAAATAATCTACAAAACTACCAAAACACTTATTTGGTGCTAAAATAATTGAGATTTGTTTAAAGTTAGTTAAAATATGTGAGCAAAAATTATAAATGCGTTCTTGTAGATGTACAACATGATTGAATATAATCCTGCAAGAATTATGATATATTTATTCACTCACGTACCCAATTGGCATGTTTACTGCTGAGCTCGACTCCACTGGGCTTTTGTTTACATCCGTATGCCCATGCAGACATTCTGAAATGTACACATGCATACTTAGCTATAATTAAATATGTAAATATCATATGATAATAGGTCTGCACTTTGCTCAGTTCGTAAAGTGAAAGAGTCCCAGTAATGGTGCATAATGGCAATGGCCATTTATTTAATAAAACATTTGAAAACGTGTGTAAGTGTGTATTAAACATACCCCAATTATATTACATGATCACAGTGCACATGTATTATATAATTACTAGAATTTAAATTATTTGAAAACAGGTATGGTATGCATTAAATATACATGCATTAATGTAGTGTATGTGGATTGCATACTTGGACAGTATATGCGTAAATATATTAAACACCACTGCAACCACAGTGTATATAACTAATCGAATCATAAGGATATTTACCAATATATTACAGTTATTACAGGCCTACAGGAAATGATGGTCAACGTCAAACAAATTGCAATATTATGTATAAGGTTTTTTTAATTCGTACTATATATCTACATTACAAGAATAAAAGTCCTCCTAAACCCACGAAGTGGAATATTTCCATTTTTTAGACTAGTGCTAAGTAGTCGATCAGCCTGTCATTTCTTGCGCACTGAAATGCATAGTGGGACGTTTTGCTTAGTTTGTATAGCTTCTCTGTTTGTATCCAAATCATAAGAGTGGTGTATAGAGTTAGCAAGGTTGTTGTGTTCAATGATGCATACCATTATGTAATTTTACAATAATTGTGAATGGCGGGAAGTCGCTTCGTGTTACTTTCCATTTTATTGAAATGTAGGGGAATCGGTTAATTTGGCTGTATGTCTAATTTCCTTTGCTCATTTGAAGCAAATGTTGAATACCACGAGCAATGTAGTTGGTTGGTCTATTCAGTGATCCTTGAAATATAACTGAAATACACAGTATAGCCACAGTCATCTGCTAAACAGATTTGTTATGTACGGACACACGTACAATGTACTTTTCAATCTAAAAAAACTGTATTTGTAATTATGATGTATTTTTAGATGTACGACATGACTAAATTGCCAAGACAAAAGTTCACCTAAATCTACGCGGTAAACATTGTGATAATAATTAACCAAGACAAGGCTAGGAACCGACACTGATAATCATAGGGGAGCGGTAGAACCACCTAACAGACCGATGTAAATGCCCCCCTCCCCTACACACACACACACCCAAATGTTATATCATTGTTAAGCCCTGCATCTCACCGTCATAATTAGGCCTGTCGTAGAGTTACCAAGTGGTGCTGTAAGCGTGAATCCAAGATCAAACAAGGTCACTATCAAACGATCAATTTTAGAAATTGGGCGCTTCAGAAAACTTCTTAATATTACAATGACGAATATTCGAAAGTTTACAATGCCGCGAAAATCATAAAGTTACACCGACTGTGTTTCTACTTCACCACTACGGACAAATCATACACTGTATGAAAGGACAATTTCTCCCCGTCAAAACGCGGCGTGACACGGCGCTGTGAAGTGAAGCAGTTTGTGTGGAGCGGCGTTCAAACAGGGTTACCGTCAATTGATGAATGTTAGAAATTGCGCCATCCCGCAAGCTTTACAAAAATCTTAATGGTTGTGAAGCTACGTTACCTATTTACTGATATCCATTTAATATACCGTTGGGAAGCTTACTGTCTTCCAGTTACAATGAGGTATAACGTATAGCTATTAAATGGGGCATTATGTGTGTAGTGAATGTCAAACATTCTAAACCTTATTGTATCCTCGTCAAAATGAGGTATGACGCGGAGCTATCAACAGGTGATGTAAGTGTGGAGCGATGGTTGAACAAGATCACCGTCAAATGATGAATTTTCGAAATTGTGCTATTCTGCAAATGTTAAAACAAATTTTTCTAACAATTGCTCTGAAGTCAAACGATGAAAAGAATAACTATTTAGGTTTTAGAATATCAATTTATATATATATATATATAATGTGTATTCGCGATATTTTTTTTAATTGCACATTCTACGAAGCATATTAAATACGCGCTAATCCACATGCGATAAAAATCTCGCAATCGGGGGCTAGTTTTCTCCTATCTGTGCTCGAGTTAATCTTTGGGTTGGTAAGTCTTATTTTGACTAATCTTAATCTAATTAACAAGTCTAAAATAATACCATGCAACAATGCATGTCATGTAACAACGTAATTATTTAATAAATCACCCGTTATCGTTGACAGCCGTGAGCAATAACAGCAATGCCGCTAAGTGTGAAAAATTGGGACAAATGCATCTTTGTTGAATACGTGGCATCCTGGCTATAAATCTATCATAAATGTACATACACATTTAATAATGGTAAAGTATCATCTAATTTAAGTTTATTGTAGTGCGAATTCCTTTTCAACCCATTGTACTTCGCGTTCGGCTTCATTCAATAAAATGAGGCAGAGTGCCTGACACTGACCCTACCAGTTTTATTTCAACAGGGCTGAGCATTTGCAATGGAATCAAGCCCCATAAAGCTAACGAGAAAGAGAAGACATCTCTCAATTAAATTCTCAAAACGCGTCATTTATCAGGAATTTTTGAACAATCTAAAACTGTCAAAAACAACGAGTACTGGGCAGAACTCATTGTTGGATGCAGCGGAAACAAGGAGAGATGGCCTATATCACCGTCTAATAGATGCATTTCTTAGCCTTGAAGAAATGCCACATATACTATACCACAGGAGTTGCTTCAAAACGTACACGAACAGTCAGTATCACGTATACCTAGTGTGGCAACGAGAAAGAGCACTGGTACGACACATTTGTTTGTCTGTATTGCGTATTCGAAGAAATCGCACAGGAAAAACAAATAGTTACATAAAATTGAAACATTTGAACGGGCAACCAACCTAAAGAAGGCTGCATGTCAACGAGCAGACGAGAAAATGATACGCACAGTATCGGAGGAGGACTTGATAGCTAAGGATGCCATGTACCACTCAACATGTCTTTCATCCTCCCTGAGTAAAACAAATCTTAAAGCAAAGACACAGTCGTCAACAGTTACAACACTGTGTCCTTATGACACCGCACTTGAATCAGGTGAAACATGCAGCTTCTACAGCCCATTCAGCAAGTCAGGCCTGAAAACATTTGCTGACATGGCGAAAAAGACCAAGTTCAAGTGTGGCAAGGGAGGTGTTGTAACAGCAGCTATTAGTCCAGAGATTGTGTTCCGCAAAGCCCTGTCGTTGGCGAGGTGCAGAGATGATGTTTCTATGGCCACCGTTCTCGGCCACCCAATAGGGTCAATGCCGATGGTCATTTTTTATGTGATGGTACAATGCGGAAAACTAACAAAGCGGAACTGGGCCATCAACTAGAAGCTCAAGGCGAGAGAATATCTGAACTATCACAAAACACCACTGCAACCACATTCTATATTAGGAATGTCACGGCTGTCATTCAAATTATGGAGGGGTACCAATTCAATTCATTTGATGCATTAGCGGTAGCATACTTCAAGTAACTTTTGACATGATTTCAGAGAGCTGACACTGTTGTGGAAGTATTTGATAGATATTATAACGATAACTATGTGAAAACTGCTGAACTTGACCGCCTCGCAGGATCAACATCTGCTTGCAAGCAGTACCAGGTGATTGGTAGGCGTCCGGTACCTCCATGGAAAAGGTTCTTTAATGTTCCATCCAACAAGCAATCACTAGTGATCTTTCTTTGTGAATATGTGGTCAGTCGTGCATACCAGTGGCTGGAAACATACACAGCGTGTACACTCCTTGTTGTTGGAAGCTTTGCCAATGGTGAGGTAGTGAAAGCCATCAGTAGTCGAGGTGTAGAAGAAGACAGACACTTTGTTAGTACACAAGAAGAAGCTGACGCCAGGATGCTTCTGCATGCTGGTTTTGCTGATGCAGACTTCGGAGCACGTGGTGTTCTATGAACCGTAATAATTAAGTCATCAGACACAGATGTCTTAGTGCTTGCTGCATACTACTTTCCCTAAATGACGAATACAGCCAACATGTGGATTCAAACTGGCACCATCACCAGCAAAACAGACCTTGTTTGAACGCTGCTCCACACAAACTGCTTCACTTCACAGCGCTATGTCATACTAGTCCAGTCAATCTATGGTTCAACCTCAAACAAATTTCAATAGTAAGTTTTGAGGTATTTTTAAATTCTACTGTATATTTATGTTACCAGAACAAAGTCCACCAAAATCCACTTGGTGGAACATTGTCATTTTCGCATATTGCCAAGTGGTCGTAGGTCTCACTGAAATTTAGGGGGGTACACGTAATTAATTTTGTATAACCTAGTTTCTGTGAGAATACTACAAAGATGATGTGTGTCGTTAGACATGCAATGCATTTTGCTGTGTAATGGTACCTAACAAGTATCATTGCAATGGATATTAAGGTCAGAATCGTATTCTAAACACATTTACAAATTATCGCAATTTACTTGTACCCCGATTTTTGGCTTAGTCCAGTCAATCTATGGTTTAGCCTCAAACAATTTGTAATAGCTATCATTATGGCGTTTTTAGTTAACATTATATGTCTGCATTATTAGATAACAAAGTTCACATAAATTCATGTGGTGGAACATTTAAATTTCTGACGATAATAACAAGATAAAGTCGCTGCCGGTCACTTTTGTCATAGAAAAATCTAGGGAAAGGACTTAGTTAAGCTGAATATTCTATATTCTGTACACCATTGGAAGTGGTATGGATCAATTAATACAACGATATACACTAAGTGTAATTCCATTTAGTAATAACATGAAAATATTGTTTAAAACACTGTGAAACCCGAATTTTAGCCGCCATGAGGAGAAGTTTTGCGATCAACCAAATGTTGCTTACATAATTTATATACTCATAAACTTGTTTATTTCAACACCATTTATGTCCTTAGCTACTGTTTCTAAATAGTAACACCGTTTTCATGAATATGTTAGAATGCTTTGTATTTGGTTGATAGTTTAACTCAGGTACTTATTCCAATATCAGTTATCTTCACCAAAATCATACGCTATAAAAGTTGCAGTGAGGTATGTTCGTACATCCTTGTTATTGCTTAACATGTAGTGTTATTTACTGGTGCATGACACGTTCAAACACTGCCGTCGTTGAGAGCTTCCACGGAGATGTTAGTTGCAATTTGACACACCACGCACAAACAGAAGTACACAAAAATCCGTTCTTTCCGCAACTACATCTCAAAGGATTGTAGTTTGTCTTTGCCAACAGTTCACTCGGTCACTTGCTGAAATGTATAGGTATGGCAGAATCACTCGCTGCGTTTGTCAACAAAGATACAAGTATAAGGCGCGCCCGGGTTAAAGGATAGATAATTTTTACCCCATGTTAAAAGATAAGAATTTCCACCGGGGCACTCCTGGGTTAAAAGATAGGGAATTTTTACCCCATGTTAATGCATAGGAGCTATTATCGTAAACGTATACGACAAAATTTTGAATTTTCCCCATGTTAAAAGATCGGGAATTTTTCTCATGTTAAAGGGTAGGAGCTATTATCGTAAAGGTATTTGACGATTTTTTTGAAAAAAATAAACGAGATTGCTTGGCCCGTAGGCCGAGGCTCCGTCAAGGGACCGAGCCATTATTTGGTTGACTATGACATGTCTAAAATGTGGTGTTATAATAAGGCGTAATTTATATAATAAAAGGATTATAAATTCAGCGGAGGTCGTTTTATCTGAAGTAATGTATACGAAATGTAGACTACATATAGGACTATGTTATATCAGAAACTATAGCCTCGTTTTTTCGAACAGAGCGACCATCTTGGAATTAGACGTTTGGTATCACTTCCGTGCGGTAGTACCTAAATTCGTGTCTCTTATAAAACCCGTACTCGAGACGTGTCTGGACATGTTTGTTTGTGGCGAGCGTGAGCGTGCGCACCCTGTATGACGTCATCAAACTGCTACGCGCAGTAATTTTGTGCGCGAGGTGAGTTGGTTAAACAGGTAGTGATTTGGTTAGCCATCGGTTTGAACTTGCGCGCTTGAATATAACCCCATCATGTAACGTTATGGTCAATTCCCCTGTAAAATTTCAATCTAGAAGTTTCAATGGTAATTTTTCAGCACATTACAAAACCGACGCTACTGTATGCTACTGTGTCCTGGAGACGTATCTGGACTTGTTTGTTTGTTGCGGGCGCGAGCGCACACTTCCTGTATTACGTCAAAGTTATCATTGTGATTTGGTTAGCCAACATTTGTAAGAACTATATTGAACTCATGGTGTAAACTGGTATAAACAGGTATTGAACCCTCTGTGTGTTGGAAGAACAGCCGGGTATCGACATATAACACTTATACTTACTAGCCGTATCTCACTTGAGCGTCGCTTGAAAACTGTTTTGAAGTGGTATTCCCTGTTCAAGTCTCATCTGTGTTTCATCTGCATCTAGAGATCAACAGTATTGTTTCAACCTTTTATCATGCTATCATTCTTAATCCACACGTATGTACGTATGTAAAGAAGTAAACACAATCGACGCGCTATGCGCGATGCAACTTGGTGGCCTTGACACCAAACTTATCGAATAAAGAATTGGTTGCAAATCTGTTTTTCGAATCAGGCACGAAACAAAGTGAAGCGTTATGATAGAACAGTACAAGTGTACAGGAACATAATAACCTTCCAGATAGGATATACCAGTATTTATATGATTTACCGTATTAAGGGTCAAGTGTATAAAGACCCATTAGAACGTTTTTATCTTTATTCCATACTGTAGTGTTTAATGTCGTGCTTCTTCAATAAACCTTTCAAACTTTTTTCTGTTGTAAAACACCTAACCTGGTATTGGTAACCGAAAATGGACCCATAGAGATATACATAGATACATACATATACAGACGAATATAGAGGCATACATGGATGGAGGTCATTAATTCAACTGCAGTGGTGAAAGACTGTTTGAGTGTTTTGTTAGACGCATGTGTGAAGCAATCCGACGTGACAGTCGAACAGTTGTGTAATATCAATACTTGGTTGCAAGAATCCGTTTCGAAACAGTGGCGAAACATTATGAAACATATGGTTCTGACAGTAATGGAGGGTGACCAGAAAAGAACTTTCTTTTGTCTTGTACACGATTAAACTTTGCAAGACTCTGTATCAATGTCTAGTCTCTGGTTCTTGTAGTTATGGAGCGTGACATGTGAATACGTTTGTGTTGTTCACGAATAAACTGTGCAAACCTTATCTTGTGTCTTTACTTAACCAAACTAAGACCAACGACTTTCACGAATCAAACTTTGACTAGCGAGGTGCACGAACCAATCATTCAAACAAACTTGTCTGACAAACGAAATAGACACATACATAGATACAGACATAGAGACAGTCATAGAGATATACATTGATACATACATATAGACAGACATAGATACATACATAGAGACATATATAGATACATACATAGATACATGCATAGAGACAGACATAGAGATATACATAGAGACATACATAGATAATTACACAGATGCAGACATAGAGACATGTAGATACATACATAGAGACAGACATAGATACATACATTGAGACAGAGATAGAGATATACATAGATACATACATAGAGACATACATAGATACATACATAGAGACATACATAGAGACATACATAGAGACATACATAGAGACATACATAGAGACATACATAGATGCAGATATAGAGACATATGTAGATACATACATATATACATATATAGACACATACATAGATACATACATAGAAACATACATATATACATACATAGAGATATACATAGATACATACATAGAGACATACATATATACAGACATAGACCAGACATAGATATATACATAGACACATACATAGAGACAGACATAGATACATACATAGAGACAGACATAGATACTTACATAGATGCAGACATAGAGACATACGTAGATACATACATAGAGACATACATAGATACAGACATATATACGTACATAGAGACATACATAGATACATACATAGAGACATACATAGATACATACATAGAGACAGACATAGATATATACACAGAGACATACATATATACAGACATAGAAACATATGTAGATACATACATATATACATACATAGAGACAGACATAGATACAAACATAGAGACATACATAGAGACAGACATAGAGATATACATAGATACATACATAGAGACAGGCATATATATTATATAAATGCAGACATAGAGACATACGTAGATACATACATAGAGACAGACATAGATACATACATAGATACATACATAGATACATACATAGATACATACATAGAGACATACATAGATACATACATAGATACATACATATATACAGACATAGAGACAGACATAGATATATACATAGATACATACATATACACATACATAGATACATGCATAGAGACATACATAGAGAAAAACGTAGAGATATACATAGATACATACATAGAGACAGACATAGATACACACATAGAGATATACATAGGTATATACATAGAGACACACATAGAAACATACTAAGAGACAGACATAGTTACATACATAGAGACATACATAGATACATACAGAGAGATATACATAGATACATACATAAAGACATACATAGATACAGACATAGAGACAGACATATATACTTACATAGATGCAGACATAGAGACATACGTAGATACATACATAGAGACAGACATAGATACATACATAGATACATACATAGATACATACATAGAGACATACATAGATACAGACATAGAGACAGACATAGAGACAGACATAGAGATATACATAGATACATACAGAGATTCAAACATAGATACATACATAGGGACATACATAGATACATACATATAGACATACATAGATACATACATAGATACATACGTAGATACAGACATAGACACATACATAGATACAGACATAGAGACAGACATAGAGATATACATAGAGACATACATATATACAGACATAGAGACATACATAGATACATACATAGAGACAGACATAGATACAAACATAGAGACATACATATATACATACATATATACATACATAAAGACAGACATAGATACAAACATAGAGACATACATAGAGACAGACATAGAGATATACATAGATACAGACATAGAGACAGACATAGATACATATATAGAGACAAACATAGAGACATACATAGATACATACAGAGATTCAAACATAGATACATACATAGGGACAGACATAGATACATACATAGAGTCATACATAGATACATACATAGATACATACGTAGATACAGACATAGATACATACATAGACACAAACATGGAGGCAGACATAGATATATACATAGAGACATACATAGATACATACGTAGATACATACATAGAGATATACATAGATACATACGTAGATTCATACATAGATACATACATATAGACAGACATAGAGATATACATAGATACAGACATAGAGACAGACATAGATACATACATACTGACAAACATAGAGATATACATAGATTCAAACATAGAGACAGACATAGATACATATATAGAGACAAACACAGATATATACATAGATTCAAACATAGAGACATACATTGATACATACAGAGATTCAAACATAGATACATACATAGGGACAGACATATATACATACATAGAGACATACATAGATACATACATAGATACATACGTAGATACAGACATAGATACATACATAGACACATACATAGAGACAGACATAGATATATACATAGAGACATACATAGATACATACATAGATACATACATAGATACATACATAGAGACATAAATAGATACATACATAGAGACATACATATATACAGACATAGAGACAGACATAGAGATATACATAGAGACATACATATATACAGACATAGAGACATACATAGATATACACATAGAGACATACATATATACAGACATAGAGACAGACATAGAGATATACATAGAGACATACATATATACAGACATAGAGACATACATAGATACATAAATAGAGACAGACATAGATACAAACATAGAGACATACATAGAGACAGAAATAGAGATATACATAGATACATACATATAGACAGACATAGATACTTACTTAGATGCAGACATAGAGACATACGTAGATACATACATAGAGACAGACATAGATACATACATAGATACATACATAGAGACATACATAGATACATACATAGAGACATACATAGATACAGACATAGGGACAGACATAGAGATATACATATAGACATACATATATACATACATAGATACATACATAGAGATATACATAGAGACAGACGTAGATATATACATAGATACATACATAGAGACAGACATAGATACACACATAGATACATACATAGGTACATACATAGAGACACACATAGAAACATACTAAGAGACAGACATAGATACATACATAGAGACATACATAGATACTTACAGAGATACACACATAGAAACATACATATATACATACATATATACATACATAGAGACAGACAAAGAGATGTACATAGATACATACATAGATACAGACATAGATACAGAGATAGAGCGACATGGAGATATACATAGACACATACATAGAGACATATATAGATACACATATAGAGACACACATAGATACATACTAAGAGACATACATAGATAGAAACGTAGAGACATACATAGATACGTACGTAGATTCATACATAGATACATACATATAGACAGACATAGAGATATACATAGATACAGACATAGAGACAGACATAGATACATATATAGAGACAAACACAGAGATATACATAGATTCAAACATAGATACATACATAGATACATACAGAGATTCAAACATAGATACACACATAGGGACAGACATATATACATACATAGAGACATACATAGATACATACATAGATACACACGTAGATACAGACATAGTTACATACATAGACACATACATAGAGACAGACATAGATATATACATAGAGACATACATAGATACATACATAGAGACAGATATACATATACATAGATACATACATTCTGGACTTGTTTGTTTGTTGCGGGCGTGAGTGCGCTCATGAGAGTACGGACGAGACAAGAGACGAGATAATGGCCGAGATATTGTACGAGACTGCGACTTGTCGGACAAACGAAACACTAAACTTAGTCCAACACGTTGCACGAATCAAACTATAAACACGAGTTGCACAAACGAAACACTAAACTTAGACCAAGAAGTTGCCCGAACCAAACTATAGACACGAATTGCACAAACGAAACACTAAACTTAGCCCAACTCGTTGCACGAATCAAATTATAGACACGAGTTGCACAAACGAAACACTAAACTTAGACCAACACGTTGCGCGAACCAAACTGTAGACACGAGTTGCACAAACGAAACACTAAACTTAGCCCAATAGGTTGCACGAATCGAACTTAGACCAAGTAGTGGGACAAACGAAACACTAAACTTAGACCAACACGTTGCACGAACCACGTCAAATCCCTCTTTTTTGAGCAAATAGACGGGTTATCGCGTCAAATCCCTCTTTTTGGAGCAAATTCGACGCGTTGTCGCGTAAAATCCCTCCTTTTTGGAGCAAATTCGAAGCTTTGTCACGTCAAATCCCTTCTTTTTGGAGCAAATTCGACACGTTGTCGCGTCAAATCCCTTTTTTTTGGAGCAAATTCGACACGTTTCGCGTCAAATCCCTCTTTTTGGAGCATATTCGACGCGTTGTCGCGAGTAGATAGTAGGGGCTGCTCGATCTCAAAACCCTACTTATAAAAAAGAATTTAATGACCACTAAACGATTCGGCAACCTACTTATAAAAAAAAGATCAAAGGCTTTTTTTGACACTAATTAGTTTCGGAAACCTACCTATAAAAAACGTGATTGATGAGCGATGTAATTTGATACTAATTGGATGATTGATTACCCCTACACTAGAGATGCCACCTAGCGGTGAGTACAGAGAGTATTTTAGTCCTAGCGATCAACGCCGTACTTAGAGTGTGCTGACGTAAGCAATAATGCGTTTATCGCGCTAACCACGCTATGTATCGAACCACGCTAAAACCATCCAACGTTTAGTTTCGTACTTTTAACGTCCTCAACGTCGTACCTGCTGACGTAAGCAATAATGCGTTTTTAGCGCTAACCACGCTAAAACCATCCAACGTTTAGTTTCGTACTTTTAACGTCCTCAACGTCGTACCTGCTGACGTAAGCAATAATGCGTTTATCGCGCTAATATAACCACGCTAAAACCATTGTATAAACTAAAACCATTGTATAAACGTCGACCTCCGTTATGAATGGTCCCTATGTTGACAGCAAGAGCGACGACCGCTGCTGCTGCTGCAGTGATAAGGCCCCGCCGCCGGCTGCTGCTGCTCTAGTGGCCTTTGACCCCTGGATGACAGCATAGCTGGCTAACGGTAAACAACGTTGTTCTGGTGGACGGATTAAAACGAAACCGCTGCGTTTAAATACATCTAGTCGTGGGATTACAATGACAATCAAATGCATAAATACACTAACGTTCAGTAGGGTGTTTATGCATTGGAAATAGACGCGTGAAAACGTGAGTAGTGACTGAATATTTATTGTGAATGATATCGACCAACGGGTTGGTCCGGGTTATTGTGAATGATATCGACCAACGGATTGCTCCGGCGGGGAACCGAAGCCTTCTCGGCGATACAGTTCATCGGGAGGCGTGATCGTTCTCCATAGGCCATTGGGCTGTTTGACGAGAAACACCCGTGCCAGATCGGCGATGTCGTCATCGTCAGAGCTGTCAGGCGTGACGTCGCGCGTAGGAGCCGGAGGTGTACGGAAGGACGGCGCGACCACACATGTTGCCTGGGTCGACGTCGTCGACACGTCGGGCAGTTGGATCGGCCTATACGGGGTCGATACGCCTCTTGTAGGCAGTTGGATCGGTCTATGAAATAATAAACAAAGGACCATTTAAACGATGAAATAAAATGAAATGTTTAAACGATGAATGAGACATTAAATATAGTAAAATGAGAGATATGTACGCGCTTATAAATAAAATGCATGCATGTTTAAACGGTAAAATACATGCAATTTAATGCGTACTACTGTAGTAAAAACGTGCATTTAAATAAAATACATGCATGTTTAAACGGTATGTTACAACAACTGTAGTAAAAACGTGCATTTAAATAAAACGCATGCATGTATGCACGCACTTATAAATAAAATGCATGCATGTTTAAACGGTAAAATACATGCAATTTAATGCGTACTACTGTAGTAAAAACGTGCATTTAAATAAAATGCATGCATGTTTATGTTACAACAATAAAAACGTGCATTTAAATAAAATGCATGCATATTTAAAATAAAATACATGCTATTGCGTATAGTAAGCACTGTTTAAATAAAATGCATGTTTATGTTACAACAATAAAAACGTGCATTTAAATAAAATGCATGCATGTTTAAAATACATGCTATTGCGTATAGTAAGCATTGTTTAAATAAAATGCATGCTGTTGAAATGTCTTACCGTGGTGTTGCCATGTTAGATGGAGCGATGTGGAAACGTCGAGCGCGCGTGTGTGTAAAAGTGTGTATGAAATGCGCGCGTCGTCAAACAGCGGCGGCGGCGGCGGCGCATGACACTACGGCTTATTTTGATTGACATGTGAACGGAGAACAAAGGATTTTTACAAACGATCAACGAAACGTTAAAAGCACGAAATGAAACGTTGTATACGATCACTGGAGGGTCAGGAAACACGAGATGCATAGATATTAGAGAAATTCGTTATAAAAGTCACATTTGACAATGAATGCACTGACGTGAACGCTAACTTTTTTCCTAAAACAAATTCCTCGGTAGACTAGGCGGAATGCGTTAAGCGCACATGTGTGACATCTGTTGCGCGTGACTTAACGAGTTGGAATGTGAACGGAGAACAATGGATTTTTACAAACGATAAATGAAACGTTAAAAGCGCAAAATTAAACGTTGTATAAGATCGCTGTGGAGTCAGGAAACGGGAGATGCATCGATATTAGAGAAATTCGATGTAAAGAGAGATTTACCGACGAATGTACTGACGTGACCGGAAACTTTTTTCCGAAAACAAAATGCCTGGGATGGATGAAGTATGCACGCCGATAATTGAATAAGATAAGGGTATGAGTGTGAAATGCGCATGCGCGGTATGTTGTAGACAATGACATTTCAAAAACAATAAACGAAACGTTAAAAGCACGAAACTAAACGTTGTATAGATTCTCTGTGGAGTCAGGAAACGTGAGGTGCATCGATATTAGAGAAAATCGATGTAAGGAGAGATTTAACGGCGAATGTATTGACGTGACCGGAAACTTTTTTCCGAAAACAAAATGTCTTAAATGTACGAGGCACGCACGCTGATAATTGAGTAAGATGACGTATTAGCGTGAAGTGCGCATGCGTGTTATTTGGAAAAGGTATAAAACGGTTGAGAAAAAGCTATATTGTATGACGCTGAAGTTCTAACGTGTATTCTTTCTACAACAGCAGAGCAGCAAGCAGCAGACGTTCTTCCGCGATCATGGCGGATGAAAGTCAACAACAACAACCAAAAAAGCCGAAGGCGCCGCGGAAGCAGTCGATGAAGGCGGCGGCCAGCAGTCAACCTTCGCCGCTGATTGCAGCCTTGTCAACGGGGGTGTCACCACCCGTTAAGCGGCCCGTTGCGCTCATCGCGGCCCCGTTGACTGCCGGCCGAAAGCGAAGCGCCGAAGAGGCGCACTTGGAGCAGCCCGACGAAACGGCCGAGCAGTCCCCGGTCGTGTCGCGGAGCGGTTCTATGGAGCGTGAATCGTCGGCGTCGACACGCGCCACAGTGGTGAGTCTGAGACATCTGAAGTGCGCTGTCAACGGTGTGTATAAACTCCTGTTGCCCGTTACGATCGAAGCCGTCTCGTACAAAGGCGAGCCCGGCACCACCTATTTGGGATGTTCCCGTTGTCGCCGGAAATTGCAGACAAGCAAAGACGGGACCCTGATATGTCGAACGCACGGTGAAGTGTTTGTACCGAAATATTTCTTCGCGTTGCGTGTGATGGTGAAGGACGGCGAGGAGGAGGAAGACGAGCTTTGGCTTACGTTGTTCGATAGCCAAATGTCTAATCTCGTCGAGTACACGGCAGAGTACTTGACGGAATTGAACGAGGAGGATCTTCGCGATACCATGCTCGAGTTAGCCGGTACTAAAGTGGAGATTAGTGTGCGGAAGACGAGTTGGATCGGGGACCCCTCGTATACAGTCCGCACACTAAAGAGATACGTCATCGTCGTCGACGATGACTAATGTTGTCTTGTGTTGTTTGTAGGAGGAAAATTAGCCGCTACTGGTAGATTTATTGACGCACGCCAATGAACGACAACGAATGAGAGATCGTCGTGGTCTGGCACTAAGCAAGGAGAGCTTTGAACTATTATCCGAGGCGGCCGAGCAGTATATAAGAGTATTTTGGTTGGCCTACGAAGCAAGCCTATTGTGTAGTAGTTTGATGTACTAACAGTTGTGCTTTT
This sequence comes from Paraescarpia echinospica, assembly GCA_020002185.1. Lineage (NCBI taxonomy): Eukaryota > Metazoa > Annelida > Polychaeta > Sabellida > Siboglinidae > Paraescarpia > Paraescarpia echinospica. The sequence continues at coordinate 40,498,308 of CM034541.1, forward strand.
ATATGCTTTAGGAAGTGCGCTGCGTACTGGAAAAAATGCTCGCAAACAACGAAAGGATTCGCGCTCAGTACGACGAGGTTGCCTCGTTCGTAAGAATGTTGTTGGAACGGGGTGTGCAGGGGTCGATAAAGAAGGATGAGGACAAGAGGGAGGAGGCGGACTGATCATAATAATGTGTTTGTAGGACGCTCTGATGCAACACACCAGACGTGAGTGTATGAGCGACTTCCTACACGCGTTCCTGACGGTGATTCGTAAAGAGTAGAACTGCTTTGTGCTGTAGGGTAGTGGAGGAGTTCGTGAAGCTCACGTATTGGAGGCGATCATCGAGGAGGCGCTGGGCGGCGGCTCGAACCGAATGCGTCCCGCTCCACCGACGTATAAAGACAGCCTGGGGACGATGGGACCGACGTGCTCGCCGTACTGGAGCGTATCGGAGGAGCTGGGGACGTGTCAACGGCAACTGGTCGTGCCGAGCCGGAGTCAGTTGGTCGGGCGTTACGAACGACTGGCGATGGATCTCGTCGCCGAGAGTCTCGGCGAAACGATTCTGGAGAAGGCGCGAGATCACTGCGGGGTATGTGAGCCGAATGAAGGCTGTCCATACGTTCACATGCCCGGCTATCGCGAGGGACGGCCAAATCGGGTATATATGCAACGTTTCGATAATGCGGGGTGTATTGTGACGCGCTATTTCAACAGCGTCATCGAAACGTTCCTGCGTCGATCGCTCATCCCCTGTTTCACGAGACTAGTGCATATTCTACACGAGACTACGGTGTCGACTTCTTCCGGTGAACAGCAGCCGCAAACGGGCCGTGCAGGAGAATTGTATTTGGTGCAGTTTGTGTCGAACTGGTTGTTGGGAACAAATTGGCGCGATTATATGAATCGCGTGCAACTCGAGTCGGCCGTGCACACGTACGTGCAACGCCGGAGCGAACTGGAATGAACGAACACTAGTAGAATAGAGAACATTTTATTAATATTTGCTTGCTATTGAAACAAAGGCTTCACGACGCTGTGTTTGAATGTTGTAAGAGTACCGAATAAAACGTTCAAAATGTACTTTCCGTTTCCGTGTTACCTAGTTAGACAAATTACCGCACTTTAGTTATAAAAATGACCGCCACAGTTAGAAAAATTACCGCTAGTCGTAAAAACCACCATCCCGCTAGTTAGATAAAATACCGCTAGTTATAAAAACCACCATACCGCACACAGTTAGAAAAATTACCGCTAGTTGACCGCATTCTTCCCGCTAGGGTGTACTTACCACCACCACCGTCAGTTAGAAAAATTACCGCTAGTTGTAAAAACCACCATACCGCACACAGTTAGAAAAATTACCGCTAGTTGACCGCATTCTTCCCGCCAGGGTGTACTTACCACCACCGCCACCGTCACCGTCGCTGTTATAAATAGTGGTGCTCGAAAAAATATCAGTAGAGAGAATGCCACCACTACCTACTAGATGGCAATGTCCAAAATGTGGGCGCTATTTCGTGAAACCGTCGGCGTTAGAACGACACGTAAAGAGTGCGAAAAGATGCGGGGACGAAGCGCTATGCGTAAAACATCGAGAGTGTCCAAAATGTGGCGCGATATTCACCGCGCGTCACGCTATGCTACGACATCTGCAGCTGCGATGTGGCCGTTCGCCGCCTCCTAGTAGTAATGAATCAGCGGTGGCGGAGGCCGCTGGGGCGCCGCCGTCACCCGACGATCTACAGCGTGTCGTGGACGAGCACAGGCGTAGCATAGAGACGTCGGTAGCGCGCGGTGCCATACAGTCGCGTTACAACTATCGTATGACCGCCTGTACGAGTACGCGCGTGCTCGAACCGCGTCTGAGGGAAATGTTTCGCGCGCAAAAGAACGCGTTTAAAATTAACGTAAGCTATGGTTTTGTATTCCGCCACAAGGTGTCGGGTCGGTACCGATATTTTCATTCTTCGTGTAACTGTTGCGGTCGCCTCCTCGAAACACGCGCCCTAGTCACCGATAGCCGTTCGTTTGAACGATTCCTCGACGCCGTGCGCACGACCGACGTACTGCAGTACGCCATCGCGCAGCGTCCCGACTCGGGATGGATCATCGAGCTCGTAACTAACGCCACCTACTTCGTGAACGTCATCATCAATCATCCTATCGGCTGCGTTGGCGTGGCGACGCTTCCCGCCTACGTGCGCCTCAACAGGGCCATCGTGTCGTTGACGAAAGATCATCGAGGCACGCCCTACGACGACCATCTGTGTCTCTTCCGATGCAACGGACTCCACCTGCAAGGTCACCGACGAGGCGACCGCTACATCGATACGAACCGTTTAACGAAAGTCGCTAAACGTCTGCACGCGCGGTATTGTCGCGCCGCGCGCACGTCGGCCTCGAACGGCGTGCGCCTGAACGAACTGGATCGCGTGGAGACGGTTTTCGGCATCAACGTCGTCGTCTATCGTCGACTGACGAACGACGTCGCCGAACTAGTCCGTCGATCGCGCGAAGCGCACCCCACGACGCTGAACGTCAACCTGTACGAGTCGCACTTCTAGTACATAAGCGATCCGCGCGCGTACACGAAAACGTACAAGTGCGGGAAATGCGGCAACGCCCTCTGGCGGGACGTGTACCATTTACGACGTCACGAAGCGACGTTCGTCACGTGTTCCCCGGCGGCGTCTACCGACCGTCGCCGTCCGTATTCGAGCGGCTCGACGACGAAGGCATCGACGTCGGCGACGACGACCTGCGCTACTACCCGTATCGCGCGACGTTCGATTTCGAGTGCTATTTCGCCGATAACGATCTGCCGACGGATACCAACAAATGCCGCTGGATCGCGCGACACGAACTGCTCAGCGTGAGCGTCGCGTCGAACGTGCCCGGTCACGAAGCGGCGCGGTGTTACGTCACGACCGGCGATTCGTCGGAACTCGCGCGTCGCCTTATCGACGACCTGGAAGCGGTGAACGCGGCGGCGTGAGCGATTCTACGTCCCCGCTACGACGCGATCTTGGAGGCGCTCGACGCGCTCCACGCCGACTGGCGGCGACGATGCAACGACGACGACGACGACGCGTCACCGTACGCCACTCTCGCCGACCGGCTGTGGACGTACTTTCGTCAAATGCCCGTTTGGGGATTCAATTCGGGTAAGTACGACCTGAATGTCGTCAAAAAGTACTTGACCCCCCTGCTCATAACCGGCGACGCGCAGCACACGTCGTCGGCGTTTACCATTAAACGTCAGAACAATTACATGTGCCTGTCGACGACGACGTTGAAGTTCCTGGACATAACGAATTACCTCGCGCCCGGCGTTAGCTACGATCGCTTTCTGAAAGCGTACGGTTGCTCGGCAACGAAGGGCTACTTTCCGTACGAGCACATCGACGCGTTGACGCGTCTGGACGAAACCGCCCTGCAGTCGCGCGAAGCTTTCTACAGCCAGCTGAAACGCGAGGGAATCTCCTCGGAGGCGAACGAGATTTGCGCGACGGCGTGGCGTGACGAGGGCATGACGTCGATGCGCGATTTTCTTGTGTGGTATGACAATCGTGACGTGGCGCCGTTTCTCGAGGCCGTCGATCGCCAGTTCGCCTTCTATCGGCGCCGAAATATCGAAATGTTCAAGGACGCCATCAGCGTACCGGGGTTGACGTTGTTGTACCTGTTCAACGACCTGCCGACGTCGATCCTTTTCTCGCTCTTCAACGAGCCGAACAAAGAACTGCACCGTCTGCTGCAGGCGCAGATCGTCGGCGGCCCGTCGATCATCTTCGAGCGCCACCACGAGGCCGACGTGACGTCGATTCGAGGCGGCGCGCCGTGCCGATCGATAGTAGGCTTCGACGCAAACGGCCTCTATCTATGGGCGATAATGCAGGAGATGCCGACGGGCTGGTACACGCGCCGACGCGCTGAGAACGCCTTTCGAGCGGAACGCGTGCACCGCTACGGTCGTATGGCCGTGGAGTGGTTGACGCGCGTGGAGGCGGAAACCGGCGCGCGTATACGTCACCAGTTGAACGGACGCAAGAAGCGCTTCGGAAACCACCGAGTCGACGGCTGGTGCGCCGCCACGCGAACAGCGTATCAATTTCACGGCTGCTATTTTCACGGCTGCCCGACGTGTCAGGCGCTCGTGACGACGAACGCCGTCAACGGTCTACCGATGACGACGCTGTACGCCGCGACGATCGCCGTGACCGCCTACCTGCGCCGTTTCGTCGACGACGTCGTCGAAATGTGGGAGTGCCAGTGGCTCGCCGTGCGACCGCCGGCGGTGCCCGACGCGTCACGATGGCAACCGCCGCCGACCGCCATTACGCTCTCGACGATACTGGAGGCGGTGCGCGACGGCTCTCTGTTCGGCCTCGTGCAGTGCGATATCGCTGTACCGGAAGCGCTGCGCGACAAGTTCGCCGAGATGCAGCCCGTATTCAAGAACGTCGATATCGTGCGCGACGATCTCAGCCCGTTCATGCGCAACTACGCCGAGTCGCACGATCTCCTCACGCGACCTCAACGGACGCTCGTCGGCAGCTACTTCGGCGCGGCGATCGTGCTCGCGACGCCGCTCCTACGCTGGTATCTGGCGCACGGTCTCGTCGTCGAGCGCGTCTGCCAGATCGTCGAGTACGCGCCGATAGCGTGCTTTCGCCGCTTCGGCGACGCAGTTTCGTCGTCGCGACGCGAGGGCGATATCGATCCTGACAAATCGATCATCGCCGATACCTTTAAACTTCTCGGCAACAGTTCCTACGGGAAAACGATTACGACGGTCGATCGGCACCGGGAAATCAAGTACGCCACGCCGATCGGCGCTTCGATGCTCTTCAACAATCAGCGCTTCCGGCAACTCGACGTCGTCGTCAACGACGCGCTGTACGAGGTGGCGCTGAATAAGAGCAAAATCGTCTAAGGCCTGCCGATACATATCGGCTATTTCGTATTGGAGTACGCAAAATTGAGAATGCTGGAATTTTATTACGATTTCGTCGACGTCTACATTCCCCGTCCGCTCTTCCAGTACTGCGCTATGGACACGGACTCGGCGTACATCGCCTTAGCCGGACGTGACGTCGAAGCGCTCGTACCGGAAGAACGTCGCGAACACTACTTCCGGAATCGTTCGCTCTGTTTTCCGGCCGAATACTGCGACGCGCACGTGGACGCCTACGTACGACGACGCGCCGCCGGACTAGCGTGGGAGGAGCCGGCGGCCTGCTGCGCGCGCCGACGCCTGTTCGATCGTCGAACGCCGGGACTCTTCAAAGAAGAGTGGCGCGGCGACGGAATCGTGGCGCTGTGCAGCAAAACCTACTACTGCTTCGGCGGCACCGCCGGTCCGAAGTACAACACGAAGCGACTGAGCAAGCGACGCAATATTGTCCGCACACGTTAGAGATGACGCTCTGCAGCCGCTTGTCGTTGTACGTCCACACGTCGCCGCAGTGACGTCGCAGGAAGGCGCGGAAGTCGGCGTGCAGCGGCGGCAGACCGTACGAATCGAAGTACTCGCCTTGTCGGTCGGCGCCGACGTAGACGGCCACCCAATGCTGTCCCGGTTCGCCGCCGTCGTCGGTGTTGCACACGAAGGCCGTCGGGTAGGTGGCGGCGGCGACGGCGACGGCGGTAAGTAGCGCTTCTTTAGGCACGACGCAGACGACGATACGTTTAGCGTACGTATCGAGTTCCAGACGACGCATCAGTTGAAACGTATCCATATTTACTACCATTCGTACACGACGTTCCGGTTCCGGTCGATCTCCATCACCGTCTCGAATTCTGCGTACACGACGACGTTCACCGGAAGCGGTAGTGGCGTCCCGAAATGCTTTTCGACGCTCACGCTCCCCTGACGCACGACGTTGAAATGATCGCCGTCGCAACAGTCGGGGGTCAGGTCGAAACCGAAGATGGTGTAGCCGGCGCCGAAGTCCGTGCGCGATACGTCGTTCCCCTCGCCCTCGAACGCCTTTCCGGTCGCCTCGAAGAGATTCATGTAGCTCCGCAAGTACCGGTTGTGCGGGAAGTCCGGCTGCAGCGGCTTGCTCGGCACCTGACGTCCGTCGACGACGAGCGTCAGGAAGTTTATGTCGTTGTGACGCGCGTCGAAAGGATTTCTAGTGTAGTCGCCGTTGTAGGCGACGTTATCGATCATCATCAGGAAGAGGCGTTTCTGAATCGCGCCCATGTACAGGTTCTCGTGCGTGTGCGATAGCGTACCCGCCGTTATTCAGAACGATTTGCAGTCGACGCGGCGCATCGGAAACTTAGCCGTTCCCAACCCCCACGCTTTGATATATCCCATCTGGACGGCCGGGTTCAACTTCACTTTTCGCACGTGCAGTCGAATCGCCTGCAGCACGACGTGCCACCCCGGTACGGCTTGCGCGCCCATGATCGCGAAGGCGTCCTTCGAGCGCACTATGCGCACTTTCGTGTCGACGCCGATCGGTAGGTGTCTGTTTAGCATAAACGCGTCGATGTGCAGGCGTCCCATCATCTCCACCACGTTGATAGTGGCCGTCGTGAGGCGCCGCGCCTCGAAACCGACGTTGGCGTTGCCGAGCGTGTCCATCCCTCCGGCGGTGTCTTTGTACCACAATGAACCCGTGAGATGCGAACGTTTCGCGTCGCTACCGTAACTTAGCAACGTCTCGAGGTAGGCCCGGTATGCGTACGTATTGGTCGACGGCGTCACGAGGGTGTTGATCAGCGACACGTCGATTTGACTGATCATCGAATGCAGGAAATTGTTGACCGGCGCCACCGCGGCGGCCGCCGCCAGATCGGTACCTTCCCCCCGCGTCACTTTGAAGCGCACGTACAGTTGAACGCTCCCCAGGTCTGTATAGTCTTCGCCCGAACCTGGCACGAGGAACTCGATAGGGCCGCCGGCGTCGAGAGTCGTCAGCGGCTGGTAGAAGGTCCAATGACTACTCTCGATGCTCGTCTGCGTCACCGGTCCGCTGAACAGCTCCAGTTCGGCCTTCACGCCCTCGCACGTCGAGCCGTTCACGAACGCCATCGTCGTCGAATATGTCCGTTCGACGAGCTCTCTTTCGCCTACTGACGACCGTCGCCGCTAGATGCGCCCTCTTTATGCCGCCGCTGCCGCCGCGTCGCTGCTGCTGCGTTTTTTTCTTCCGTAGGTGCGATACGCGTACGTATTGGTCGACGGCGACATCAGCGACGCGTCGAGTTGACTGAATATAGTATGCAGGAAATTGTTGAACGGCGCCACCGCGGCGGCGGCCTTCAGATCCCCTCCCCGCGTCACTATGAAGCGCACGTACACTCGAAGATCCGTATAGCCAGAAACCGGGAACTCGATAGGGGCGCCGAGAGTCGTCGTCAGCGGCTGGTAGACGGTCCACTGACCGTTCTCGAGTGCGCGCTCCTTCGTCGTCGTTACTCGTCGAATATGTCCGTTCGACGCGCTCTTTTCCGTCTACTGACGGCCGTCGCCGCTAAGCGCGCTCTCTTTACGCCGACGCCGCCGCGGGGACGGCGCTGCTGCGTTTGTTTCTTTCTCTTCTTCTTTGGCGGCGCTGCCTGCGAATTCAATAGGCCGTCGAGAAGATCGGCGCCGGCCTCCTTCGCGCGCCTTTTTAGCGACTGTTTCAGATTGCCGCCGGCGACGACGTCGCGCGCCACGTGCATGCCGGTGTTGAGCGCGCGTTTTCCCAACGCCATCGCGCCTCTCTTGATAAGCGGCATGGCGCTTCGAAACAGACTCCCGAAGAGATTACCCAGACCGTGACCTCGTTGACCCCGAGCACCGACGAAGACCGGCAGCTGTCCGCCGACCTGACGAACGTAGTAGTCCACGTACGGGTTCTTCGACGGCATGTTAAAACAATTTCGATTTACAGTGTCTGAAGTGAAGCGTCGTCACCACCTTCCCCTGCTCGAATGGTATCGGTTGGCCGTGAACGTCTCTTATATCGACTTCGACCTCGTCGAATTGATTCCGCAGCAGCTTCATGTATTGCACGCGATCGAACGTTTCCGAAATAACGTCACCGTTCTCACCGCGGACGGCGATGTTACGAAGGAGCGGCGCGTACACGTCACCGACGACGCGCGGTTCCACGAGATCCGTGTAAACGTACAGACTCTCGATGCCCGCCGACATGCTCACCGTATCGCGACCTTCGTACTCGAACGTGTACGCGGCGGGAAACGTGCTGATGACGGGCCTCACCGCCGGCGCGGGACCGTACGCGGACGAACTCATGATCGTGTTGCTATGGAAACCTAGCACGTGCCTCAGACGGCTCGAATGAGGTATGATAAATTCGACACCCTCCGACATACGTAGCGTAAATCGGTTAGAGACGGCGCAGTATTCTAGCACGGCCTTGACCTTCCTGGTGTGTAATTTCTATAGCGCCTCGTTGATCCTGTTCAACAACGTATAAACGTTGTTGTAGAAACCGTGAGGAATCGTCGTCTGACGATATATCAGCACGGTCGCGCCGTCTTCGTCTATCTGCGTGTAAACACCCGGTTCGCCCGCCGCGCAAGTCAGATAGAAGTAGGCGTCCTTCTCTCTCACGTTGTACCACGTGTGCGGATACTGTACCGACACCGCGCCGCATTCCCACTCCCCCGACAGGTCGAAACGTCGCGGCAACGTCGTGACGTAGTGCGTCAACGTATTTTCGGGGTGACGTTTCATAGACGCGTTGCTCGGCAGCGTCAGGTAAAAGTCAGACGAGACCGCCATCGTGTCGTCGACGTTCGCCGCCGCCGACACTCATAGACGGACTCGGGAGCAGGTAACCGAGACAGCTGCTCAACAGCGCCGTCCACAGCTTGGAGTCACCTTGACCTTTCGTCAGATTGTATATACTAACGGCGATGACGAAGTACAGGACGACGACCTGACAGAGGAACACGATTTCGGCCTTAGGGCATTCGTTGCCGCAGATTCGCCATGGAACGGGTTCGGCAGTGGTTGTTGTAGCGTCGATGGAGTCCGCGTCGTGCTCGTCGTCGACGACGGATGATTGCTCGGCGTTCGTTCCTCGATCGCCACTCGAGGTAGTTTCGTCGTCGTCGCACATCGTCGCGCCACTGCGCGCTGTCGATGCAGCAGGGACCTATATACGGTAAGAACGAAGATCCGTTGCATAGTCCCGCCTCGTGCAGTCGCCAGCAGCCGGTGTGACGCATCCAACGACTCATAGGTCCACGAGCGACTCGGCGTCGATCCAGCTGTTGAATGAGGCCGGATATCAGCTCCATTTTAAGAGGGCCTCCGAACAGCCGCCACGACGCCTACGACGCCATAGAACCGCCTCCACGCGATATAGTTTGTCTTTCGGAACGACTACGCGTTGTAGTTCCGGTTCGTAGAAGGTGTCCTCTATCGGCGTCTCGGCGTCGTCCTTCAGGCGATAAACGGGCGGATCGGACGGATGCACCTCTACGACGGTGAACAGCTCCTCGCTCCAGTTAGCCATGTATCCTTTTTTGAATTGACCCCTCGTCTTGCTGATACGTACGCGATCTCCCACGCGTAGTTTCGGTTTTCGTCGTTCGCCGCCGCCACCCCCGTACAGTCGTTGCCATACGGCCTCCTGATTCGTCGCGTCGACACTCGCCGGCGTCCTACCGATGCTTCGGTGGTAGGCGTTGTTGTACGATCGCACGAAATCCGGTAACGCCTCTACGTAGCGCAGCGTTTCGTGTTTCGTAAAATAGCACCACATACGCGTCTTCAAAGTTCGATTAAACCGTTCCACGACGCTCGCTTTGGTCTCCTCGTTATGCGTCACGAAATGATGAACGCCGCGACTCTTTAGCAACGTTTGCAGGGGTCGGTTCAAAAACTCGCTCCCCTTATCGGTCTGCAGCGTGTGCGGCGTCTCGTCGTCGTTCAGCAGGCGCTCGAAGGCCGCGACGAGTGACGCGCCGGACTTTTTCTTCAACGAACGCACCACGCCCGCTTCGAAAACACATCGATCACCGTCAATAGGAATGTTATACCGTCGTTGTGCGTTTTCAGTCTAGTCAAGTCGACCAGATCGGCTTGCCACTGCTGGTTTCGACCGCCCACGATGACGCGACGTCGTATGAAATGACGTCTAACCGGTTTGTGTAGGGTATAGGCGTCTTGCGACGCTAGCCACCTCTCGACGGTCGGACGTCGGAGCTTCGACGCCCGGTGCAACGCGTCGACACCTCCGTAACTCCCCACCCGTTTCGGATCGAAGTACGCGTTATTCAGCTCGTCGTCGTCGTCGTTTCGTTGCTGTCGAGGCTTTCGTTTTGGACGACGACTCCACCCGGACACCATGACGACGACGACGACGATGATGATACGATGATATTGAGTGCGATAAGCGCGATGATGAAGTCGACGACGACAATGATGATCGCGCGTCGTGACGGCATCACGACAACGTATCCCACGCCGTGACGCCCAACGAAGAGGATCGTTGTCTGCCTTTAGGTTCGCCTCGTATCCGACGACGTCTCCGCTCCGACGGCGCTGCTGATGAACTAGACGTCGTCGGCATCATCATCGCATCGCCTCTTCTAGTAGGTGCTTCTGTCGTTGCACTATGTACGATCGATAGCGCGGGTTGCCAACGAATTCCATAGGGATATTCATATCCTTCATGTGCAATCCGAACTCCCGCCATCGTACGGGCGCCGTCGTCTTCGATCTCGTTCGCATGAGATCGTTTACTAGATCGACCATATTACTCCCGGCGATCGTTTTACCGTCGTACACGAATTCACCGCGTTCGTTCCATCGAGACAACGGATCGACTTTCATTTTTTCGATAAGCAGTCTCGTCTTCTCTTTCAACGTTTTCGGCATACTGGCTACGATTTCGCGCTCTATCACCTCCGACGATGGTGGCGCCACCGTCGCCGCCGCCGCCGCTGGCGCCACCGGTACCGCGGGTGTCTCGCCGCTGTTCACCATCGACACGCGTACCGGTTGCGCCGCTCGAGCCGCCTCTATCGTATTGTACCGACTCAGCAGTTGATTGTACGACGCTACCTTTTCGCGTTCCGATAAATCCGAACGTTCTAGAATGTCCTTCATGTCGCTGTCAAGGCTACTCAGCACACGTGATCGAGGCGTGCTCGACGACTGATCGACACGTGGCAGAAGGCTTTCCACCAATCGTGGATCGACCAACGCCATCTTCTTCGCGTACTGCATCAATCACCCGCTGCCGCCGGCGCCGCCGAACACCTGTCTGAGCAGCGGCAAGATAACGGTACTCGCTAACGGCGCTAGCAGGGCCGTCAGAAAACCACCCGCACCCTTTTGCAAGATGACACGCTTCTGCTTACGCATGACGTGTTTGTCGACGAGTTTACGCAGGTGATCCCGGTATTTCGACAATACGCGTTTCTGTTTCGGCGACAACTTCACGTTCCCTTTCAGAATGTTGTACGCGCAATCGCACAGACTACAAATGAGACCGGTGTCCGCGTGGGCGAGTAGGGCTTTTCGCAGAGCGATGTTCCGCCTATGTCTCTCCAACTGCTGCAGGGCGACGATGTGTCTCTTTATTTGATTCGTCGGTCCCGCCACCTTCGGCCGTCTCTTCGCTCCCGTCAAGCGCGCCTTCATAGCGACTAATAAACGGACGCGTCGTCGTCCCTCTCTTCTTATAGTCCACCGACGCCACCGCCACCACCACCGCCGCCACCCTTCCGTACGTACACGTACTGAAGGCGATCGTTCGGAAATATGCACGTACGCAGACGCATGTCCTCTTCCGTTTCCTGTTTCAGATCCACGAATAGATAGCCGTACGCCGACGACGTCGTGTCTTTGAAAGCCTCTATCATGTAGTTGACCTTTCCCGGGTACATCTGTTTCGCTAGGTGACCTACTTGTCCTGCGTCTCGAGGGCTCTTGAATAGCACTATGTATTGTGCGTTCAGGCTGATTGTACGGTTTTCTTTCCCTTTCGGAAACATGTTCTGTCGCAATTGTACGACCGACTTATTACAATGATGACTTTTTTAGTAAATAGTACCGTCACCCGGCTATCGGTCTCCTCCATGAGGTTGTCGAGTACTAGAAGCGTTCTCGCTTTACCGTCTAAACGTTTCGGATCCGGCAGGCCGTCTACGAACTCTATTTTCGAAGACATAGACGCGTAGCCGCTCTGCCACTGTCCGTAACACCACAGGATTTTCTCCGGCGGCGGATCGATCATATTGTCGTAACGTATCAAACGCTCGACGAACGTCGTCTTACCGCATCCCGTAGGACCGGCTACTATACACGTAAAATTATGCTTCAACGACGGTCCGTTCATTTTTCGCGACTGAACGACGAATACTTTTTTACGCGTCTTTATAACCATCGCGCAACTTCATCAACAGTTTACCGAGCATGTTCTTCCCCGCATCGCCCGCGATTCCGCTACCCCAGAAACCCTCCTTAATCGCTACCCATTCCACCAATTCGGCGTCCCCGGTCGCCAACATTGCAGCCTTCAAATCGCTCGATCCATCAAACTTCCTCCTCAACAACATCTTCATACATCTCACCCTAACGTCGGTCCATTTGGTTGGCATTCTCTTTAGTCGAATGTCGTAACCGCGTCGTTTCTCTGCATAAGAGCTTCGCGAACTTTTGATTGTTTCGGCACATTCCACGTCGTCGTAGAATATCGCTTTCCTATACTGATAGGCGTGCTCGACGGATCGAAAGCCCCGACCGAACGCCGACACGCGACACATATACATATTCGACAAGAACGACCGCGATCCACCAAACCTTATAGGCGACGACATCATACCGACTACCGATCATCCGCTACCGTCATCGCTTATATACCATCGCTAGAAACTAAAAAGTTGCGACTAGGGTTCAAACCCGGAACCTTTCGATCCCTAGGCGAACACTCTCCTAAGAGAGCTATACCGTCGCCAACGATTATGCAGTGGTTTTACCCCGGTTATATTATAGCATCTCACCGCTAGGTGGCATCTCACATACAACGAATCTAAACAACGCATTATTGCTTACGTCAGCACGCTCTAGGTACGGCGTTGAGGACTACGTTAAAAGTACGAAACTAAACGTTGCATGGTTTTATCGTGGTTAGCGCGATAAACGCATTATTGCTTACGTCAGCACGCTCTAGGTACGGCGTTGATCGCTAGGACTAAAATACTCTCTGCACTCACCGCTAGGTGGCATCTCTAGTGTAGGGGTAATCAATCATCCAATTAGTATCAAATTACATCGCTCATCAATCTCGTTTTTTATAAGTAGGTTTCCGAAACTAATTAGTGTCAAAAAAGCCTTTGATCTTTTTTTTATAAGTAGGTTGCCGAATCGTTTAGTGGTCATTAAATTCTTTTTTATAAGTAGGGTTTTGAGATCGAGCAGCCCCTACTATCTACTGTCGCGTCAAATCTCTCCCTTTTGGAACAAATTCGTCAGTTTATCGCGTGACATCTCTACCAAACTTACCGCACGAGACTACGGCCGAGACATTGCATGAGACTACGGAAGAGACATTGCATGAGACTACGTCTTCCAAGAACCATTCCGTTCTTTACATTTGAACAGTAAACGTACATCATGAGCTTATGGACTAGTCTACCAGCTCCAACAAGCCTTCATCATCATCATCACGTGCAGCCTTCCAGTATCCAGATTGCAAGAGACATTTCACACATCGAGACAACTTGAAACGGCACAGTATCCTCAGTCGCTGTGCACTGTCGACCAACGCTACATTGCTGAAATCACTTGTCCTGAAGCTCACTACGACATCTGTGTAATACCAAACACTTGTACCAAAGAGTGACAAGAACCAAACTTGTCGGACAAACAAAACACCAAACACTTAGATTAACGAGCGACAAGAACCAAACATCACATACCTTCATGTCAAGAGACGATCATCTGTTCGGATTCACATCCAACGAGACGACCATAGGACTCGTATGAGGTATCGCTTCTTTTAACGGAAAACATATGTATATGAAACATCTGTCTTTACAACGTAACAATTCTATATTTACAAATAGTGCGTGCGATCAGACACGATACGACCTTCTCGAGAGTCGAAAAAGGAAAGACCGGAATCGTCGGAAGTATTGTATATACACTAGTTTTCGGCGTCATCTCATTTGCATAACCAATCAGACCGAACGTACATCACGTGACTTCCCTTAACACAGAAAACTGTGCACGTTCATGAGAGAGGCGACACCCGACGCCACTCAACGGACACCAATGTAATTAGTTAGAGTATTAGCATATACCAGCCATGATAGATCTCTATTCGTTGACATACTTCCTGGAATTCTGGAAGCGTAGAGGCCGCCATGACAGTCAAGTAACTTCCGGTGCGACGCCACTTCCGACTTAGCGTCCCTAGTAGAGGCTGCCATGACAGTCAAGTAACTTCCGGTACGACGTCACTTCCTGCGTAGCGCCTCCTAGTGGATAATCGGAGTATTACGTCACATGATAGCGCCATCTAGCGGGTAAAAATATATAATTAGGTTAAATAGAGAAACAAAGTTGGGGTTAATCTTGCGAAAATTTGATGTTTTTGTCCCAGAGGGACGAAACATAAAATTTTCCCGAGATTAACTCCAACTTTTTTTTCTGTCTAACCTAATTATATATTTTTACCCGCTAGACGGCGCTATCATGTGACATAGTACTCCGATTATCCACTAGGGGGCGCTACGCCGGAAGTGACGTTGTACCGGAAGTTTCTTGACTGTCATGGCAGCCTCAACTAGGGAAGCTACGTCGGAAGTGGCGTCGCACCGGAAGTTACTTGACTGTCATGGCGGCCTCTACGCTTCCGGAATTCCCGGAAGTATGTCAACGAATAGAGATCTATCATGGCTGGTATATGCTAATACTCTAACTAATTACATTGGTGTCCGTTGAGTGGCGTCGGGTGTCGCCTCTCTCATGAACGTGCACAGTTTTCTGTGTTAAGGGAAGTCACGTGATGTACGTTCGGTCTGATTGGTTATGCAAATGAGATGACGCCGAAAACTAGTGTATATACAATACTTCCGACGATTCCGGTCTTTCCTTTTTCGACTCTCGAGAAGGTCGTATCGTGTCTGATCGCACGCACTATTTGTAAATATAGAATTGTTACGTTGTAAAGACAGATGTTTCATATACATATGTTTTCCGTTAAAAGAAGCGATACCTCATACGAGTCCTATGGTCGTCTCGTTGGATGTGAATCCGAACAGATGATCGTCTCTTGACATGAAGGTATGTGATGTTTGGTTCTTGTCGCTCGTTAATCTAAGTGTTTGGTGTTTTGTTTGTCCGACAAGTTTGGTTCTTGTCACTCTTTGGTACAAGTGTTTGGTATTACACAGATGTCGTAGTGAGCTTCAGGACAAGTGATTTCAGCAATGTAGCGTTGGTCGACAGTGCACAGCGACTGAGGATACTGTGTCGTTTCAAGTTGTCTCGATGTGTGAAATGTCTCTTGAAATCTGGGTACTGGAAGGCTGCACGTGATGATGATGATGTAAGCTTGTTGGTAGCTGGTAGACTAGTCTATAAGCTCATGATGTACGTGTTTACTGTTCAAATATAAAGAACGGAATGGTTCTTGGAACACGTAGTCTCCAAAAAGGAGGGATTTGACGCGACAACGCGTCGAATTTGCTCCAAAAAGAGGTATTTGACGAGACAACGCGTCGACTTTGCTCAAAAAAGAGGGATTTGACGCAACAACGCGTCGAATTTACTCCAAAAAGAGGGATTTTACGTAACAACGCGTCGAATTTGCTCAAAAAAGAGGGATTTGACGCGACAACGCGTCGAATTTGCTCCAAAAAGAGGGATTTTATGCGATAACCCGTCTATTTGCTCAAAAAAGAGGGATTTGACGTGGTTCGTGCAAAGTGTTGGTCTAAGTTTAGTGTTTCGTTTGTCCCACTAGTTGGTCTAAGTTCAATTCGTGCAACCTGTTTGGCTAAGTTTAGTGTTTCGTTTGTGCAACTCGTGTCTATAGTTTGGTTCGTGCATCGTGTTGGTCTAAGTTTAGTGTTTCGTTTGTGCAACTCGTGTCTATAGTTCGATTCTTGCAACGTGTTGGGCTAAGTTTAGTGTTTCGTTTGTGCAACTCGTATCTATAGTTTGGTTCGTGCAACGTGTTGGGCTAAGTTTAGTGTTTCGTTTGTGCAACTCGTGTCTATAGTTTGATTTGTGCAACCTAGTGGGCTAAGTTTAGTGTTTCGTTTGTCCGACAAGTCGCAGTCTCATACAATATCTCGGCCATTGTCTAGTCTCTTGTCTCGTCCGTACTCTCATGAGCGCACTCACGCCCGCAACAAACAAACAAGTCCAGAATGTATGTATCTATGTATATGTTTGTCTGTCTCTATGTATGAATCTATGTATGTATCTATGTATATATCTATGTCTGTCTCTATGTATGTGTCTATGTATGTATATATGTCTGTATGTACGTATGACTCTATGTATGTATCTATGTATGTCTCTATGTATGTATATATGTCTGTCCCTATGTATGTATCTATGTCTGTCTCTATGTATGTATCTATGTATATCTCTATGTCTGCATCTATGTATACATCTATGTATGTATTTATGTATGTCTCTGTGTATGTATCTATGTCTGTCTCTTAGTATGTATATATGTGTGTATCTATGTATATATCTATGTATGTCTCTATGTATGTGTCTATGAATATCCCTATGTCTGCTCTATGCCTGTATCTATGTCTGTCTCTATGTATGTCTCTATGTATGTATATATGTATGTATCTATGTATGTTTCTATGTGTGAATCTCTGTATGTATCTATGTATGTCTCTATGAGTGAATCTCTGTATGTATCTATGTCTGTCTCTATGTTTGAATCTATGTATATCTCTATGTTTGTCACTATGTATGTATATATGTCTGTCTCTATGTATATCTCTATGTCTGTCTATATGTATGTATCTATGTATGAATCTACGTATGTATCTATGTATATCTCTATGTCTGCATCTACATATATATCTATGTATGTATCTATGTATGTCTCTATGTATGTATCTATGTTTGTTCTTAGTATGTATCTATGTGTGTCTCTATGTGTGTATCTATGTATGTCTCTATGTATGTGTCTGCTCTATGTCTGTATCTATGTCTGTCTCTATGTATGTATCTATGTACATTTCTATGTCTGCCTCTATGTATGTATATATGTGTGTATATATGGATGTGTCTATGTGTGTATCTCTGTATGTATCTATGTATGTCTCTATGCATATATATATGTATGTCTCTTAGTATGTATATATGTGTGTCTCTATGTATGTACCTATGTATGTCTCTATGTATGTGTCTATGTATATCTCTGTCTGCTCTATGTCTGTATCTATGTCTGTCTCTATGTATGTATCTATGTATATCTCTATGTCTGTCTCTATGTATATATGTATGTATATATGTATGTTTCTATGTGTGTATCTCTGTATGTATCCATGTATGTCTCTATGTATGTATCTATGTCTGTCCCTACGTATGTATCTATGTCTGTCTCTATGTATGTATCTATGTATATCTCTACGTCTGTCTCTACGTATGTCTCTAAGTATTATCTATGTCTGTCCCTATGTATGTATCTATGTATGTCTCTATGTATGTATCTATGTTTGAATCTATGTATATCTCTATGTTTGTCATAATGTATGTATCTATGTCTGTATCTATGTCTGTATCTATGTATGTATATATGTATGTCTCTATATTTGTATCTATGTCTGTCTCTATGTTTGTATCTATGTCTGTCTCTATGTCTGTCTCTGTGTATGTATCTATGTATGTATCTATGTATGTATATATGTATGTCTCTATGTTTGTATCTATGTCTGTCTCTATGTCTGTATCTATGTATGTCTCTATGTATGTATCTATGTATGTAGCTATGTATGTATCTATGTTTGTCTCTATGTATATATATATATGTATATATGTATGTTTCTATGTGTGTATCTCTGTATGTATCCATGTCTGTCTCTATGTATGTATCTATGTCTGTCCCTATGTATGTATCTATGTCTGTCTCTATGTATGTATCTATGTATATCTCAATGTTTGTCACTATGTATGTATCTATGTCTGTCTCTATGTTTGTATCTATGTCTGTCTCTATGTTTGTATCTATGTATGTCTCTATGTATGTATCTATGTCTATATCTATGTATGTATCTATGTATGTCTCTATGTTTGTATCTATGTTTGTATCTATGTCTGTCTCTATGTATGTATCTATGCCTGTCTCTATGTATGTATCTATGTCTATATCTATGTATGTATCTATGTATGTCTCTATGTTTGTATCTATGTTTGTATCTATGTATGTATCTATGTATGTATATATGTATGTCTCGATGTTTGTATCTATGTTTGTCTCTATGTCTGTATCTATGTATGTCTCTATGTATGTATGTATCTATGTATGTCTCTATGTATGTATCTATGTATGTATCTATATATGTCTCTATGTATGTATCTACGTATGTCTATATGTCTGCATCTATGTCTGTCTCTATGTATGTATCTATGTATATCTCTATGTCTGTCTCTATGTATGTATCTATGTTTGTCTCTATGTTTGTATCTACGTATGTCTCTATGTCTGCATCTATTTCTGTATCTACGTATGTCTCTATGTATGTATCTATGTATATCTCTATGTCTGTCTTTATGTATGTATATATGTATGTATACATGTATGTTTCTATGTGTTTATCTTTGTATGTATCTATGTATGTCTCTATGTCTGTCCCTATGCATGTATCTATGTCTGTCTCTATGTATGTATCTATGTATGTGTCTATGTATGTATCTATGTAAGTATCTACATATGTCTCTATGTCTGCATCTATGTATGTCTCTATGTATGTATCTATGTATGTCTCTATCTCTGTCTCAATGTATGTATCTATGTCTGTCTCTATGTATGTCTCTATGTATGTATCTACATATGTATCTATGTCTGCATCTGTGTAAGTATCTATGTCTGTCTCTATCTATGTATCTATGTTTGTCTGTATGTATATCTCTACGTCTGTCTCTATGTATATCTCTATGTATGTCTCTATGTATATCTCTATGTCTGTCTCTAAGTATGTATCTATGTATGTATCTATATATATCTCTATGTATGTATCTATGTATGTATCTATGTATGTCTCTATGTATGTATCTATGTCTGTATCTACGTATGTATTAATGTATATTTATATGACTGTCTCTATGTATGAATCTATGTGTGTATATATGAGTGTTTCGTTTGTCAGACAAGTTTGTTTGAATGATTGGTTCGTACACCTCGCTAGTCATAGTTTGATTCGTGAAAGTCGTTGGTCTTAATTTGGTTAAGTAAAGACACAAGATAAGGTTTGCACAGTTTATTCGTGAACAACACAAACGTATTCACATGTCACGCTCCATAACTACAAGAACCAGAGACTAGACATTGATACAGAGTCTTGCAAAGTTTAATAGTGTACAAGACAAAATAAAGTTCTTTACAGGCCACCCTCCATTACTGTCAGAACCACATGTTTCATAATGTTTCGCCACTGTTTCGAAACGGATTCTTGCAACCAAGTATTGATATTACACAACTGTTCGATTGTCACGTCGGATAGCTTCACACATGCATCTAACAAAACACTCAAACAATCTTTCACCACTGCAGTTGAATTAATGACCTCCATCTATGTATGCCTCTATATTCGTCTGTATATATATATGTATGTATCTATGTATATCTCTATGGGTCCATTTTCGGTTACCAATACCAGGTTAGGTGTTTTACAACAGAAGCAAGGTTTATTGAAGAAGCACGACATTAAACACTACAGTATGGAATAAAGATAAAAACGTTCTAATGGGTCTTTATACACTTGACCCTTAATACGGTAAATCATATAAATACTGGTATATCCTATCTGGAAGGTTATTATGTTCCTGTACACTTGTACTGTTCTATCATAACGCTTCACTTTGTTACGTGCCTGATTCGAAAAACAGATTTGCAATCAATTCTTTATTCGATAAGTTTGGTGTCAAGGCCACCAAGTTGCATCGCGCATAGCGCGTCGATTGTGTTTACTTCTTTACATACGTACATACGTGTGGATTAAGAATGATAGCATGATAAAAGGTTGAAAAAATACTGTTGATCTCTAGATGCAGATGAAACACAGATGAGACTTGAACAGGGAATACCAATTCAAAACAGTTTGGCACCAGTTTGCAATCAGTTTTCAAGCGACGCTCAAGTGCGATACGGCTGGTAAGTATAAATGTTATATGTCGATACCCGGCTGTTCGGGGGCCAAGCAATCTCGTTTATTTTTTCAAAAAAAGTCGTCAAATACCTTTACGATAATAGGTCCTATGCATTAACATGGGGAAAATTCCCTATCTTTTAACATGGGATAAAAATTCCCTATCTTTTAACCCGGGAGTGCCCAGGAGCAAAATCCCTATATTTTAACATGGGTTAAAAATTCGCTATCCTTTAACCCGGGAGTGCCCCGGTGGAAATCCCTATCTTTTAATATGGGGTAAAAATTCCCTATCCTTTAACCCGGGCGCGCCTCGGTGGAAATCCCTATCCTTTAACATGGGGTAAAAATTCCTTATCTTTTAACCTTGGAGCGCCCTGTGGGAAATTCCTATCTTTTAACATGGGATTTCCTCAGGGACGTTCCATCGGACGCGCTGATTAACCTTGGAGCGCCCCTGAGGAAATCCCTATCTTTTAACATGGGATTTGTTCCGGGGCGCGCATAGCGTAACTCGTAAGGGACCTATATAACTACTGGCCTTGATTTGCATATTTGAAAAAAATGCCCTAGGTTGTCCAGAGGACAACCAAGCTGAATTGCTTTAGGGACACCAAGGGATAGAAAATCCGCCGAAAACATTATACTATAGAGCATCCATTTATTCAATTGCAAATGGTCTAAGTCAACGTGAGATCGCAACGCTATTCCCCCATAGCGGCTAAAAATCGGGGTTCACTGTGTGTAAAAACGATTGTTCACATTAATGTTAAACGAATTTGTACTTATTATACATCGCTTGGTAGACTAATCCATTATTTTGCCAATGGTATGCAAAATATGTATGAAATATGCAAAGACAATATATATCACAGCCTAAATAACGCCTACCCCTACATTTCACTAAGCCAAAACGTCACTGGTAGCGACTTTTGACCACTTGTCATTGTCGTCAAAAATTACAATGTTCCACCACGAGGATTTCGGTGGACTTTTTTGTGGTAATGTAGATATATAGTATTAAATAAAAACACTGTCATAATTATTATTGCAATTTGTTAGAGGTTGACCC
The DNA here is from genome assembly GCA_020002185.1 of Paraescarpia echinospica. Taxonomy (NCBI): domain Eukaryota; kingdom Metazoa; phylum Annelida; class Polychaeta; order Sabellida; family Siboglinidae; genus Paraescarpia; species Paraescarpia echinospica. Next base: position 40,519,699 of record CM034541.1, read on the forward strand.
TCTTTTGGGCATAGATTGACTGGACTACACCGCATTTTGACGGGGAGAAATTGTCCTTTCATACAGTGTATGATCTGTCCGTAGTCGTGAAGTAGAAACACAGTCAATGTTTCTTTATGATGTTCGCGGCATTGTAAACTTTCGAATATTCGTCATTTGATGAGTGATTTTGTTTGACCTAGTCGTCACTCTTGGATACAGCATCACATCGTACTCTGTCTTGAAGGTGAGACAATATGCTTTCCAAGAATGTATGACGTGGCCATTTTCTAGTTTAAAAAAATAATAAAGTAGCTAGATAGCCATTGTAATATTAAGAAGTTTTCGAAAGCGCCCAATTTCTAAAATTGATCATTTGATGGTGACCTTGTTTGACATTGGATTCACGCTTACTGTGCCACTTGGCAACTCTACGACAGGCCTAATCGTGACGGGGAGATTAGGGCTTTCCAACGATATAACATTTTGGTGTGTGTAGGGGACCATTTAAACTCCTAAAATAAAGCACTTTTTGTGGGATTTGCCGCTCGCCTATCAGGTTATGGACGAACTCGTGCCATCTGGTTACACAATAGGCCTACATCACATATTTCTCGACCCAGTGAGAAGCGCGGAATTTGCAGCCGCCGCCGGTAACATCACGATCTTTACACCGCCCCCGGACGCGAGGCCCAATCCGCCGTTGCCGCCACGATCGCTAGAGTCGCTATACCGTCCGGCCGGTATCCAGGAGATCCGCTCCGTTATAGTCCTGTCCATATCCACTCTACATCATTGTGAGATCACCATGACGCACGGTGTCAGAACCCAATATATATTCAGTGTTGTTTAGTTTTTTGACGAGACAATTTTCTACGGGGGACCGTGGTAATTGTCGGATGAGAGCCAGGCCCAATCGGCTGAATCGCCCCCTAAAAAGGGCGTGCGGGCGATTGGTTTCGCCTGTTGTCTATCCAGACTTGGTGCTTGTGATAGTTTGTTGACGAAACAAAATGTTGCTTGTCTGTTCGATTTACGTGTCTGTTACGTGTATGTTCTGTGTTTTGTTCGATTTGCGGAGGAAGCTGAAAGTCGCCAAACGTCTGTGTCGCAACAAGGACGTGAAAGCAAAACTTGCAACAGAACAATGAATGCTGAATTATCACGGACAATTTAATTCTGCAACGTTGAACTGCTGAAATAAAGACGACGGACAGAATAGGCCTACGTTGCCATGGCGACTAACATGGCTTCCTGAGGAAACATGCTTATTTCCGTTCAATAAAATTTTGAAAACGTTTAATCATGCCTATTTTGCATGTATTTATTGATCGTTTAGTTGTGGGTTCTATTGCTTGTCTAAAAGCTTTATCCAGAAAATACAACCCATATCCCTCACAATATGACGGTTAATAAAGTTTGGGGAAATAACGTTAAAATCCATGTACGTAGACCACAAAAACACCAACGAATAAAACGTGAAACGTCGGCGTAATTGATACAAAAGACAATGTTCACAACTAGCGATGGCAGAACATTCGAAATGACCTTGTGATTGATACGTCCCGCATTATGTCTTCTAGCAATCACGTGACTATGACTTCACCATTCGTAGCATAAAATACTGCAGTTATTAAATAATGTGGTTCCGGCCCTTAAATGCGCATGTCCGGGAACAAAAATTCGCTGTGTAAGGGAATAGTCTGTCCTATTGTCAAAAATATGCGTTATATTTTACTTAAATGGCCCAAACTAGGCCCATCCTAATGACCCTAAGTCCCAAAACCATGCTTCAACCAAGCGGAGTAGGGTAGGGTGGGGTAAGAACCCCCCTCGAGGTAAGACGCCCCCTGGGTATTTCAATATTTCGATCGTTTGCTGCCTGTCTCTGGTGGATGAAAACAATGCTGCCACCTAGCATTCATTGCGTCCGAACGCGCAAGAACGCGAAAACAACGGTGAGTAACAAAAAAGTGAATTTGAAGTTTTTAGGCTTGTTTAATGTTAACATTTTACATACTAGATGTATGATTATGAGACAGAGATTACGTGCGATATCACATAGTCGTTACTTTATGCATCGTTTATGTCAGTAGTTTCAATTATTACCATGCAAAACGGGCGATAATTAAATGTAATTTGACCATTGGCACATGTCTGCATGAAACCTATTGGGGGCAAGACGCCCCCAACGACGTGGGGCAAGACGCCCCGGGGGGACTTCTTGCCCCTTGAGGGGCGTCTTACCCCACGTTTATTAATTGTTTGTTTTACACATGCAACATAGGCTAACGTGCAAGGCCTAGCCTTAGAGCTACAATTAAATATTATTTTATTTATAGTATTTGTATATTATGTTTTATATCATTCTATATTACCAATAATTATTGCATTATATTATGATGTAATTGTTATATTAATTGTCCTATTTTATATTGCATTTTTATTCCTGTATTTTTTCCATAAATTATGTATAAGCACATGGCTACAGTGAAAAACTGTATTTTAAGCTGAATGTACTAGCCTACCCTGTATAAATACGTTTAAACAAAATAAATAAATAAATAAATATATAAATAAATAGGCATAAATAAATAAATAACAAATACGACATGTGTTTGAATGCAAATTTGCAATAGGCCTATGACAGATTGAACATCTACTGACTAATATTTTCTTCTGTAGAAGTGGTCCGCACGTACAAGCGCAAGTTGGAACGGGGTGCCTGTGGGGACGATGTGTTGAAGGAGGCACTAGCAGCGCTGGAGAATCAGCCTATGAAGGCTGTCAGTCGGCGTTGTGGTATTCCGGCCAGGACGCTGCGAAGACACCGCAACAAGAAAGTCGCGACTGTGTGATCGTTATCTCTCGGCCCAAGGCAACCAGTACTATCGGCTGACGTGGAACGCACGCTGCGCGAACACATCGCGTATATGGAGAAGTGCCTGTACGGCTTGACGAACGTGGACGTCAGGCGCCTCGCGTACGATCTCGCGGTGAAGCTGGGGCTTGCGCACACGTTCAACGCCAAAACAAAGATGGCCGGCCGAGACTGGCTTCACGGCTTCTTCAAGCGCCACCCTGACCTGGCTATTCGGCAGCCCCAGGGTACGAACACCGCAAGGGCTGTCGGTTTCAATCGCCCTAAAGTGCAATTGTCCACTGCTGGCCCGCCATTGTCCACTGCTGGCCCGCCACCGTCCACTGCTGGGCCGACAGTAGTATAGGGGTGGTGAAGAGGCCCGTGCACGACACCTTTGGTGACCTTTGGGCAAAACTTTACAAATAAAAAACGTTTTAATTACCCCTAAACGTTTTCGGGAACCTACTTATAAAAAAGATCAAAGGCTTTTTGGACACTAAACGTTTTCGGGAACCTACTTATAAAAAATGTGATGGATTACCCCCTCTAAGTACATTTGAGGTGCCACCAAGCGGTGAGCGCAATGATCATTTTAGTTTTCGCCCTAGCGATCAACCCCGTACTTAGCGCGTGCTGACATAAGCAATAATGCGTTTATGGCGCGGTTATATCACCGCGATAAAACCACTGCATAAACGTCGACGACAGATTAGCTCTCCTGGGAGAGTGTTCGACTAGGGATCGAAAGATTTCTGGTCCGAATCCTTACGTCTGCACTTTTTAGATTCGTAGCGGCGGTCCATTTGAGGTGCCACCTAGCGTTGAGCACAGAGATCATTTTAGTTTGTTCCCTAGCGATCAACGCCGTACCTAGCGCGTGCTTACATAAGCAATAATGCGTTTATGGCGCGGCTATATAACCTTGATAAAACCACTGCATAAACGTTGGCGACGGCTTAGCTCTTCTAGGAGCGTGTTCGACTAGGGATCGAAAGATTCCTGGTCCGAATCCGATCGTCGCCACTTTTTTATTCGTAGCGGCGGTCCTCCATCTAGCGGCGGCGGTATATAGGCGGTGGCATACGGCTATCTCTTCGTGGATCTGAAAAAGGAAACGGGAGAGGACATGCGCCTGCGTTCGTGCATATTTCCGGACGATCGCCTTCAGTACGTCTACGTACGGAAGGGTGGTGGCGGCGGCGGCGGCCGCCTATAAGAAGAGAGGGACGTCGCTGCGTAGGTTTATTAGTCGCTATGACGGGACGCGCGGTGGTGGCGAAGCGACGACCGAAGGTGGCGGGCCCGACGAACCGAGTGAAGAGACACATTTTCGCCCTGCAGCTGTTGGAGAGGCATAGGCGGAACATCGATCTGCGAAAAGCCGTGATCGGCCACGCGGACGCCGGTCTCATTTGTAGTCTGTGCGATTGCGCGTACAACATTCTGAAAGGGAACGTGAAGTTGTCGCCGAAGCAGAAACGCGTGTTGGCGAAATACAGGAATCACCTGCGTAAACTGGCCGACAAACAAGTTCCGGTTAAGCAGAAGCGAGTCGTCTTGCAAAAGGGTGCGGGTGGTTTTCTGACGGCCCTGCTAGCGCCGTTAGCGAGCACCGTTCTCCTCCCGCTGCTCAGACAGGAGATCGGCAGCGGGTGATTGATGCAGTACGCGAAGAAGATGGCGTTGATCGACCCGCGATTGGTGGAAAGCCTCCTGCCACGTATCGATCAGCCGCCGAGCACGCCCCGATCACGTGTGCTGAGTAGCCTGGACAGCGACATGAAGGACATTCTAGAGCGGTCGGATGTATCCGAACGCGATAAGTTGGCGTCGTACAATCAACTGCTGAATCGCTACAACACGATGGAGGCGGCTCGAGGGGCGCAACCGGTACGCGTGTCGGTGGTCAACGGCGGCGGCGGCGCCACCACCACCACCATCGTCGGAGGCCGTAGAGCGCGAAATCATAGCCAGCATGCCGAAAACGCTGAAAGGAAAGACAGGTCTGCTTATCGCGAAAATGAAAGCCGATCCGTTGTGTCGATGGAACGACCGCGGCGAAATCGTGTACGCCGGTGAAACGATCGCGGGGAGTAACATGGTCGATCTAGTAAATGATCTCATGCGAACGAGACAGAAGACGACAGCGCCCGTAGGATGGAAAGATTTCCGGTTGCGCATGAAGGGTATGAACATCCCTATGGAATACGTAGGCAACCCGCGCTATCGGGCGTACATGGAGCGGCGGCAGAAGCGGCTACTAGAAGAGGCGGCGACGACGCCGTCGGCTAGTTCATCAGCGACGCCGGCGCGGTGACGACGTGACGCTAAAAAGAGACAACGGTCCCCTGACGTCGCGGCGTGGGACGCGTTGTGACGACGACGCCGTCACGACGAACGATAACGGCCATCGTCGTCAGCCTCACCATCGCGGTTATCGCTCTCTATACGTGTATAATAATAGTCGTTCATTTGTGGCCGTCGTCGTCGTCGTTGCCATGGTGTCCGGGTGGAGTCGTCGTCCAAAACGAAAGCCAACAACGACTCGACAGCAACGAAACGACGACGACGATGACGAATTGAATAGCGTCTACTTCGATCCGAAACGGGCGGGAAGTTACGGCGGCGTCGACGCGTTGCACCGGGCGTCGAAGATCCGATGACCGGCCGTCGGGAGGTGGCTAGCGTCGCAGGGCGCCTGCTGAGCGGCGGCGAGACGCCGAACGCGCTGCAGACCGATAAGGGACCCAGTTTCTGAACCGACCCCTGCAAACGTTCCTAAAGAATCGCGGCGTTCATCATTTCGTGACGCATAACGAGGATACTAAAGCGAGCGTCGTGGAACGGTTCAATCGGACTTTGAAGACGCGTATGTGGCGCTATTTTACGAAACCCGAGACGCTGCGCTACGTAGAGGCGTTATCGGATTTCGTGCGATCGTACAACAACGCCTACCACCGAAGAATCGGTAGGACGCCGGCGAGCGTCGACGCGACGAATCAGGAGACCGTATGGCAACGACTGTACGGCAACGTAGGCTGCGGCCAACGGCAAAAAACCGAAACTGCGCGAGGGAGATCGCGTACGTATCAGCAAGACGAGGTATCAATTCAAAAAGGATACATGGCTAACTGGAGCGAGGAGCTCTTCACCGTCGTAGAGGCGCACCCGTCCGAGCCGCCCGTTTATCGCCTGAAGGACGACGGTAGAGGGCGCCTTTTACGAAGCGGAACTACAACGCGTAGTCGTTCCGAAAGACAAACTGTATCGCGTGGAGGCGGTTCTACAGCGTCGTCGTCGTCGTCTACGGTACGAACGGCAGCATTATTTCGGAAACGTTCGACCGCGTCCAATACGTGAAGCTGCTGCGTCATCAATTCGATTCGATCGAGGTCGATATGAGACGATTTCGGTCAACCGATACCGTTCGAGCAGGGAAAGCTAGTGACGACGCTTCACATCAGACGCTGTAAATCGAAATTGTTTTAACGACGATGCCGACGAAGAACCCGTACGAGGACTACTACGTTCGACAGGTCGGCGGTCAGCTGCCGGACTTCGTCGGTGGTCGGGGGCAACGAGGACATGGTCTGGGCAATCTCTTCGGGAGCCTGTTTCGAAGCGCCATGCCGCTTATCAAGAGAGGCGCGTTGGCGTTGGGAAAACGTGCGCTCTACACCGGCGTGTGCGTGGCGCGGGACGTCGTCGCCGGAGGCGATCTGAAACAGTCGATAAAACGACGCGCGAAGGGGGCCGGCGCCGATCTTCTCGACGGCCTATTGAATTCGCCGCTGCCGCCGACGAAGAAGAGGATAAAAACGCAGCAGCGCCGCGGCGACGCCACCATAAAGAGTCCGCGCCTAGCAGCGACGACCGTCAGTAGGCGGAAGAGACGGCGTCGAACGGACGACATATTCGACGACTAATGATGGCGATCGTGAATGGCGCATCGTGCGAGGGCGTGAAGGCCGAATTGGACCTGTTCAGCGGGCCGGTGACGCAGACGAGCGTCGAGAGCTGTCAGTGGACCGCCTACCAACCGCTGACGGCTTTCGACGCCGGCTGTCCTATCGAGTTCCTCATCCCGGGCTCGGGCAACGACTATACGGACTTGGCGAGCCTTCAAGTGTACGTCCGCTTCAAAGTGGTTCAGGGGGACGGTACCAATCTGGCGGCCGGCGCCAACGTGGTCCCGGTCAACAATTTCCTGCATTCGATGTTCAGTCAAATCGACGTGTCGCTGAACGGCACGCTCGTGACGCCGTCGACCAATACGTACGCGTACCGGGCCTACCTCGAGACCCTGCTGAGTTACGGTAGCGACGCGAAACGGTAGCATCTCACGGGGGCGTTGTGGTACAAAGACACCGCCGGACACATGAACGCGCTCGCGAACGCCAACGCCGGGTTCGAGGCGCGGCGCGTCATGACTGCCGATAGCCACGAGATGGAGATGATGGGACGCCTGCATGTCGACGCGTTTATGCTAAATCGGCAAATGCCGAACGGCGTCGACACGAAAGTACGCATGGTGCTCTCGAAGGACGCCTTCGCGCTCATGGGCGCACAAGCCGTACCGGGGTGGCGCCTCGCGACGCGGTAGATTTGCCTACACGTGCGAAAAGTGAAGTTGAACCCGGACGTACAGATGGGTCATATCAAAGCGTGGGCGTTGGGAACGGCTAAGTTTCCGATGCGCCGCGTCGACTGCAAGTCGTTCTCGATAACGGCGGGTACGCTGTCGCAAACGCACGAGAACTTGTACATGGGTACGATTCCGAAACGCATGTTCCTGATGATGATCGACAACGTCGCCTATAACGGAGGCTACACTAGAAATCCGTTCGACGCGCGGCACAACGACATAAACTTCCTCACGCTCGTCGTCGACGGACGTCAGGTGCCGAGCAAGCCGCTGCAGCCGGACTTCCCGCGCAACAGGTACGTCCGAAGCTACATGAATCTCTTCGCGGCCACCGGAAAGGCGTACGAGGACGAGGGGAACGACGTATCGCACACGGACTTCGGCGCCGGCTACACCATCTTCGGTTTCGACCTGACGCCCGACTGTTGCGACGGGGACCATTTCAAAGTCGTGCGTCAGGGGACCGTGGTCGCGGAAATGCACTTCGGGACGCCGCTACCCCGACCGGTGAACGTCTTCGTGTACGCGGAATTCGAGACGGTGCTGGAGATCGGCAAGAACCGGAACGTCGTGTACGACTGGTAATGGATACGTTCCAACTGATGCGTCGCCAGGAAAGTGATGCGTACGCTAAACGTATCGTCGTCGGCGTCGTGCCTAAAGATGCGCTACTTACCACCACCACCACCACCGCTTACCCGACGGCCTTCGTGTGCAATACCGACGACGGCGGCGAGCCGGAGCAGCACTGGGTGGCCGTCTATGTGGACGTCGACCGGCGAGGCGAGTACTTCGATTCGTACGGTCTGCTGCCGCTGCACGCCGACTTCCGCGCGTTCCTGCACCGCAACTACGGCGACGCGTGGACATACAACGACAAGCGGCTGCAGAGCGTCGTCTCTAACGTGTGCGGACAATATTGCGTCGCCTACCTCCTCCTCCGTTGTCGCGGTATGCCGTTGACGACGTTCCAGAGCCTATTCGGCACCGATCGGGTGGCCAATGACTGTCTCGTATTCGATTGGCTAAAACCATTGCATCATTAACAACGCTTTCGCTTTTACGTGTATAGTAGTAGTAGTAATAAAAAAACGATGATGAAATTGTGCGCAATTGTTTTTTATTACCCTACCTACCTACATACATACATACATACAGAACCTACCCCTAGTAGGGGGGTGGGGCCTCCCACTCCTTAGGTTAGACGAGTTAGGTTATACGAGTTAGACGAGTATCGGCGTCGTGGTGACGCCGTCGTCGAGCACGCGGCGTTTAGCGTAGAAGTAGATCAACCCCGCGCGCTCTTGAACGTACGTCAACACAGACGAGTCTTTCACCTGGAAACCGCGATTCCAGCCGACGCCGCTGCGTCGGTCGCGCAGTACGGCGAGGAAGGTGTCCTCGTCGATGTCGTTCTGACGCTTGCTCAGACCCTTCGTGCTGTACTTCGCGCCGTTGTCACCGCCGAAGCAGTGGTAGGTCTTGCTGCACAGCGCCACGATTCCGTCGCCCCGCCACTCTTCTTTGAAGAGACCGGCGTTCGACGATCGAACAGGCGCCGGCTCGCGCGGCAGGCCGGTGCGTCCCACGCTAGTCCGGCGACGCGGCGTCGTACGTACGCGTCCACGTGCTCGTCGCCGCATTCAGCATGAAACCAGAGGGAGCGATTCCGGAAGTATTGTTCGCGCCGTTCTTCCGCCACCAGCGCGTCGACGTCGCGCCCCGCGAGGGTGATGTACGCCGAGTCCGTGTCCATAGCGCAGTACTGGAAGAGCGGGCGGGGGATGTAAGCGTCGACGAAATCGTAATATAATTCGAGCATCCTCAATTTCGCGTACTGGTAGACGAAATAGCCGATTTGGATCGGCAGGCCGTAGATGACGGTGCGCTTTTTCAGCGCCACCTCGTACAGCGCGTCGTCGACGACGACGTCGAGTTGCCGGAAGCGACGTTTGTTGACGAGCATTGAGGCGCCGACCGGCGTTGCGTACTTGATTTCCCGGTGCCGATCGACGCGCGTAATCGTTTTCCCGTACGAACTGTTGCCAAGAAGCTTAAAGGTATCGGCGATGATCGATTTGTCGGGATCGACGTCGCCCTCGCGTAGCGCCGCCGAGACCGTGTCGCCGAAGCGGCGAAAGCACGCGATCGGCGCGTACTCTATCACCTGGTAGACGCGCGCGACGACGAGACCGTGCGCAAGATACCACCGTAGGAGGGGCGTCGCGAGCACGATCTCAGCGCCGAAGTAGCTACCGACGAGCGTCCGTTGAGGTCGGGTGAGGAGATCGTGCGACTCGACGTAGCGGCGCATGAACGGGCTGAGATCGTCGCGCGCAATATCGACGTTCTTGAACACGGGCTGCATTTCGGCGAATTTAGCGCGCAGCGCTTCCGGCACGGCGATATTGCACTGCACCAGACCGAACAGAGAGCCGTCGCGTACACCCTCCAGTATCGTCGAGCACGTAATGGGGGCGGCCGCCGTTCGCCATCGTGACGCGTCGGGCGGCGTCGGCGCCGCGGGCGGTCGCACGGCGCGCCACTGACACTCCCACATTTCGACGACGTCGTCAACGAAACGGCGCAGGTAGGTCGTCACGGCGATCGTCGCGGCGTAAAGCGTCGTCATCGGTTGACCGTTGACGGTGTTCGTCGTCACGTGCGTCTGGCACGTTGGGCAGCCGTGAAAGTAGCAGCCGTGAAATTGGTACACCGTTCGCGTGGCGGCGCACGAGCCGTCGACTCGGTACTTTCCGATGCGCTTCTCGCGCCCGTTCAACTGGTGACGTATACGCGCGCCGGTTCGCGCCGCCTCCCACGTCAACCACTCCACGGCTATACGACCGTAGCGGTGCACGCGTTCCGGTCGAAAGGCGTTCTCCGCGCGCCGGCGCGTGAACCAGCCCGTCAGCATCTCCTGCATTATCGCCAACAGATAGAGGCCGTTCGCGTCGAAACCGACTATCGAACGACACGGGCGTGACGCGTCGCCTCGAATCGCAGTCATGCCGGCCTCGTGGTGGCGCGCGAAGATGATCGACGGGCCGCCGACGATCTGCGACTGCAGCAGGCGGTGCAGGTCTTTGTTGGGTTCGTTGAACAGTGAGAAATGGATCGACGTCGGCAGGTCGTTGAATAGGTACAACAACGACAACCCCGGTACGCTGATGGCGTCCTTGAACATGTCGATACGTCGGCGCCGATAGAAGGCGAACTGCCGATCAAAGGCCTCGAGAAACGGCGCAACGTCTCGATTATTGTACAAAATCAGAAAATCGCGCATCGTCGTCATGCGCTCGTCACGCCACGCCGTCGCGCAAAACTCGTACGCATTCGCGGAGATTCCCTCGCGTTTCAGACGGCTGTAGAAAACCTCACGCGGCGGCAGGGCGGTCTCGTCCAGGCGCGTCAACGCGTCGATATGTACGTGCGGAAAGTACCCCTTCGTCGCCGCGCAGCCGTACGCTTTCAGAAAGCGATCGTAGCTAACACCGGGCGCGAGGTAATTGGTTATATCGAGGAACTTCAACGTCGACGTCGTCAGGCACATGTAATTGTTCTGTCGTTTAATGGTAAACGCCGACGACGTGTGCTTCGCGTCGCCGGTTATGAGCAGGGGGGTCAAGTACTTCTTGACGATATTCAGATCGTCCACAGGCGGTCGGAGAGTGCGGCGTACGGCGATGATGACGCGTCGTCGTCGTTGCTGCACCGTCGCCGCCAGTCGTCGTCGAGCGCGTCGAGGGCCTCTTAGGTCGCGTCGTAGTGGGGGCGTAATGTCGTGCACGCCGCCGCACTCACGGTTTCCAGGTCGTCGATGAGGCGACGCGCGAGTTCGGCCGAATCGCCGGTCGTGACGTAACACCGCGCCGCTTCTTGGCCGCGGACGTTCGACGCGACGCTCACGCTGAGCAGTTCGTGTCGCGCTATCCACCAGCATTCGTCGGTATCCGTCGGCAGATCGTTATCGGCGAAATAACATTCGAAATCGAACGTCGCGCGGTACGGGTAGTTGCGCAGGTCGTCGACGTCGACGTCGACGTCGACGCCTTCGCCGTCGAGCCGCTAAAATACGGACGGCGTCGGCCGGTAGACGCCGCCGGGAAACACGTGACGAACGCCACCTTCGCACGTCGCTTCGTGACGTCGTAACTCACACGGGGTCCGCCAGAGGGCATTGCCGCATTTTCCGCACTTGTACGTTTTCGTGTACGCGCGCAGGTCGATTATGTACGAGAAGTGAGTCTCGTGCAGGTTGACGTTCAGGGTCGTGGGGTGCGCTTCGAGCGACCAACGGACTAGTTCGGCGCCATTCGCCGACGTCAGTCGATAGACGGCGACGTTGATGCCGAAAACCGTCTCCACGCGTTCCAGTTCGTTCAGGCGGACACCGTTCGAGGCCGTCGTGCGCGTGGCGCGGCAATAGCGCGCGTGCAGTCGTTTAGCGACTTTCGTTAAGCGGGTCGTATCGATTTTGCCACCGTTCCGCGTTTCGCGTCGTCGGCCGCCTTGCAGGTGGAGGCCGATGCACCGGAAGAGGCATAGATGGTCGTCGTAGGGCGTGCCACGACGATCTTTCGTCAACGCCGCGACGGCCCTGTTGGTGCGCACGTAGGCGGGAAGCGTCGCGCCAACGCACCCGATAGGATGGGCGATGATGGCGTTCACGAAGTAGGTGGCGTTCGTTACGAGCTCGACGACCCACCCCGAGTCGGGACGCTGCGCGATGACGTACTGCAGTACGTCGGTCGTGCGCACGGCGTCGAGGAATCGTTCGAACGAACGGCTATCGGTAGCGAGGGCGGGGGTTTCGAGGAGGCGACCGCAGCAGTTACAGGAAGAATGAAAATAGCGGTAACGACACGACACCTTGTGGCGTAATACGAAACCGTAGCTCACGTTAATTTTAAAGACATTCGTTTGTTCGCGAAACATTGCCCTCAGACGCGGTTCGCACCCGCGTACTCGTACAGGCGGTCATGCGATAGTTGTAGCGGGACTGCACGGCATCGCGCGCAACCGACGTCTCTATGCTGCGCCGGTGCTCGTCCACGACGCGCTGTAGAGTCGACGGCGCCTCGCAACCGTCGGGTGGCGCCGCCCTAGCGGCTGCCGGTTCATTAGATGAACTACTACCAGGCGGTGGCGCCGTCTGACGGCCGCACCGCTCATTCAGGTGTCGTAGCATAGCGGCGCGCGTAGTGTACGTCGCGCAGCATTTCGGGCACTCTCGCCGTTTTACGCATTGCGCGTCGTTGCCGCATCGTTTTGAGCTCTTCGCGTGTCGCTCTAATGTCGCCTGTTTCGCGAAATAACCCCCGCATTTCGGACATTGCCATCTAGTAGTAGGAGAAGGCGGCATTCTCTAGGGGCGACTGACTGAGTGCTGCTACTTTTCGAGCACCGCTACTTATAACAGTGGTGGTGGAGGTGGTGGTGGGTGGCTGCGCCCTAGCGGGGAATGTTTTAGGTATTGGGTAACTCGGACTGCGTGTGTTTTTGGGTAATGTGTGTTGGGTAACTCGGAAAAGGTGGTGGTGGTGGGTGGCTGCGCCCTAGCGGGGATTGTTTTAGGTAATGGGTAACTGGGACTGCGTGTGTTTTGTGTAATGTGGGTATTGGGAAACGGGACTGCGTGTGTTGTGGGTAATGTTACTCGGAAACGGAAAGTACATTTTCAACGTTTTATTAAGCACCGTACAACATTCAAAAACAGCGTTCAACGCCCATTTACTAATGTTCTATAGCAAAGCAAGCATAAACACTGTTCGTTCTTTATTCGAGACAGCTCCTGCGCTGGACGTACGTATGGACGGCCGTCTCCAGCAGAGCGCGGTTCATGTAGTCGCGCCAGTCCGTGCCTAGTAGCCAGTCCGAAACGAACTGGACCAGATACAGTTCCCCCGCACGACCCGTTTGCGGCTGCTGACCGGTTGCCGCCTTAGCATCGTGCAGTATTAGCACGAGACGCGTGAAGCTCGGTATCAGCGAACGACGCAGAAACGCTTCGAACACGGCGTTGAAGTGACGCGTTACGATGCACCCCGCGTTGTCGTAGCGCTGTGTGCACACACGGTTCGGACGACCTGCACGATAGCCGGCCATATGCACGTACGGACAGCCCTCATTAGGTTCGCATACGCCGCAATTATCGCGCGCCCGCTCCAGTATCATCTCACCGAGGCACTCGGCGAGGATGGCCATTGCGAGCCGCTCATAGCGACAGGCCAACTGGCCCCTGCCCGGCACGACGACTTGTCGTTGTGTCACGTCCTCCGATAGGCTCCAACACGGAGCGCACGTCGGCCCCAGCGTCGAGTACAGGCTTTCGTACGTCGGTGGCGGCGCTCGAGTCGCTTCGAGGTATCGGCGCGCGGCTGTATCGGATACGTCAAGCGCCTCCTCCATGATGGCGTCCAAAACGCTAGCGTCACGCACTCCGCTTCCTCCCTACAGCACAAAGCATGTCCTAGCCTTTACGTTCGGTGACCACCGTCAGCAACGCGTCTACGAAGTCTCGCATACATTCACGCCTGGTGCGCCGCAGCACTTCCTACAACACATTATTATGATTAGTCCGCCTGATCGTTTTTTCGACCTTCCGCCTCGGCCTCCTCCCTCTTTATAGACCCCTCCACTCCCCGTTCCAGCAGCGTTCTTACGAACGCGGCAACCTCGTCGTACCTCGCACGTGCCCTTTCGTTGGTAGCTATCATATCTTGCAGTACGCGACGCACCTCCTACAGCATATAAACACAACTGTTAGTTACGGAATGCTACAAAATAAGTTCGCTTCGTAGGCTAGCCAAAACGCCCTTATGTAATTCTCGGCCGTCTCGCTTAGTAGTTGCGCGGCCTCCTCACTTATTTCACGACCACGACGCCTTCTCATTCGTTGTTGCACGTTCGCATGCGTCAGCAAATCTACCAGTATCGGGCACTCTTCCTTCTACAAACAAACAACACATTAGACGTCGTCGTATCTCTTCAGTGTGCGCACGGTATACGACGGTTCCCCGTTCCAAGTCGTCTTACGCACGCTGATCTCCACTTCCGTGCCGGTTAACTCCAGCACGGTATCGCGGAGCGGCTCCTCGCTCAACTCCACCAAGTAGTCGGCCGGTACTCTACGAGATTAGACATATGCGTGTCAAATAGTGTGATCCAAAGCTCGTCTTCGGCGTCCTCGCCATCCCTCACCATCACACGCAACGCGAAGTAATTCTTCGGCACAAACAGCTCACCGTGCGTTCGACATACCATAGGCCCGCCTTTGTTTTTCTGATACAATTTTCGCCGACAACGGGAGCATCCCAAATACGTACAATTCTCTTTGTACGACACAGCGTCAATCATAACGGGCGTCTTAATTTTATACACGCCGTTGTTAGCACACTGTAGCCCCATCAGATTCACCAATGTAGCCCGTGTCGACGCCGCCGACTCGCATTCTCTTTCGAGCGACGCGCTCCGCGCTAGGACCGGCTGCCCCGCAGCGGCCTCGACGCTCCCCAAGGCCTCTTCGGCGCTTCGCTTACGACCGGCTGCTACCAGCGGCGGTGCGATGACCACCACGGGTCTCTTATTACTCGGCGCCCCCGTTGACACCGCTGCTGCTGCTGCTACCGTAGGTTGCTGTTGACCGCCGGCCGCCGCCTTCGGACTCTGTTTGCGCACCGCCTTCATCTTTTTTGGTGTCTCATCTGCCATTATTGCCGCGGGAGAACGTCTGCCGCTGCTGCTGAAACAATACGTTAGAACACTGGCGTCATACAACATAGCATTTTCTGAACCGTTTTATACTTTACAAAATAGGGCGCATGCGCACTTAACACATACGCCGCATAACTGCCTAGTCTACAGTTATCTTACAAAATAACGCGCATGCGTACTTAACACATACGACGCACAACTGCCTAGTTACCGAGGTATTTGTTTTAGGAAAAAAGTAAGCGGTCATGTCAGTACATTCATCGTCAAATGTGTCTTTACATCGAATTTCTCTAATATCACTACACCACACGATTCCCGAGCCCTAACTAATCATATACAACGCTTACTTTCATGCTTTTAGCTTTTCGTTTATTGTTTTTGAAATGGCATTGTTCTCGGTTCACATTCCGATCGCGATAAGCCGCAGTGTTATGCGCCGCCGTCGCCGCTGTTTGACGGCGCATTGCTCATTTCATGCACGATTATGGAGTCGAATACAATTGACGGCGCATTCCACCGTTTGCTTATTTCAGGCACGACTATGGATACAACGCCTCGTAAGGCAACACAGCGGTAAGCCTGCTTTTACTCATGCATGCATGCGTGCATGCATGGTTCTCATTTTATTTTGGCGCCCTTTGTTTAAACAGCACGCACGCGTACATGTATTGTGGTTTATTTCATAGAGAGATCCAACTGCCTACAAGAACGGCCCTGTCAGCAGCAGCAACAAAGCCGGTATGCTCGGTCGCCCCAATATCACGGAGTGACCCCCCTCGCCCAATCACTCCACCACCTATCAGCCACGACGCCGCCGATGACTTCGATGACGACACCAGCCTCGTGTCTTCGTTCTTGAGAAGAGGAAACAATGGATCGTGGTACACGCCTACCCCACCGACCGAACTATATACGCGACGCGGCTTTGACGCGCCGAACTCCCCCTATAGGGCGGGCGTTGGACGCGCGCGGACATATCAATTCTAGCAGTCTATAATAAATACTCTCTCTACTACTCACGCTTCCACTCGTCTGTATCCACTGCATAAACACCCTACGTACAGCGCCACCAACCTATACGGGGGCCGCTGAACGTTAGCATATTTATGCATTGGTTTCGTTTTTATAGCACCGCTAGATTTATTTATTTAAACGCATTTATGCATTGGTTTCGTTTTGATCGCACCGCTAGATTTAAAACGCACACCACTAGCCAGCTATGCTGCCGCGCCGGGGTCATAGTCCACTCCAGCTGCAGCGCCGGTCGCTTATCGCAGCAACGCTGCTGCTACCATATGGTATGGCGGGGCATCCTCATAGGGCTGACGGGGGAAGTCTGCACACAGTGGTTTTATCGCGGTTATATAACCGCGCCATAAACGCATTATTGCTTATGTCAGCACGCGCTAAGTACGGCGTTGATCGCTAGGGTGAAAACTAAAATGATCATTGCGCTCACCGCTAGGTGGCACCTCAAATGTACTTAGAGGGGGTAATCCATCACGTTTTTTATAAGTAGGTTCCCGAAAACGTTTAGTGTCATAAAAGCCTTTGATCTTTTTTATAAGTAGGTTCCCGAAAACGTTTAGGGGTAATTAAAACGTTTTTTATTAGTAAAGTTTTGCCCAAAATTCACCAAAGGTGTCGTGCACGGGCCTCTTCACCACCCCTATACTACTGCCGACACCACACACTGCACTGCTGGCCCGCCAACGACCGCGTCCGCAGGAGTGTCGACCGTTAAGGAGCTGATAAAGCAGCTATCTCCGTTGCTAAAGATATCGCGTCCACGTGCAAGATCGCATATTGCCGAGTGTGCCACTGTTCTGACATCGACGCCGCATAAGAACAAGTTGGCTATGCAGCAGGCCCAAGAAGAAGTCCCTGGCGACAGGAGTGAAGAGACACACGGCAAAGAAAAGGCACGTGAGCTCCAGTAGCGATGAGGAAGAATGGCCCTGCATTATCTGCGGAGAGCCATTCAAAGATAACAGATCACGAGAGGTGTGGGTGCAATGTCAACTGTGCAAGAAATGGGCCCACGAAGATTGGACAGCGGGACAGGCCTTTTTCACGTGTCCCAACTGTGAATCGGAGAGCGATTGACTGTGCATTATTTGCCATCTGTTCATCTGTTGCCTGATGTCGTTTAATATGCTTTAATCAAGTTCGTATTTCTTATTTGAAATCATTTGACGCATTTTGCAGATTAAATTTATGTTTGTTTCACAACAATTTCTCATTGGGGCAAGACGCCCCCTGGGGGCCGGTTGCCCCACACTAAAGGGTGTCTTGCCCCACGTTTTTTTTAAATTTGACGATCATAACTTTTTTTAATTGACGATCATAACAGTTACTGCCGTCAGATGACAGAATGCCTTTGGTGAAACATGGAATTGGTACCCCGCAATCGTGTGCAAGCGCAAAAACCTCAACATTTTCACTGTATGCTTAAATATGCCCATTTTCCCTTAAGGGGGGTTCCATGCCCCACCCTACCCTACTTACCCGGCGGATACTGGTAATGATGTAGGCCAGTTACGCAAAAGATTGTCAAATATGAATCTATGCGTTATTTTGAATATTGGCGATGGGATGGGTATAAAATTATCAGAATGTTGCTCATCTGAAACATGTGGAAATATTTATGCTAAGCAACTAAGGTGTTGTAAGTTGCATTCAGCACACATTTTCTACAAATTACTAACACACATATTTGGAGGTAAAATAATTGATGTTTCGGAGGAGAATATTTCCTTACACAGCGAACTTTACTGACATGCGCATTACGGACCGGAACTGCATTTTTTTTATAACTGCGGGATGTTATGCTACAGTGCGACGTCATTTCTGCGTTGCGCATGCGTTAACATTTTTTGTAATGGTGAGTGGCGTTGTAGCGAAAAATCCTGCAATTGAAAAATACTGCCGCACCGACCCTTAATGCGCATGTTTGGAAGTACTGTTTTGTTTTTCGTGGGGAGACGTCAGGGCTTGTTATATGTTCTATATATGTACACATCCTAATTTTACGAACAGGTAGGCAGGGCCCTACATATACGTACGTTCATCCAGATTATATTATTTAGCGTTAAATTTTGACTGATACTGATTAGGACAGTCGCGAAATCCATTAATTGTAAATGTTGTCATACTGTTATCATTGTAAACACGAAACAAACAGGTGCAATGTGGAACAACAATTACCTTTGCATTTATATAATAAAATTCTAGAACATGTGCAAAACTAATATGTAATTAATTTAACTTTAATCGAGCTAATATAGAGTCCTTCCTTAGTTCTTCAGAACAGTGCTTCTTCATCATCTTAAAATTGTAGACCCGGTCGCGTCTCTTCACCAGTTTACGGATGTCTGGAATGTATGTGTGTGTGTGTGTGTGTGTGTGTGTGTGTGCGTGCGTGCGTGTGTGTGTGTACAAACACACGCGCGCACGCACACACATCATATATGTGTACGCAAACGTACATAATTATAGTCACGCACGCACGTATGTATATGCATGCGTGCACACATAATCTCACCGGCACACACACGCACGCGAAAGGCACTCGCGCACACGTGCGTACACAAACACACACGTAATCACACTATCTCATGCTATTTCAATTTTGCATAGCCTGCCATGTCTTCATGTTTGTTATAATAAAAAGTTACTGCCAATCCCCCGCTCTACGCCAACATTGAAATTAGCAATAATTTTATTATTAGCAGGAGATGTAAGTCTCAACCCTGGGCCAGCTGTTAGACGAAACATTCGGGTGGCCACTATACAAACGTTCGATCTGTACGAGATAAGACAGCTTCACTTTGTGATTTATTAATTTCAAAGAAAATTAACATTCTTGTTGTAACTGAGACCTGGCTCAGACCACATGATACGCCTGCATGCATTGCTGACGTTTCCCCTTCTGGTTACACCTTTCACCATCGACCACGTTTAGTCGGCCGTGGAGGTGATGTTGGCTTTCTTATATCATAGCTGTTCAAAGCTAAATTACATTCTAACCCTGAATACTCCAGTTTTGAGTCCATCTGTGCTGAAATTTCAGATTCTTCTTTCTCCGCATACTTTGTTTGTATCTATCGCCCTCCAGGACATCCGGCAAATTTCTTTGAAGACTTTCAGGATATGTTGGAAAATCTGGCAGTTTTTTTATTCATTAAGAATTTTACATTCTTGGTTATTTTAATCTACATTTGGATACATCTTCTACTACAACTACAACTACGTTTGATGATATTCTGGCATCATTTGATTTGAAACAACATGTTACCTTTTCGACAAATATACATGGCCATTGGCTTGCTCTCTTGATAACCCGTTCAATTTGTAATAATATCCAAGCACCTACTGTTTCAGATGGGTTATCAGACCACCATACTGTCATTGCTAATGTTAACGTTTCTATAACCCCATTAGAGTCGAAACACAATGTCTCTTACAGAACCATTCATAGGATTGACATCACAGCTTTAATGGCTAGTATCCTTATATCCGACCTTATCACATATCCAAAAATAACATATATCTGACTTATATAAACAGTACTGTCAAGTACTCAATGCATTACTTAACAAACA
The DNA here is from genome assembly GCA_020002185.1 of Paraescarpia echinospica. Classification (NCBI taxonomy): domain Eukaryota; kingdom Metazoa; phylum Annelida; class Polychaeta; order Sabellida; family Siboglinidae; genus Paraescarpia; species Paraescarpia echinospica. Next base: position 40,539,506 of record CM034541.1, read on the forward strand.
TGCACCTATAAAATTCAAATGTGTGTGAGAAAGGCCAACGGCTCCATGGATGACTTCCGAAATTATACTATCTAAAAGGCGTCGCTATTCTAATGTCACCTCTGTAACAGACAAATCAGCTAAAGCTAAATCAGATCAATAACATTCTACATAGACGGCTTACTTCATCGCTACCAGATCATGTGTCAATTAAGTCTCTATGTGATTCGTTATCTAGTCACTTTAAAAATAAAATCAGCATTATTCGTTCTGCTTTAATTCCCATATAATAATTTAAGTAATGTCACTGTGGACTTTCCACAAGTAAATTATCTACTTGTGTCATTTGAACCTGCAACAGTTGATGAAGTTAGGAAAATAATTATGTCCTCCCCAAATGAATATCGTGCACTTGATCCATTTCCAACAATATTGCTAAAAGGATAACTAGATACACTAATTGGACCTATAACAAATATATATTATAAATACTTCACTATGCTCTGGCTGTTTTTCTGATGATTTCAAATACGCCCATGTCACACCACTTCTTAAGAAGTCATCTCTGTCTAAACAAGACGTAAACAGTTATATACCTATTTCTAACCTCAGCTTTATTTCCAAAATACTAGAAAAGGTTGTAGCAAGTCGTCTAAGGTCTCACATTAACACAGATGTCTTAACTAATATGTGTCACAATCGGCAGTTTCATTCAACAGAGACTCCCCTCTTAAAAGTTCATAATGACATTACCTTTAACATTAATAATGGTAAAGAGACCGCTTTACCTTATTAGATCTCTCTGCCGCTTTTGACACGATTGATCATAACTTTCTCATTGAACGCTTATTAAAGTGGTATGGCATATCTGACACAGCTCTAGGCTGGTTTTCTTCATATCTAACTGATAGATACCAAACTATTCTTGGGAACTGCTTTTCAGCTGCACTGCCGACTTTATTTGGTGTTCCCCAGGGTTCTGTTCTTGGGCCTTTGCTTTTTACTCTTTATTCCACGCCACTAACTCTGTTATACAAAGACATAACTTGGATCATCATCGTTATGCTGATGATACCCAGATCTACATTTCGTTGGCTACCCCGGATACAAATCGCTCCCTTAACCAACTTATTGATTGCCTTCAAGATATCTTCCACTAGATGACTGACAGCAAGTTGAAATTAAATGCAAATAAAACTGAATTGATCATTATTGGTACTCCAATGCAGCGTAATAAACTGGATGTTTTTCCGTACGCGTATTTTGAATCAATATATCACGCCAGCAACCTCGGTGCGGAATCACAGGAGTGATCTTTGATAGTAACTTCAATTTCCGACAGAACATATCTCAAACATGCCGCTGCTGTTTTTATCATATTCGTGATCTTCGCCGTATTCGCCGGTACATGTCATTTTATGTTGCTAAAACTATTGCAGCACCACTTGTTAGCAGCAGACTTGACTATATTGCAATTCCCTCCTTTATAATATCGCTAGCAAGGATATCACCAAACTTCAGCATGTCCAAAATTGTCTAGCAAGAATAGTTACAAGATCTCCTCGTTTTTCTCGCTCTGTACCACTTTTGAAGTCTTTGCATTGGCTTCCTGTACGATATCGTATACTATTTAAGATGCAACCAACTTATTTGCATTAATTCCTTACTCCTGTAAGAAAACCTATCCAGCTTCGATCATCTAGTTCTGACCTACTTGTTGTTCCTAGAATCAACACTAACATTGGATTTAGGGCTATTTCTGTTACTGCACCAACTCTTTGGAATATGCTCCCTCTTAGTGTTAGATCAGTTGAAAATATTAAAAAATTCCGTCGTCATTTAAATAAAGTATTAAACTTATTTAATTCTCACATTAATCGTGTCCGTGAGAAGGAACCAGCTATATAGACAGTTGGTTCCAGAGCAACCCCACTATAACATAAACAAAGACTACACTACTGAAAACAATAAGAAAACCAGGGTAGTGAGTAAAAGATCGGCATGTATTTTATTGCACAATGCCCAGAATAAAAACATGTGGTTTAATGCACATAATATGTATAAGTCACACATAAAAATACATATCCCAAACACACCCAAACCCTGGTAGAAGTAATTAGTACCTTATAGTATGCAAGTCTAGGCATGATACACAAAACACACACACTATTTTACATTGCTCCCCAAAATTGCCGCACGGTGTCTACGCGTTTCCATAGTTCTCATAAGAATTGCTAGCTCAGTCTCCCTGTGCCTTAATTATATCTGTGGGAAGACCACATTCCAGTGCAAAGGAAGCCCCCCCACGCCTGAAACTATGACCAGAATAATCCGAAGGATTTATCCCCAGCGAAGACAGGTAGGTGACAAGTTTGATCTGGAAGACTTGGACAGTCAGTGGCAACCAGCCATTACGTGTAGGGTACGTGAACAAGGGGCCACACCCCGGAGAGTTGCATAACCTTAAAGAAAAAATAAGAGCCTGTGAAGGACACAAGGGGGAGTCTGGGACGCGTGGCAGTGGAATATGCAAAACGCGCTGCCGGTACAGGATGGTTTTTGACCAATGCACCGCTAGTGTAACCCCATCCTGGGAAAAGTAGCATCTCGGCGACACAAATGTAGCTTCGGGTTAAAGGACTCCATATTTTTAATCAAGAGATTTGATTTCCGGAAAAAGGAGAAAAAGGCCACTAAGCAAGAGGCCCAAAACGTTACATCTAACGGAGAAAACAAATCGACAAGCTTAAACATCCTTCGAAGGATCCCTAGTGTAATAAGTAGTTTTTGCTTAGTTGAAACCCCTAATACTCTCTTAGTCCCTTTTAGTAGCGCATCTATGTGCCAGCAGTTAAGAAAAGGCTTGACATGACCTGCTTCCAGATGCAACATACGTACCAGCTTCTCTGATAGAAAGGCTATATAACGACAGACGTTCTCTTGGGACAAAGGCACTGGAGATATGTCTGCTAAAGCACAGAAACAGAAATACAACTTGCGTTGAGATGCGTATGTAAGACGTGTACTGGGCGCAAACACTTGTCCTTGAAGCCATCTAGTGAGCCAAGGAAGTCAGACCCTGTCCAGGATATAAACAAACGCATTGCATGACATGTGCCAAGCCAATGGTGAAGTAACAAGCGACATATTCAGATAATGCCTAGAGTAAGGTTCATGTAGACGAGAAATATTGTCCGCCAAAACATTGTCCTCCCCTGGAACATGCATTGCTGTCAACCGGAAATTATACACAGCTGATAGCCAAAACATATACCTCAAATATGTCATTATGAGAGGGCTTCGTGATGTGCCCCGGTTAACACAAGACACTGTAGTGCTGTTATCTGACATAACTAACACTTGTTTATTGGCCCACAAATGACACCATCTTTGTGCCGCCAGTACCACTGCAGCTAATTCTTTCAAATTAATATGCACATCCTGAATCTCAGGGCAGTCTACAATACTGACAAGTTACAATAAACCCAGTCGCCATCACATTCACTGTAACCAACTGCTGCGGTGTCACATGCATCAGTATATACAATTGTACTTGGTACATTGTTCAAAATAAGGGACGATCCATTAAAAGAATTCATGAATCTAGCCCATCACTGAATATCAAGCCGCACCGCTGGTGTGAGTACGCATGCATTTATGTCTTACCGCAATTAAAGGGCGAATCGCATCTAAAATTCGCCGGAAGAAAACTCTCCCGCCGTAGACGAACCCCGCTGCCCAGTTTAATTTACCTGCATGCAAGGCTTTGTAATTGTATCTTGCTTGCCCGCTTACGCTTTGCAAAAGCTTGCAACTCTAGTCTAAGACCTACTAATTTGTCCTGCGGCAAACGTTTGCACATACTATTTGTGTCTATTTCAATTCCCAGGAAGTTAATACATTGAACAGGATCGACTACCTTGTTCCAGTTTATACCAAATCCTAAATATCGCAATAGCCCAACTAAAGTGTTTAGTGCAGTAATACATTCTTCCAGTGTGGGCGCACAGATGAAAAGTCGTCGAGATATACTACAATTGCAGAAAAACCCCACCTGTGTCAAACGATGAGATATCCTAGGTGTCAGTCTGGACCCAAAAGGCAGTTTAGTGTCACGCGTGTAAATAATCTGACCGCCTAGTGCAAATTTCAGCCCTGTAAATTGTTGGCTTTTTTCACTTATTTTTACAGAACGATAGTCGGATTTCAAATCAACCTTTGCCATGTAATAACCTGGTGGTACAAGGGAGGTGGCATCATCGATAGATTGACATTTTTGTGACGACTGCAAAATTGCATAATCATTCAAGGAGCCACCGACTGGGCAACTACAGTCATAAATCAGCCTTACACCCCCTGCAGGTTTGGGGATGGCCCCCAGTGGGCTTACCAGGTCTGGTTTGCTGTCACATACCATGTAATTACCATCCGATATCTCCGATAAAACCTGCTGTTTTACTAATTCGTAATACTTACTCCCTGGTGAAGCCGAATGATGATTATCAACCTCCGCAGGTACAACAAACGCATTATTGACAATATGAAACCCATTAGTTACACCTTCCAACAAAAAGTCTTTATCTGGATCATCCTGCAACTCAACTCGCCATGCCTCTAGATTTAGGCCTGGCTTAGGGTTCACTGCAGGGATGTCCTACCTAGGATAGGCATAGATCTGACCTTGTGAATGGGTAGTGGAGGAGTGAGTCTGTCCACAGCCTCTGTATGAACAAGCATGGACAAACTTGCAATCTGTGAAGCCACAGCCACGGTGCGTGTTAAGTATCCACCGTAGCTCCCTAGCATCTGTTGACAACTGGAATACTACTTATGGATTTTGAGATTGACCAATCCTGTTGTTTTTATGCGCTTCTGAACTTGGTTTCCAAGGATGTAGGCGCAATTTAAGTTATCTTATTATTATTATTATTATTCACACACACGTACAGCGTATATGCGTTATAACGGGTTTATCTTATAAGGTAAACAACGTGCTGTGAATCCCGTGACCGTTTTAGATACACTTCCGCTGCAAGTGCGCTTCGAACAAGGAATACAGAAAATCCAGGAAAGTGTCACAAATTTAGAAGCGACATCGCAAAGTATTCTAAACGTAACTAGTATATTGCATGAATGCAAATGCTCGAGATCCAGAAGGCATACGTCAAGAGTGCGACATTTCAAAACTTGCCGAGATATTCAGGTAAATATTGGCTCAAATAATTAACCTGTTCCCTCCAGATGTCGCCATGGTCGCTGCCAGCCATTTTCTTTTGTGCATTTCATATCTACATTTCAAACGGCTTTACAATCTTATCGAACCCGTTTTGATAAAGTTCGTTGATACTTATGTTTGTCGAATAGATTTACGTGTTTGGTAGGTGTTGCACTTATGCAGTCTGTGGAATTGTATTACTTTGTGAGACGAGAAAAGGCGATGCCCATTTTTTGGCACCGCAATTTTAACAAATCATGTCAAGTTCGCACACCAGAAGGCATAACTGTAACATCGAAGCATTTTTGCCACCTCGTTGCTACACACCCGGGCGCCACCGTTCGGGTCGATGAATGCGGGTGGCCAACACACGCTGCGCAGTCTAGTGTTTAGCAGTGAGTTATAATTCTTGACGGTTTCTTAAACATCATTCTTGGCACGGATAAGAATTGTTGATATCGTGATTTAGGTCACGTACATGTGCTTAGCCTTAGGTCTTAGGTAGGGAGGTCGGTGAAAATGCAATAATTCATCAGATTGGCAAATGTGATACACCATTGATTGGAAAGGTCTATTTAAGAGATAGACAGCCATACCGGTTTTAACTCTCTGTGATAAAAATTGGTGAAGTTAAGGACAATTATGTAAAGGTCATTGAATACATTTGTGTGACAGTTTTTTTTATTTGAAGGAAATGTGAAAATATAATATTGTACACTACAAAAATCTTAACTAAGACTTGATATTTTATGTATTTCCTTTAAATATAATTTACAAAAGGAATTTTACATAAAATTATGTTAATTAACTAAGCAACTAACCTTTCGGAAAAGCTTACAAAAGTATCTCCACTTTCAAATCGTCATCCAGCATATATACGTGTACACAGCATATATGGCTCATTGTCATACACCACACTCAACCAGCTTGAAAAGCCTGCTACCCATAGGTTGGAGGCTATGCTTTAATGGTTTCCATTATGTGGATATCTACAGAATCTGACATGTTTTAGAAGTGGCAGGTATACCAGCAAAATCATGTGGACGTCATGTATGCAAAGTTAGTAAAGTGTATGTGAGAGTATAAGCATAGCCAAATATTGCATGCATTGATGTAAACATTCTGCTTTGGCCTTGTACCATATAATTATGTAAACATATGTAGGTTTGTGTGTGTGTGTCCGCATATGTGTGTGTGTGTGTACTTAGTAAAGTGAAAAGGATAGCCAACTACTGCAAGCAACAATAAGCATTCAGCTACACAGCATGCATGTACAACATTATATATATATATATACATACATATATATATATATGTATATATATATATATATACATATATATCTGATGTAATATATATATATATGCATTACATCAGATAATTCAAAGTTGCATAGCAATATATATAATATATATATATACATATTGCTATGCAACTTTGAATTATCTGATGTAATGTTGTATCTACAAAGATCCGTTTGCAGAGAACAGCGATGGCTGGAAGTAGGATATGAAGAATCACTTCCACATCTGCATCTACATCAGAAAATGTTGTCAGCATTCCAAACACCTTGTCCTTCTTGATGCGAGTAGAGTCTCCAAAGATAGGCGTACTCGTCCCACTCATTAACTCATTTATGTTTCTGCATGACTCCTGGCAGAATGACACGAGTTGCTGGTAGTGAGTGTTCATGTCCAAGATGTGAACACTCTTGTCTTCGATCAGGCATCAGAGGGGGTAGGTGATCAGCTCCTGATAAGGCCAAGTGCTTTACATCCAGCGAGAAACTGGCGTTTCTAAGTCGTTTAGAACGGATTTCAACAACCTGTTTGACACACCTTGTTTTATTCATAAAGCACCGCATTTAATTGCTTAGAAAGAATGTCCTTGCAGCATTCGAAAATAAAATGTTGAAAAAGCATGCATACCCATCACCGCTGAAGCAAAATGTTGCACCGTACCACCACCAGGAAAAGTTAAATCATGTTATACATTCATATACAAATTGTTCTAGGAAGATACAGTAAAAAACAACCCCAAAAAACCACCACCAAGCCAATGTTTATACATGCAGTTAGTTACAGCAAGATCAATGCAGTGTAATTAGAAGTACATCAGATGTTTGATTTATGGAGGGGGTTGTCATTTATTTGTTGTTATTAATTGTCATATATTTTTGCATGATTACAACATGAAAATAAACTTTAAATATTCATATAACATCCACCATTTAATATATGATAGCATATCTGTGCATGTGTAAATACGAATAACAAATGCATGGCTAAAACACAACTTCAGAATAAAAGATTGCAATAATATGTACGCCTGGTATGTGAGCGATAATAGAAGAAATCAGTTGCCGGACATGGGATACCTCTACTTTCGAGCTTGGGGCAAAAATGGGCAAAGGTGTATCTGTGCCAAATTTGCATTAATATTACGTTTATACATTACTAAATAGCAAAGATGTAGTTTGCCAGAGTTTCCGCAAGTTGTTCATACCTTAGATCCTCTCTAAATATGGTCAATGTTCAACATATCATATTTTTCTTAATGTTATTTCAATTCGTACAAGAAACACGCCAAAAGAAAGAGTATCATTTTGCGATTTAAACCATACTGCCAAACATAACATGGCGGGTAATAACACGAGCACATGATTTTATGAAAACACCACCCTTCCGCGAGATTAAATATAGCTGCGCCCGCAACGAAATGAAATTTCTGCGGGTGTCGTTGTTTCATCACGAATATCTATATGAAGCATTACGAATTCGCAAAAGCAGGTATTTTTTATCACAAAGAAGACATATTTATGTTTCTTTTGATATAAAATATATGATCAGTCTTTATAAATCAAGGGACTTAACATTGTTTAAACATAGGCGATTTAACATTGCGTCCCAATGCAAACGTGTTTGCGTGATTTCTTCCGACCTCCCTATCTTAGGTGATTTACTCCAAACAGCCCAAACTTGAGCTAACCCAGGAGTTGTATGGTGCTTGTTTGTGCGCATGCATTGTGGGTAGTTTGTTTGTTTATTTTATAGGCACTTTAGATGATTGGGTGTGGTGAAAGGGAGGTTCATGATCGCTGTTTGAAACGCTATGGGGCTTTCTAGTTCAGTAATCGGATGTGGAATCATATTCCAGATTCGAACTGCTCGGGGGTAGAAAGAGAACACTGCTGCATTGATGCGGCACCTAGGGGCTACGTAGTGGCCACGGTTTTTTGACTGTGTTAATAGACCTGGTGGGGGTGTGATGTTGATTATGTTATTTAGTATTTTGTAAAATGTCATGGCTTGTTTGATAATGCGTCGTCGTTCAAGAGTTGACCATCCAAGGGTGGCTATTAGGTCTGCTGCGTTTGTTTGGCGTCTGTGGTCATTTTTGACAAATCTGGCAGCACCATGCTGCTGTGTAACATTGAATATCTACCTTATTACAAAAATATAGTATGGTATGGAGGATGGAACAAGTTACAAGTCAATTGTTATTGGATTCATCATTCTTTTTATAATAATTTGACAGTATCATTAATACATTTTATTATAGCATCACTATTGTCTCCCTTTTTAGTCCTTTGGGCTGAAGGTCCAACAGACTTATGCCATCACTCCACGTGTGCCGTTACCTGTCATATCTCAAAAACTGTTGAGCAACTTTTTCTCTAATTTTGCATAGGCATATCTTAGGGTACTGCCCTAAACACGAGAAATCTATATTTGAGTGAATCATTCTAAGGACCCCCCAGGGCTTCTGAAAGTGGTAAATTTTCACATCTTGCCTATTTTTTCAAAAACTCCAGTAACTTTTTCTCTGATTTTACATAGACATTTCATGTGGTAGTGCCACTATACACAAGAAATCTCTGGTCAGTGGGGTGGCTGAGTGGAACAGCCTGGGTGTCAGAGATTATACTGTAAGCCTACGTATTGGACTAGCCTCGGCTTACTGCATGTCATTGCCCCAGTGTCAAACAGAATGTTTCCATTTGGGCTGTAACTAATGTATAATGTAAATCCCTACTGCACTGGTAGAACCTGAGAAACTTTAAAACAGCAATAAACATCATTATCAATGCAATATAAAGATATGACCTACGATTAAAGTAAAATAACTTAGGTATAAAATAATATATAAAATAAGGTTAAAGCATATTTAGCCAAAATTATACATGACTATACATGTTGCAACTTCACTCCAATTTAATCAGTATTATGTCATTAATTGCTACTGTTTTTAAGTCAAAATGCATGCTATGTATATGTACTTTGTGAACAAATAAAATATTAACATAGTTCATCTCTTCTTTCCATTCTGGGGGTCAGTGGTAGGGGCAAAATGAGAACAGAAAATGTGTTCACATTTTTTTAAATAACCTGTGCTACATGCGAGATTGCAGCTCACCAACTCTCCTGCAAAGTTTCTACTACCACTAGAAATCAGTCTAAATAGCAGAGTATTGGGATCAAAGTCTACAGTATTTTTAATAACACAGTAACTAATATATACAATCTTCACAAAACGGTCTACTCAAATATATTTATTTCCAGGTGTATCTTCACTGGCATGCAAATAGTCTCAACTAAACATGTCAAAATTTTATTTCCATCATAACCCTTAATGATCTGTAACTATGATTCACCAAAAATATTTCATTAATAATTACAAACTCACAATATAGTCTAAAGGACTTCAGAGCCTCTTGGCCCATTTTTCTTTTATAATGATTAGTAATTGCAGCATAAAGGGAAACAAAAGGGAACTTTTGGGTTATTCCCCTAAAGGCTAAGAGTTAATTAATACAAATTAACCAATTTGCAACTATAGCAGTGTTTCCCCTGGGTAAAATGATGGGCAGGGTAGTAAGAGTTGGCTATGCGAACGCTGCAGGCATGAAGCATTGATAGGGGGGTCTGGGGGCATGCTCCCCCAGATATAAAAAAAAAAAACTAACTTAACCATTTCATTACGTTGTTTTCTCTGAGTTCCACATGTCTCCCACATGCACTTTCTGTTTGAGCGCCATGTTACATAAATGTCTAGATTTCTAGTATGTCAAAACTCTTCAAGACACCAGGGATCCCGCGGGAATATTCCGTGATTGGACAACTGTCCAATGGAGTTAATTCCAAGAGGTAAATCCTAACCGGCCCTAAGCAACGTTAAGACGACTAAACGATGTTGCTACAAATCTGCACTTGGGCTGTAACTAATGTGACTTTGTGGTGTTATTTCATGCCGCTCACCAATGCTGAATATATCGCGAAAGAATGAAAAAATGGGTGCATGAAATATGCCGCTACTGCAGTGCGAAAGGCAGCAATTTTGGACGAGGCGGCATAGAAAAACGGTGAGGCAGCCCGCCCCGCTTGTCATATACCAGGGGAAACATTGTTAAAAAAAATTACACTGTTAGCATCAGTGGTTTATCAACTTTATGGTATTAAAGTAATGCTGTACATAAAGAGATAAATAAAGATACCTAAAAATATAATTGAAAAATAGCTTCAAAGAAAGAATCGTGCCCATTGGTAAATTGTGTGTTTATTGTGCTGATTAATCCATTTTCCACATACCGTACATTAGTATATATCAGGCCCTTAGCCAGAAATAATTTTTTTTTCCATTTTGTCTTGAATTTATCCAAAGTATGACTTTTGGAGCGTGAACGGCTTTTGTGGAAGCCATTCACCTCAATCACAGCCATCAATGGCCAGTTCAGTAATTTTCAATGACAAACCTGCGTCATTTGAGGCATTTATTTAATTAATACTGATCGATTTAGTTTGTTTCACTACCAGATGTGCCATTGATAGTCATTAATGTGGGTCTCTAGGATTGAAACTATTAGTTAATCTAGTGGCCAGCTGGCCCCCTCTAAATTCCACAAGAGTCTTATCAGTTGTATTTACCTGTCCTGGCCAATCATCTGCCAGTCTTCAAGACAAGGTCTCTGGCTAAGCCCCTGGTATATATATATCATAATTATATATATGTGAAGACAAACAAGATCAGCAGAAATTGTATGTTCTTCGTAAGATGTTTTTGTTACAACTAAATAATTACTATAAACATTCGATATATTTAATTATAAACAGTGCACCGTATTGTAAGAATGGCGTGGTTTATATTAAAAGATAAACAAAATTAACTTTGTAAAAAAGTCTGGTTGTCAGATCTCCCACACACATGCCAGTAACTAGTAAAACTGGAAGTGCTGAGCCAACCCACTTAACCACTCACCCAGAGGGGATTAATGGAAAAAGAGCAAACCAGATTCTGGTTTATGCTAAAATGTCCAGCTCTTCCTTCATATAATGTTATGAACTTATTATATCGTATAACATTATTTTTGCAGCTGGATACGAAATTTTGTGTGTGTATTTACTGATGTAGATTACTAGTTTCCCTGGGTCGCAATCAAAACATTTTTTTCAGAATGAGCCATAGTGGTGAATATTCTTTGGCTTTGCAGTCGGCTTGTTGACTGGAGGTTCTCTCATCTAATTTTTTAACAAAGTTGAATTTGTGTGGAACTGTATCTTGTTCCTCTATTATGACTAGTGTTTGTATTATGTCAGAATACTAATTCTGACGATCACTTCTACTCTACATTTTTATTGTTGTAAACATGCTGTGAATGTATTGAAAGTACAGGCCTGTTGAGTGACATACACAACTTTGCCTTCACAATACCACGTGATCGCCTAGCTAATTAAATGTCAACTTTCTGCGAGAATCGCAACACAGATAAGTTTAAATTTAGACTATTAGTATTAATGAAAAAATTGTTTTTTCATGTTGTGAAGTGTTACATACAATGCTGTACACATAGAATTTAGCTGGTGCCTTGTTTTTAGTGAAACCTTAAACAGGCATGCATTAAAATGTTTGTGCACACATTAAAAAACTTGAACTTTTGTAGTTGGTATAAGTATAACATACCATTAATTGAGAGAGGTTGATATTGAATGTTACAATGTCATCAGTGGGTTCCACAGGGGGCAGTACTGGGATCTTTTTTATGTTTACAAATGATATCCCAGAAAGCAAATGTTTGCTACTATCATGTTATCAAATTATTCGGGACACATCTAAATCTGACAACTCGTAATATTTCCCAGACTGTTTGTAATTATTTATGGGAATCAAGTAAGAAATGATTCCTAATTTTTAACACTAATGAATTTTACATAAAAATCAACTGTCCTCATTTTCAGTTTACATGACAAGGAAAATAACAATGTTTGTTTGTACTACATTGTTTACTACTGCGGCCTATTTTTAGGGAGTACGTCTCTGACCAAAGATGTCTTCACCAAAGATAATCTACAAGTGTGAGTCATGTCCGAAGGTGTTTGACACAAAGAAGGAGCTGTTGGTTCACCAGTACAACCACAAAGAGAAGCCGTACACAACATGTGACACGTGCAACAAGACACTCCCCAATGAACTGCTGCTGAAACGCCACATGAAGGTGGGTGCCTCACTTCTTCTTTTCCTTCATCCCTTGCGGTGTGCAAGGTAAATCACCCAGTCTGTTCTGACCTTTCAGCATTTATCCACATTGCTTTATCCTAGAGATGGGTTGAGTTCATTTTGGGATGGGATGAAATTTGGATGGGTGAAAATTCGAGGAGAGGTAATGCATATCGCAGTCGTAGATATCTACTGGGACATTTTTGGACTGGTAAAAATGTAATCTTGCATAAAGGCCTGTTTCTCCATCAGTCATGGTCTTCCATAAGTTTCTTCCACTGTTTGCTGTTGATACAGGCTGCTCTTTCAAGATCTCTCTTCACAGTGCTTCTCTGTATTAATTTTGATCTTTCTCTTGTAACATCCATTAGGTATGTACATGGCATGTAGCATGGATATTTTACAATGTTTCTGCATTGCCCCAATCGGGGGCGCGCGATAGTGTAGTGGTTAGCATATCCGCCTGACATGCCGGCGCCCCGAGTTCAATACCCGGACCGGGCAGGTATGGTATATTTGGTGTAAAAACCTGGTTCTCAACATTGGGGACTGTGTATCCCTCGTGAATCGGAGATCACGTTAATGTCGGTCCCGTCTCAATTTGGGACGTAAAAGAACCACTGAGGACGACAAGCACCCTGGCAGTGACCACCCTCAATGCCAGCATAGAAAGGTCGGCTTGGCGATAATGTTCTGAAAAAGGCTGGCTAGTTGAATGAGACCTCATAAGATCATAACATTGTAACCACAATATATACAGACTAGTCAGTTAATAGAACGTTGCCGAGTGCTGGAAACAACTAGAAAACTAGGAAAAGATGCCATTTAACTCACTTCAAAGCAGGGTTAGGGGGGTCAAGTACTTGTACATTGTACATTTTTTCTCCCTCTAATGCCCTTCCTAATTATATCAACAATTAATATTATATATTTTAAAATGGTTAATGATTGAATAATGACCTGGATAATATTATTAATTGTTGATCAATGTACTTTTGTATCTGACCAACATTTAATGTACTTGATCAGTTTAGGTTTGAAAGTACTTCTAGTTTATATTTGACATAATATAATTGAAATTGATCGAGCGTACATGACCCCCACCCCCTGCTTCCAATAGGAAAGATCTCTTTTAAAGAGACATCATGCATAATATGAAGCAATCTTGACCTTTCTAATGACAATTATGTCATTACTATGTCCAACAATATCATCTCATGTAAACACAGGGTACCAAAATCTTTCAAGAGTGTTAATTTCTAGGAGCAACAAAAATGTTATGTTCTAGTTGCTACATATTCACAAACATCACTTGAAATTTGAAATCTGTAGCTATTGCATTTCTTCGTCCACCTTTCACCCAGTATACGTATTTGTTGCCCTCTGAAAAGGTGTATTTGGTTAAGACATGATAATGCTGTTGCAGATTTGGTTTTTGTTCAGAGTTTCCTCGACAAATGAGAAGCCAGAACTGTTTAGGTTTTTAAGTTGCTTTTAATTTGTGATTGCATGATTTTGTCTGTCCCATCCAGCTGCATAACCGGAAGGGCCGCACCCGCACTTGCCCGATCTGCTCGGAGGTGTTCGAGTCGGTTCGCATGCTTGAGGACCACCACCGCCTGCGCCACCTGCAGGAGAAAAAGTTCCACTGCCGCTACTGCAGTGCGACGTTCTCGTGGTCGGAGAACCTGCGGCGACATGAGCGCATGCATGCCTCTGAGACACACAGCTGCCCACACTGTAACAAGGGCTTCATGGATGCCACGAGTCTGCGCACACACATCCGTCGCGAGCATCCCCGCCCTGACCAGGATCCTGACAAGCCCTTTGTGTGTCGCATTTGTGGCAAGTGCTTTAAATTCGACTTCAGCTATGAAGCACACTTGAACTCACATGAAGTCCCCGTTGAGCGCAAGAAAGCAGCGTCGGTCGCCGTGAGCAACAAGAATGGCGACGGGAAGATGAAGGAGTTCATAGTGGAGATTGTCAACGAGCCCGGCCAGCCGATGGCACAGAGTGTGATGATCGACCCAGATAATTTCATGGAGCGGTTTGTTGAGCCGCCTGTAGGTGGCGATGAAGGCATCGAGAATGACGAGAATGTGGCGGAGGCAACTGTCGATGGAAAGGTGAAGATGGAAGAAGAGGCGAAGGAGGGAGATAAAAAGGTGGAGAGTGGAGTGACGCTCCACGAACCAAAGGCAGAGCAAGTTGCTAATGCAGGTATGGAGGCTGTGAGAGCAGTGGCTGTACCAGACAGGAATGTGGAGGAGGAGAAAGCAGCAGAGAAGCAGGTGATTGTGGAGGGGACAGCAGAAGTGGTGAAAGACACAAAGGATGAAGAGAAACAGAAGGAAGACATCAATGGACAGGGACAGGCCACAGCAGAGCCTGTCACAGATGAACCCAAGGAGGAGGATGTTGTTCCACCAGTTCCAGAGGCTGAGACAAGTGTTGCTAAACCACCGGAGCAGACGGGCAGAAGAAAGAAACGGGGCAAACGACTTCACGGTCCACCGCCACTGCGCTATGACTTCACGATGGGTGAGGAGAAGCCGTACGTGTGCGACGTGTGCAACAATTCCTTCCGCTGGGAAATCAGCTACACTGTTCACATGCAGACACACGAAGACTACCCACCAGAGGTGCGCAAGAAACGCCCTTACCGCCGAGTGTCGCGCCCAGCGCCCGCCACTGCTGTGAAGGAAGCTTCAGAAGATGAAGCCACAACACCAAAGAAGCGACAGAAACGCAAGTTTGTGGGTAACTCACGAATTGTACGGCGCCGGTCATCGTCAGAATCAGATGGAGACTATGATGAAGATGCTCCCGCGGAAGATGGAGTGGCTAAGGGAACAAAGACCTCCCCACAGAGTGTGCGGAAGAGTGTAAGAAAAGTTGCACAAAGTGCTGAGAAGGGAAAGAATGAAGTCAAAGAGCAGAACGGAGAACCAGTGATGACACGTCGAACAACGCGTACCCTGACAAAGCGGGTGGTGGAAGTCGACAAGAAGGGGAAACCGACACCTACAGTGGCGGTGACATCGAAACGCGTGACTCGACCGCAACCCGTGAAGCTAAGCGCCAGTGGTGAGAAAGTGGCCGTGAAGAAGGAGACGACGTTCACTGCAGTCGTTACGAAAAAGAGCCCTTTGAAGAAAAGCATCATGGTGGCGTCATCATCGTCGATGTCTCTGCGCAGAGATGTGAAACGGACAAGGTCACAGAGGACGGGCAACACGCGAGGCCAGGTCGATGGAAGCATGGACGATATGTCGGCAGACGATGAGATGGACCTGTGTGGTGAGGCACTGCCGAGCATTCTCGAGGGCGACGGGAAGGGTGACTCGTCACTTTACCAATGTCAGACCGTCGGCAGGGCAAGAGAACTCAAAGTCGAGGGAACCCCTGTTGTCGCTGCACATCTCAGCTGGAGACGTCAGTTGTGGCGGCGACGCTCGCTGTATCCGTGTCGCTACTGTGAGAAGTTCTTCACAAACAAGCCACAGCGGGCGTCTCACCTCCTGCGCCACATTGGCCGGCACTGGTACGCATGCACCGTCTGCACTGCTGGCTTCCCTGATGACTGCTCACTAGCAGTGCATCAACTCACCCACTGGATTGCCCGGCGGTGCTACTGCTGCACCATCTGTGCGCAGAGTTTCAGCAATAAGCCAGCATTGACCGCCCACCGACGGCGCCACATCGTCAGCAAGTCAGTCGCTTGCACCGTCTGTGGGAAACGCTATGGAAACCCAGCGCTGCTCGCAAAGCACGAGGCAGACCATGTGGCGGGCATCTTCACCTGCAACATCTGTCACAAGTCGTTCACGAAGCGACATGCATTTGACATCCACCAGAAGTCTGGCTGCATCTTCAGTGCTTTCTCCACTGATGACGTGTGACAAGGTTGAATGCTCTGCCATTTCAGATGGTTACAATTGTTGTTAGTGTGCCAAGAGTAATCCAAAATGGGTATGCTTGTTCTGCAGATGCTCTGGCATTTGAGAAAACTTGAAGGTGTAGTTGTGAAGATTCCTTTAGTAGGTGCCAGATCTGTGAGAGATGCAGTGAGAAAATGTTTGATTTTATTGTGAGTTTTGAAATGAATATGGTTCATATCTTAGAATATGTATCGAGAGGAGCAATAGAATAGAAGGTGATCATAACATTAGTCTGTGCTACTGTGCGGCTTAGTGTTGATTGTTTAATTGTCTGGAAAATCTGATGGTTCGAGAAACCTTCATTCTCTTGTGCACAAACTTGTTTCATGCAAGAAAAAAAAAATTAAGATATGCATTTATTTGCACACCATTGTAGATGTTAAACAACTGATGATTAGGACATGATGTAGTATGCTTACTGCACGTAATAACAAACATGTTGCATGACACTAAAGACGCATTGTTGAACTACTGTCATTATGAATGTATTTAATACTGGTGTCTACATAGGTAATTATAGCAAGTTTATGAGTAAGATGGAAGAGTTTCCCTCGGATGTTTATCAGATCACTTGGTATTGAACAGTTGCACGAGTTGCGTACTGTCACGTTTTTGTAGATGTTAATCCTTTGTGTATTTGGCACAAATTCCTGTGGTAGTCATTGTGTTATACCCAATTATACCCAAATCAAATTATGTACACAGAAAATGTATACTTGTTTGGCATCCGGGTATTATGGTTTCATCTGTATAAGATCCTGGTGGATTCCAACAGGGTGTAATTGTTTGTTTTAAATCCCTGGCTAGCACCCGGCCACTAATGTAATGTGCTTGTGTTTATATATACAACTAGTTTATTTTCTTGATATAGTAATGTTAGTTAGAAACTGTCTCTTCACAACCACAACAGACTTGTGTGTGTTCCATTAGATGACATTTCCACTGGATCATGTGGAGATTTTTTTTATGAATTGTGCCTCATTATGTACTGCTTGGTATTTAGTTGTCTTTGAGAACTGGGTGATTCTGTGCCTGTAGTTTTTAACATTTGCTTGCTATGAAGAATATAAATAGTATGTGCAACGACAGCACGTGTATCGATTTCTTGAATACAGGCGATATAAAAAACTTCAAGCTTGATGGAGGCATGTGGTGGTTATTTGTAATAATCTTATCTGGTACTACTTAACTGTATGCATTGTCAACACAGGTGCAAATTTAATGTTTGCTATATCTGCATAATCATGTATATAAAATGTTTTGATTTATTGATTTAATGTCATTTGGACATTCATTGCTTTGTGGGTGTATGTTGACTATTTTATTTTTAGTGTGGGTCTAGAAGTAGAAGACATCATCATCTCTTGAGGAATAACACTAAGTAGTATTATGGTCATACACCACATTCCTGTGTTTTGTTTATATCATATGTTGGAAGATGCAGCTTTTATAGAATGTGTCTGATATAGATGAATGTGTGTAAATGTAATACATGCATTATGCATTCAGTTCTAAAGGCATCCATAACAACCTCATATGGCAAGTTTTTCTGTTGGCAAAGATGTGCCGGAAACGTTGCATACATACCGGTAGTCCAATTTGGTATTGAGTTGCTGACATCATGCGGAGAACATTGTAAATAATAGTTTTGTGATGTAAATGTTTCAAGTTGTCAGTGTGTGAATATCTGATGACCTTTCAAGGTTTGCATAAGGAACAGATAAACTGTCAGGTCAGATTGGACATGTTGACTGGCATCTGAGTCCAAAATGGAACAGAACAGCTTACAGCCTGATGGTTTGGTGGTCAAGTGATATATTGACCATGTTAGAGAAGTGGACGAGTGATTCTCACATATGTTAGTCTAGCTAGAAGTTGTTGCCGAAATGATGGTCACACTTGCTGAATAAAACTGTTCTTTGCACTTGTGTTTAGTACGAAATAAAAGTGTTAAAAGCTAATCATTTTGTTTTTATTACTAATTATTGATGCCGTCTTTGACTCTCGTCATTATGCCACCGGGGTACCCTTGATGGCTTTCAATGCTAGTTGCTGTACCATTTCCAGGATAAAATTCTTGCTCCTTATACTGCCTCCATTGACTGTTGGTGGGTCACAAAGAACCAGCTTCTGTCTGTCTGTGCACCGACCATACAGCTGTGGGCATGGTGAGAACTTCACATAGCACCTGCCAGCAGCTAAGTAGTTCAAGGAACCTTCTCCGTTAGTTGATTAGTAGTATATCTAGTATAACATACTAACCACCCAATCGTGGTTTAATGAAACCTTTGTAGTTGTTGAAATTAAAGTTTTTTTAGAAACTACATTGCAGTGTGCTGCTCTTGGGTGTGATGACAGCATATCAAGACATTTGAAGCTCCGCCTCCATTAGTTCACAACTCCTCAGAATTATCCAAACTTGAACAGTTTTTATAAACGTTGAATTCTAAGTTTGTTTTTGCTTTATTAAAACATTTAGGTGGTCTGTAGTATATATACTTTATAACATGATCTTATGATAACAAATAAAAGGAATAGGTCACACTAAGTCAAACAACAATATATATGCATTACCAAATGAGATGTGCACAAAGATTATTTTTGACTAATTCCCATCACAAGTGTGACAATCATTTGGTGGTTGCGTAAGTTCGCCCCAAAACATACTGCATTACTCATGAGTGGTGGTGGTTGTCACCATTATTTTATCGCAAGGAAAATTGCAAGTGGCACCCACCAAGTGGAACAAATGTTAATGCACACTGAATCTATTGTGGAAAAGTAGATATCAGAACTAGGCAGTGTGGTGGCTAGTGTAATGGCAACCATTTCATGCCAGTTGAATCCAGCAGCTAATTTTATTTTGGAGGCCAATTTGGATCACCTAAAATCTCAAGTCCCACACCATATGTGTTTTGGAGCTTTGGTTTGAACCAAAACAAACCACGTTTTTATGGACTTATGAAATCACCTGTTCCTTCAGTAGTTGAGCACAGCAGCAGTATTGGCCGACATTCTGAGCAGTGAACAACAAACACAACACAAACAAGTATCAACAGTTTATGTTACACAACTTGCAATAACAACAGTTAAATAACAGATGAGTATGCCCGTCTCAAACCTGAGGAATCTAACGTTGGAGGCTGACATTACGCACGTTTGCAATAATAAAATCTGCAATGCCTTTCCTAGCAAAGGCTAACGAGCAAATGTTCAACTAATTATTAGACATTTACTGTTTAACTGATGCGTCTACTGGTGCATGACAAATGTTTCCAGAGCTTAGTCCATTACAATTTTCAACGCAGTTGACCACGAATAAAGGGTGAACTGAAATTGTAGTTATGCAATCAGTGAATGCCATGTGCACTTCAAGCGAGTAATTTCAGGCACAAAAAGCATTATTTACAACACAACATTACGAGGAATTAAATTACAGAAATACACTGAAGACTACATACAAACTGCATAGTTTTGCACACAAGAACCATGTTTTTAGCATTTGCGGAAAGCATGCCATCACAAAAATAAGTCGACCCTGATTCTATACACTAATACATTCAAGTGTATTTCTATACTATTGTTATGTTAGTTAATAATAAATTACTAAGCTAACAGTTGCTTAGTTCATTACTTGTAACAGCTGACTAGAAATAGAATAGCACTTTTTGCAACGAAAACTAAATGCATTATTGTGTGCTTTTGGGGTCTTTAGTTGACAGTTTCAATTATTAAATTCCGTTAAAGGTGAATAACTACTAAAATGAAAGGTTTCAGGGCAAAACGTGATATATATATGTTTTACAAAAACTCACCTCAGAGTATAAATTAAAACTTGTACATGATATTGGAATAAGTTAAGAATACAAAATCATAGCAACTGAATGCATAGACCAAAATGTTTTTGTACATTTCAATTATGAAATTTCATCTTGTCAAAAAATCACCTGAATTGGCATTTATTGTGTTGACCTGAAACCATTCAAATATTGTCACACTGGCAAAAATATTTTCATCACAGGAAATAAAATATGAAGCCATTCGTGCAATTCAAATCTTCCATTTGTAATCCTGTAAACCTTGAGTGAAGTCAGAAGCAGAACATAATAACTGGCACAGACCGGTAATAATTAAAATCTTTTAAGTCTATTTGTAATTCGCAACACTTATAAATTGCAAGTACATGGTCCCATCTTGTCATTAGACACTGCGAATGCCAATTTAGTTTAGTTCCAAGGAAAACGTTCCTATCACAGAATTAGATCCATTTCAAATATATGTGATGTGTACAAAAGAGATACATTCACCAACCAGCAATAAATCAGCAGGCAACATGAAAATAATAGCTTTCCATGGAACAAAACTAAAAGGGTACCGTACAATCATTTCAACGTAAGTTCAACTGACTAGAATACACACACGCGATACATACAACAACAGTTCGCCTGGAATAGTTATCATCTCAAACATTTTAGTATATTACGTTCAGCTTTTGGTTAATTTCTCATGAGTAGAAGAAAACATTAAATCAATAACCCTGTCCAATGAAGTTTCTAGTGATATAGGCCAATTTGGTGAAACTGAAATTAAGAAATGAAGGTGATTTTTTATCGTAATATGATTTTGCTATTGGTAGTGATTATAAGTAATGAATAAACTTGCCAATGGCTTGGACAGTTTACAACCATCAAATAGTGGCACAGTGCAGTAACAAAACAGACATGTTGTACAGTAGAGGGCTGCGCATTCATGGGTTCACACAGTAAGTAGAAGGGAGCACAGGTGCTGTTTGGCAGGTAACATCAATTCCATAATAGCTTCTCGGTGCCATAGTGGAAGGCCGCCAGACCAACCGATATCATACCGACGACTGCAGCGCCACCTATCATCGTCACCCAACTACGAAACTGCAACACACAAGACAGAATCATTTTACACTGTGTCCAGAACGAGCCGTGTGTACCCTATCTATTCTATTTGTTACCCTTGGCTCTAGATCCTAGTTAGATTTTTAAATGTTGGATACTCTTTCACAACCTGCATTATGAAAACAATGTTTCCACGTTATACAATAAAACCTGTCCATAACGGTCATCGTCGGGACAAAATTACTGTTATAGGCAGGTTGCCATTATGGAGAGTTTCATGACTTGGATACTCACTAGGTGGAGCCACAGTAACATGAATGGTTACGTTGACGTTCGCTAGTTGGTACTCTCGTGAACAATACAATCCTAGAGTTAACAATAATATTAAATAATACACTACATAACTTGTTATATTTAATTGATATTCCTCGTTTCTTTTAGGCCATGGTGAAATCAATCACGCCCTCCAAGTAAAGGCGAACAGAAAAAGCTTTGATGTCCAAAAGGAAACATGAGGGTGTGAACGAGTGGAAGGCAAGCGTTGGCCCAGATTTGCTCTCCAGCTATGTCCATCCACCTAGTAAATATTACAATGGCCCAATTCCATCTGTGGCTACATGCTCATGGCTTCTCTGAGCTCACTTTGGACATCAATCTTTGTTGGAGTAAAGGAACCACATAAAGGCTGCAACAAGCAGATGACACCACATGTGACTCGATTGCAATTTGATAGTCTCCCGCGTACACGCGGTGACACCGATGTGATGACGTTTTATTCAGGGAAATTATGGATTCCTTTTGACCTGCCTGCAAGCAGCGGGTTGACTATGAATGGTTCGGTCCAAATTAACTGACCGTTATACGCAATAGACAGGTTACCGTTATGTACCGGTAGTGGGCAGTGCAGACTAATATGAAGTCATTCGGGATTTTCAAGTGACCGTTGTATCCAGGTTATCGTTATGGACAGGTGGCCGCTGAGACAGGTTTTACGGTATATGTTAAAACTGAACAAAATACCATGTTTTTAAATTAAATTAATTAAGCAGATAAAATGATGAACCTTGCCTACCTTTGGCGTTTTTTGTCTTGCTGCGGTCGTGCTGTGAGTTCCTATCATTCTCTGGAACACCAGGCGAGACATCTGTTCTTGTTCCTTTAGCTCACTCACGAGATGTGACAACTCTTGGTGGATGAGCTACCAACCACACACAAAATATTTCTTTTAACAGTTTAAATTAAAATAAAAAACCCAAAATGTGGCTTCTATATTGTCATTTTGTTTCATTTTATGACAGGTTGATTATAAGTGCATGTAGCTGTGATGAAATAACATCAAACCAGAATATTGGTCTACCCTGGATAGCTTGTGCTACTTAAGTTATGGGAAATTAACAGTCATGCACTTAAGCCGTTGCGCACAGCATATCTATTGGAAACTACACGATATACAAAACAATGATCATAAGCTGTCGATCTCCAAATGTCAATTTTGTTATCAATCATTTGAGGCACAAAAATGGCACGATTATCAAAAATTGTGTTTTAGGGTCTAAATAACTACACCAACATCTGCAAATATCATCCAGTCATACACATGTACAGCATTTGAAGTTGTTGCAATTTACAGTGGTATTTTGACCACAAACGTGCCCTAAAACATCAAATTCCATAAACACATGGGCCCTATAACTTTGTGACTTTGTCAGGTTGAGCCAAAATGGTTTCCAAAGCTGGCTTTTGACAAACAGCGTAGTTTTAACTTTAAGGTGATCAAACTTGGGAAAATATGTTTGCATGTATTGTATATGTATTGTGAGGAGTTGAAATTAAGAAATTTAACCCACTCGCCAGGAGGACTAGTAGCCTTAATATCTTAATATCTTACTCATCCCCATGAAAAATCACTAGTCCCAATTTTTGGTGGGCATCGTCAAAATGCGACCTTTTTAAGCAAATTTGTATGTTGACCTGCAATGCGCCTTAAACATAAAACGAACAAATAAATATCAATTTCATAATTGACGATGCAACATAATTATTTTATTCAATAATTATTAGTACTAAATCAGATCTGGAGGTTCTGGACGTTGTCAACAGCCGCATGACTCGACTCTTGAGTCCTCCACAATGTCCCCAGACAGTGTCAGTGAATGACATCTTTCAGGATTTGGGCAACTGCATCTTTATCCATCTCCGACTCATGAATCATCGTCAATGTCACCAATGTCAATGATGATGTTAGGCATCCTTGCCCTGGGCCCAGCATGGTTCCAATGCTTCACTGCAGATGATGGATCAAACTAGTCCACATCAGGGGTTTCGAGCAAGACTGTCATCAGATCTGACAGATGTGTGTGTCAGACAGCCTGCTTCTCCAGTCCGATTTCACAAACTTCATGTGGAAAACCCCCTTTCAGCATCAGCTGAAGAGGCAGGAAGGGTGAGGTTCAGGTCAATGAGTCCCTGTACATTGGGGAACTGTGTCCCAAATGACAGGTTGACTTCCTCTCATGACAGCTTCTTCACTGTCGGATAACTTGTGTAGAGAAGACTTGAGCTTGGTCCACTCTGGTTCCACTTTGGAAACTTCAGCACAATAGAAACTGCTCTTGATATGTGGGGAACTCAGAGTGTCCCACCGACTCTGCTCGGAATACAGTGGGTCTCTCTGAAAAAGCATGTTTGAGGCTGCTCCTGTTGAGGGGGCTGTTCCGACAGAAGAACTACAAAGAAAGGAGCAGTGCATCAACTTTCTTGCACAGTTGTATCCCATGAGCAGAATCCTTGTAAGTTGTTCCAGTTCCCACCATCTTCTTTTCCCATGAGGGGCCAGCAAAGTAATCTGTGAAGAGGGTTGACATTGCCACTTCTATCATTTAGGCATCCCCCTTGGCAATATTTTTCACCCCAACAAAGTGGACATTGATTGACCATTAGTGACAATACGGCTTCGGTGTGGTTGTTGTCAGTTGAACCATCACAGTTGACGGACACAAACTTTGCTTCAGCAACCATCTCTTTGATTTCATTCCTTTGTGCTTGAGCAATGTGATGGATAAACATTGCACACTGCTTGTCGTTTCTGTAGGTTTTGCCAATTTGTACCCCTTTCATGTCATCCAAGGTACACATCCACACAAAGTCTGTATGTGGTCTTGAGTGTCTGGCAATGGCATGTGCGTTTCTGAAAAGCTTACACATTTTGTCAAATGTCGCTTTTCCCAGTTGGTCCATCGTCTTGTCCGCCACACTTGATGCTGGGTTGCTCTCTGCTTTCTCTCTTAAAGCCCATTTCATATTGCTTGCAGAACTATTGTGAGCTTTGATACTCTCCAATTTAAATACTGGGGAGCCGATGACAAAACTGCCCTGCTTTCTCATACTTGCAGCAGTACTTGCACCCGACCTTCAACGTCGACGACTGTGTTGACGTCATGCTGGTCAGCGTCGTCGTCACGCAGTCAGCGGCACCGCCAACGCCAGCATGAGCAGTAACACCAGTGCCAGCAGACAAACTTTTGTATTCGAGCCATGAGAATGGCTTTAGCCAGTGCTGCTGAAATTCTCATTTCCTCTCACACACATTGTACCTACGCTTATTCACACTTTATCATTGGCACTTTTAGGGGGTTCAACCCTTTTTATGAAATTCCACATGATTTTGAAAGGAAACGCAGAAGATCGACGGTTAAAAGTTAGTTCTGCTCAGGGTACTATATTTGTACCCGTGTGCACAGATTTTCGACTACGTTGCCATGTGTAGTGCCCACTCGTTTACAAAATCGGATATATTGGGAACAAAGATTTTTATTTTTCAATACAATGTGTTACGTTTATGTATGTACGCCTAATTCAAATTGCTTGCATTTATATTGTTACAAAACGAGTGAAAAATAGCTACTTGCCCGGGGGACTAGTGCAAGCCAAAGGTTACTCATCCCCAGGAATTTCTACTTGCCTTGGGCAAGGGGGCGAGCATTAAGTTCGATCTCTGTCTATTGTGATTCATTGATGCATTACAGCCCTTGCAGTAACTGTCTGGAACTATGGTCATTATATACAATAATTACAGCATACCTTTGATTCAGGCTCCAATTTCAGGGCTTTGCGCAAATACTGAATGGCTTCCTTGAGATTCCCCTTACCAGCGAGACACTGAAATAGAATCACATGAGAGACACTGATAGTTTACAACTATTTATAATAAAACTTTTATTGCGTCTAAATCCTTGGAAGCCAAGCTCAGAGGCGCATCAAAACAAAAGGAATGGTCAATCTCAAAATCCATAAGTAGTATTCCAGTTGTCAACAGATGGGTCAAGGCGCTAGAGAGCTACAGTGGACAAGCAAGGTTGTAAAGATAATCCCGTTAATTTCCCCTCTCCTTGGTCTTCTCTATTTGTTTCCACGCTTCCTTCTTTTCGCGCACTGTTTCTGCAACTTCGTTTGAACACCATCCTTGTTTACTACTTCTAGACACTCCGCCCTTTCCCGATGTTGATCTTCCATATAGCTCCTCTGCAATTCCCACAAATGCTTCTTTGTCCCTTTTTTATTCTTCCTCCAGACTGCCAAAAGTATTGACCAATCTAAAAATCCAGTTGTCAAAAGATGGATCAAGGCGCTAGGGAGCTATGATGAATAAGCAAGGTTGTAAAATAAGTTTTTAAATGACGACGGAATTTTGTAATATTATCAACTTATCTAACACTATGAGGGAGCATATTCCAAAGAGTTGGTGCAGCAACAGTAAAAGCCCAAGTTGTAATGTTAGCGTTGACTCTAGGAACAAAAAGTAGGTCAGAACTAGATGATCGAGGCTGAATCGGTGTTCTTACAGGAGTAAGCAGTGAATGTACATAAGATGGCTGCTTACTGGACAGTGCCTGGTATGTAATGGTACAGATCTTAAATAGTATACAATATTGTACAGGAAGCTAATGCAAAGACTTCAAAGTGGTACAGAGTGAGAAAAATGAGGAGATCTTGTAACTACTCTTGCTAGACAATTTTGGACACGCTGAAGTTTTGTTATATCCTTGCTAGCAATATTATAAAGGAGGGAATTGCAATATTCAAGTCTGCTGCTAACAAGCGCTGTTGCAATAGATTAAGCAACAGAAAATGACATATACTGGCGAATACAGCAAAGATCACGAATATGATAAAAACAGCAGTGACATGTTTGAGATATGTGTTGTTGAAAATTTAAATTACTATCAAAGATCACTCCTAGATTCTGCACCGAGGTTGCTGGCGTGATATACTGATTCAAGATACGCGTAGGGAAAAAACCATCCAGTTTATTACACTGCATTGGAGTACCAATAATGAACAATTCAGTTTTATTTGCATTTAATTTCAACTTGCTGTCAGTCATCCAGTGGAAGATATCTTGAAGGCAATCACTAAGTTGGTTAAAAGCACTATTTGTATCCGGAGTAGCCAACAAAATGTAGATCCGAGTATCATTAGCATAAAGATGATGATCCAAGTTATGTCTTTGTATAACAGAGCATAGTGGCATGGTGTAAAGAGTAAAAAGTAAAGGCCCAAGAACAGAACCCTGGGGAACACCAAATAAAGCCAGCAGTGCAGCTGAAAAGCAGATCCTAATCTTTATAGTTTGTATCTATCAGTTAGATATGAAGAAAACCAGCTTAGAGCTGTACCAGATATGCCGTACCACTTTAATAAGCGTTCAATGAGAATGTTGTGATCAATCGTATCAAAAGGAGCAGAGATATCTAGTAAGGTAAGTGCTGTCATTTTACCATTATTAATATTCATTTAATGTCATTATGAACCTTTAAGAGGGCAGTCTCTGTTGAATGAAACTGTCTATATGCCGATTGTGACACATTAGTTAAGACATTTGTGCTAATGTGATACCTTAGATGACTTGCTACAACCTTTTCTAGTATTTTGGAAAGAGGTTAGAAATAGGTGTATAACTGTTTAGGTCTTGTTTAGGCAGAGATGACTTCTTAAGAAGTGGTGTGACATGGGCGTATTCGAAATCATCAGGAAAACAGCCAGAGCAAAGTGATGCATTTATAATATTTGTTATAGGTCCAATTAGTGTATCAAGACATGCTTTTAGCAGTATTGTTGGAAATGGATCAAGTGCACAAGATTTATTTGGGGAGGACATAATTATTTCCCTAACTTCATCAACTGTTGCAGGTTCAAATGATACAAGTAGAGAATTTACTTGTGGAAAGTCCACACTGACATTACTTAAATTATGATGTGGGAATTAAAGCAGAATGAATAATACTGATTTTATTCTTAAAGTGACTAGAGAACTAATCACATAGAGACTTAATTGCCACATGATCAGGTAGCGATGGAGTAGGCCGTCTGTGTAGAATGTTATTGATGCAGTTCCATAACTGACGTGGGTTATCAGACTTATTTATGACCATATTTGTATAATAATTTGATTTAGCTTCGGCCATTTGTCTGTCACAGAGGTGACCTATCTAATGGCGAGTGCGATTTGCGCCA
Organism: Paraescarpia echinospica; assembly: GCA_020002185.1. Lineage (NCBI taxonomy): Eukaryota > Metazoa > Annelida > Polychaeta > Sabellida > Siboglinidae > Paraescarpia > Paraescarpia echinospica. Next base: position 40,567,516 of record CM034541.1, read on the forward strand.
TACACGCTCTAAATAACGACGACGCCTTTTAAATAGTATAATTTCGGAAGTCATCCATGGACCAGGTGGCCTTTATGACACACATTTGAATTTTATAGGTGCATGTTTGTTAAGTAATGCATTGAGTACTTGACAGTACTATTTATATAAGTCAGATAGATGTTTTTTTTATATGTGATAAGGTCGGATATTAGGATATCAGCCATTAAAGCTGTAATGTTACAAAACATTTATTTTTAATATTATTTTTATTTATTATTTTTATACTCTTCATTGCATACCTGAATATATTATTTGTTAGAAGAATTTTAAACACATAAATATCTTAATTAAATTTTCCATGGGACGTTCCACAAAACCACTAAGTCAGCTTTTTCTAAGATATGGTTACTATGGTTACCACAACATAAACTGATTATTGTGTCACCACCAGTGACCTTATTTTCATATAAACATAATATACTGGAAATTAAGTAAAAATAGGATATATGTAGTTTTTAAGATATGAATTTTAATTAAAATATGACAACTCAATAGGAGCCTGTGTCCAAATGAGCTGAGGGGTGAAACTGAATGGATGAAACAGCAGCACAGGAAATGTGTCTGGTTCACTCACCCCTCTACCAAAGTGCACAAACAGCAAGTACAAAAGAACTGAAGTCTTAAACACTTACTTTGCCTTTCCTGAAGAGTGCCTTTGTGTTCTGTGGCTCCTCGCGAAGTACGCTCTCACACGACTTGATTGCCACGTCATACGCTTCCATCTGTAACAACAAACACACTCAGTACATGTCATCTCTCACACGACTTGATCGCTACGTCATACGCTTCCATCTGTAACATACACACTCTGCACATATCATCTGTCACACAACTTGATCGCCACGTCATACGTTTCCATCTGTAACAACATACACACTCAGTACATGTCATCTCTCACACGACTTTATCATGATGTCATATGCTTCCATCTGTAACAACATACACACTCTGTACATATAATCTCACATGACTTGATCGCTACGTCATACGCTTCCATCTATAACAACATACACACTCAGTACATGTCATCTCTCACACGACTTAATCACGATGTCATACGCTTCCATCTGTAACAACATACACACTTTGTACATATCATCTCTCACACGACTTGATCGCTACGTCATACGCTTCCATCTGTAACAACATACACACTCAGTACATGTCATCTCTCACACGACTTAATCACGATGTCATACACTTCCATCTGTAACAACATACACACTCTGTACATATCATCTCACACGACTTGATCGCTACGTCATACGCTTCCATCTGTAACAACATACACACTCTGTACATATCATCTCACACGACTTGATCGCTACGTCATACGCTTCCATCTGTAACAACATACACACTCAGTACATATCATCTCTCAAACGACTTGATCGCTATGTCATACGCTTCCATCTGTAACAACATACACACTCAGTACACGTCATCTCTCAAACGACTTGATCGCTACGTCATACGCTTCCATCTGTAACAACATACACACTCTGTACATATCATCTCTCACGACTTGATCGCTACGTCATACGCTTCCATCTGTAACAACATACACACTCTGTACATATCATCTCACACGACTTGATCGCTACGTCATACGCTTCCATCTGTAACAACATACACACTCAGTACATATCATCTCTCAAACGACTTGATCGCTATGTCATACGCTTCCATCTGTAACAACATACACACTCAGTACACGTCATCTCTCAAACGACTTGATCGCTACGTCATACGCTTCCATCTGTAACAACATACACACTCTGTACATATCATCTCTCACGACTTGATCGCTACGTCATACGCTTCCATCTGTAACAACATACACACTCTGTACATATCATCTCACACGACTTGATCGCTACGTCATACGCTTCCATCTGTAACAACATACACACTCAGTACATATCATCTCTCACACGACTTAATCACGATGTCATACGCTTCCATCTGTAACAACAAACACACTCTGTACATATCATCTCACACGACTTGATCGCTACGTCATACGCTTCCATCTGTAACAACATACACACTCTGTACATATCATCTCACACGACTTGATCGCTACGTCATACGCTTCCATCTATAACAACATACACACTCAGTACATGTCATCTCTCACACGACTTAATCACGATGTCATACGCTTCCATCTGTAACAACATACACACTCTGTACATATCATCTCACACGACTTGATCGCTACGTCATACGCTTCCATCTGTAACAACATACACACTCTGTAAATATCATCTCTCACACGACTTGATCGCTACGTCATACGCTTCCATCTGTAACAACATACACACTCTGTACATGTCATCTCTCACACGACTTGATCGCTACGTTATACGCTTCCATCTGTAACAATGTACACACTTTGTACATATCATCTCTCACACCACTTGATCACTACGTCATACGCTTCCATCTGTAACAACATACACACTCTGTAAATATCATCTCTCACACGACTTGATCGCTACGTCATACGTTTCCATCTTTAACAACATACACACTCTGTAAATATCATCTCTCACACGACTTGATCGCTACGTCATATGCTTCCATCGTTAACAACATACACACTCTGTACATATCATCTCTCACACGGCTTGATCACTACGTCATATGCTTCCATCGTTAACAACATACACACTCTGTACATATCATCTCTCACACGACTTGATCGCTACATCATACGCTTCCATCTGTAACAACATACACACTCTGTACATATCATCTCTCACATGACTTGATCGCTACGTCATACGCTTCCATCTGTAACAACATACACACTCTGTACATATCATCTCTCACACTACTTGATCGCTACGTCAAACGCTTCCATCTGTAACAACATACACACTCTGTACATATCATCTCTCACATGACTTGATCGCTACTTCATACGCTTCCATCTGTAACAACATACACACTCAGTACATGTCATCTCTCACACGACTTAATCACGATGTCATACGCTTCCATCTGTAACAACATACACACTCTGTACATATCATCTCACACGACTTGATCGCTACATCATACGCTTCCATCTGTAACAACATACACACTCAGTACATGTCATCTCTCACACGACTTAATCACGATGTCATACGCTTCCATCTGTAACAACATACACACTCTGTACATATCATCTCACACGACTTGATCGCTACGTCATACGCTTCCGTCTGTAACAACATACACACTCAGTACATGTCATCTCTCACACGACTTAATCACGATGTCATACGCTTCCATCTGTAACAACGTACACACTCTGTACATATCATCTCACACGACTTGATCGCTACGTCATACGCTTCCATCTATAACAACATACACTCTCAGTACATGTCATCTCTCACACGACTTAATCACGATATCATACGCTTCCATCTGTAACAACATACACACTGTACATATCATCTCACACGACTTGATCGCTACGTCATACGCTTCCATCTGTAACAACATACACACTCAGTACATGTCATCTCTCACACGACTTGATCACGATGTCATACGCTTCCATCTGTAACAACATACACACTCTGTAAATATCATCTCTCACACGACTTGATCGCTACGTCATACGCTTCCATCTGTAACAACATACACACTCTGTACATATCATCTCTCACGACTTGATCGCTACGTCATACGCTTCCATCTGTAACAACATACACACTCTGTACATATCATCTCACACGACTTGATCGCTACGTCATACGCTTCCATCTGTAACAACATACACACTCAGTACATATCATCTCTCAAACGACTTGATCGCTACATCATACGCTTCCATCTGTAACAACATACACACTCAGTACATATCATCTCTCACATGACTTGATCGCCACGTCATACGTTTCCATCTGTAACAAGATACACACTCTGTACATATCTCTCACACGACTTGATCGCTACGTCATACGCTTCCATCTGTAACAACATACACACTCTGTACATATCATCTCTCACACGACTTGATCGTGACGTCATACGCTTCCATCTGTAACAACATACACACTCTGTACATATCATCTCTCACACGACTTGATCACGACGTCATACGCTTCCATCTGAAACAACATACACACTCTGTACATATTATTTCTCACACGACTTGATATAAACCTGCATAATATAACATTTTTGCACTAGACATGATAATCTGAGAAACATATATGTATCATGTATTATATGCATCATATAATATTTATGTTTGACAACAACTGTCAATGTATCTTGATAAATCACCACATACAACATTGCATAAATGTTTTAAAATATGTTAAAATTATATCTAGCAAGAATTACAAAATGTTACCAATGTTACTTAATGTAAGTTAGTCTCTTTTTCAGTTAGTACTAATTGTTTATGGTAAAGTTAGTGTGAGATATAGCTAGTAGTGTTATCTGTTAAATGTTAGCTGTTTACATTGGTATGTTTACTTATTTATTATTTGTAACTATTCTCTTAATGTGTAATACATAACTTACACTTTTATTTTAATTTTGAATGTACTGTTGTTAATATTTGTTAATGAAGTACGTCTATGTAATGTGACATGGTGGCTTGCACATCAGCAATCTTTTAGGTATTACTACACGTCTCCATGGATCAATCACATTTACCAACAATTATCATGTATTGTAAATGTACTACAGTGCAACACGCTTATAACAAACATGGATACAATGAATTGACGGATATAATGAAACAATTTCTTACATACAGATTTTTTCCCTATCTTTTCCATTATAAGCGTTCACGCATATTACGAACACGGGTATAACGAACACCCTTTCCCGAACAAATTTCGCCATATAATGAATTTCTGTCCAAATGAAAATCGCCCGGTTGTTTGCAAATACTTCCCGCCTGTGACCTGGAAGCCATGCTGTGACCATGCAGAGCGCCAGTACCAATGTAATTAGGTCAATGAGGGAAATCATTCCTAACAGGGCTACACAATCAGACAAAGCTGCAGCGCATTGCCACTGGCTTGAAGATTTCCTTTTATCTGGTGCCCTAGTCAACAGCAAACAAATGTCAATGGAGGACTTCTTCAAAGCAGATTAACTGATGTCATTCTGTGTGTGCTAGGTCAATGAGGGAAATTATCAAAGGTGATTGTTAGCTTCGCATTTACGACAGTTCATCCGTAACAGGGCTACGCAGTCAGACGACGCTGCAGCGCACTGCAACTGGCTTGAGGATTTTCTGTTGTCTGGTGCCCTAGCCAACAGCAAGCAAACGACAATGGAGGAATTTTTCAAAGCAGATTAACTGGTGACATTCTGTATGTGTTGTACAAGAAGTAGTAGTTACCGCGGGCGTGGCTCCATCCTGCCGCGGCACAGATCATGTTTTAGTGTGCTTGGACGCGACGTGCTCGCCTAATTGTTTACATCATACTATATTTCATATCTTTTTCACAGAGTGTGGTCTGCGATCTTATACTATAACTACACTTAATAGTAACATTTGTAACTGTTTTATGTGTCATCTAAATAAATGTTACACAACAAAATATCTTTCCGTTTGATAGACACCTGGCGAATAGTTTAAAAACTGTCACATACAACACTGCCACCTAGCGGGTAAATGCGTACACGCATATAACGAATTCACGGATATAACAAACTCGTTAGCTATCCACAACAAAGTAGTTCGTTATAAGCGTGTTACACTGTATTATGTTCATGGTTGATCTGAATAAATTCTTTTCTTTTCCGTTCTCTCTGCTTTGGTCTTTTGTTTTATACTGAGCTTTATTGTATCACAATAATGAACTACACAACTGCAGGTCACACTGAAAACCTCTACCAAATGCTAGAGAAATTTGCAGCAGAATGTACAGGATGCCCCACAAGTTAATTTCCATGACAACATTAGCACACAACAGGTGAAGGACAATGTATATCCATGTAACAATCACCTAATAAAAGAAACAATTAATCAACCAAGCCTATTGACTGTTTGTTATGCAACCATACACTGTTAGCAAAAGCGTACAGCAATAATTTGGACAATCAATTAATTTCTGACTTGGTATTGTCTGCTCAGCAGGTTTTCACACATCCAACAGTGAGTAGCATCTTAGGTTTCCAGGAATGGTGGACAATTCTGCACTGCTATCTTAGCTAAGGAGGAGCGTTTCACTTTCATTTGAATGTTCAGCCCCATGAATGGTTAATTTGTACTACGACAGGAAGCCCTGCAGGTGTACTCCAAGAAGTGCCTCTTTGTGAGGCTAGACGGGCTGTCAGTTGAATGAATGAATTTATGTCGTTACATAATTACAAAGTTATTACAGATATTGATAAGAACATAAATTAATTGCACAGTAACTCAGGAGATTCTCTTGAAATCCCAAAGGGCTTATTACAATGACCAACTATAATTACTTACAGTAATCATGTGCAGTTCTGAACACCTATGCCAGATGACAGAAGTAAGGGGAACACTTAGCAATACACAATGGAAACAACAGAAAAAAGATCCAACTAAATCACAGACCAACTGAATTGAAGATCAGCAGAATTAAAAATAGCAGAATCAGTGACCTACTGAATAAGATGATTTTGGCTACATCAGAGTCAGGTGATAGTTGACTGACTTTGAGCCAGGTGGAAGAAGAGCATTTGAGTGAGAGCACTGAAGAGAAGATCACCTTTGAGCCAGGTGACAAATGACAGATTTTGTGGATGGATAACAGCTTTCTGTCATCTTATTAGCCTTTGAGCTAATAAAATGAGACAAAACTGTCTTTGAGTCTAATGACACAAGACAGCATTTGATGCAGACAGAATACTCCCTTTGAATTGGATGTTAGAGGACAGGCTTTGGGTCAGATGACAGAATATTGTCTTTGGTCAGATGGCACAATACTGTCTTTGAACCAAATACCAGAAAACAGCTTTTGAGTGCTAAGTGTTTGAGTGAGATGATAAAAGCAGCACTGACTTTGAGCTGTGCAGCAGCGAGGTTGTTAAAACATTTCACACGTATGTCCTGCAGCTGTTTCATCTCCTCAGGACTGATTGCATTCAATGACGTCTCATTTGCATCAATGATCTGCAGGGCCCTGAAACAATGCCAGAAATGTCACCATTGCCTGCTAGGTAGGCAGCAATGATCTCTATGTCCTGAACTAACAACATGCCATTACATATTAGTGTTTATCTCCCCAGGGGGTTATTCCTTAGATCCCAGGTCATTTTTCTCCGGTCAAGACTGTTGAATGCCCATATATGTGGTGCACTCTATTGGATACTTGTGAAATGAACACATGCATAACCTTTGACATACAGCCGGTTGGTTCATGCTGTTTTCGACTGGTGCTTGTAATCATATTTTTCGTTTCTTGCAACTGACTCATCATCTTCTTGGTTTTACTGTGTCTTACCTAATGGCGTCATCCCATAAATATGCAAGTGAAGTATACAAAATGTTGTTTTAGACAACATTATAGTGATTTTGGTTAGATATGGTCCGTGTGGTGGAGACCATGCCAACAAATGCAGGTGTAAATGTATGAAATATTTTGTTTAACATAGCTGATTAGCTATTGTCCTTGGTAACAATATTTACTCTGACAAATATGCACTGCATTTTGTAGAAACTTCAATGTAGACTGTAATAACCATAACTTGCAATTGTAAGTTTTTATTATAAAAAATTACATCTTAAAAACCAATACGACTCATATTTCATGAAGATAAATACTTTCCCCAAGATTTCAGCATACATGTATTAAAAAAATGCATAAAATCTAAACGTTTAACATGTAAGCAGACGGGAAATGCTTCGTATGTTTGTTTCATACATGCAATGTTTGGACGGCTCAGATGATCTCTAAGGTCTGAAATAATAAGAGCAATGACACAATCACCACCTTGGCTTGACGTTAATGATCTCTAGTGCCTGAGTTAATAACATCATTGGTACAATTACTGGCTTGGTTTGACATTAATGATCTCTAGCATCTGAAATTGATTTCTGATTTATAAATTTTAAATGGTTAACCTGCAAAAAATAGTCAGCAGGAATATTTAAGCCATCATTTAGTAAAACCACTGCAAAATGTGACTACCATCATTTAATATTTTCAAATTAGACTTAAATGTCTAGGTATATGATCAGGGGCTGGTTTCATGAAGCATTCGTACGTAAGAACCTTTGTATGAAGGAACTTTACATAGTTCACACTGCTACAAGCCTCGACATTAAACTTTTTTATCCAGTGGTCCAGGAGATTTGAAAAAGTTACTGGCCTGAACTATTTTGCCTACAATTTGTGTATTATAAGTTGAAACTAATTCTGGTGCTACTGATTTTCCATTTCAAAATTCCATTTCTGAAAATGTTTAATTCCATTTAATTAACAAATTTTGTGTTACAAAGTCAAATTTACTTTCCCATAAGGCACGTTTTCTTCAACTCTATCACTTAGCTGGCAAACCACACAACATTTTGAGTTTGGTCCCCACGGAGAACCAGGCAATGAATGGTAGGCAATTTTTGTTGCATTCATGTCAGTTGTTTACAGTTTAACTTCAACAAATGACATGATTTGATCGCACAAAGTGTACTTTTCGTACGACTAAATGCTATTTAAATGTCAGATTGTTTTTTTAATTGGTCAGAAAGAAATTATAACAATCCACTGTTGTGATTTTAATTTTGAATTCTGCATCGACTGGCATTGTGGAAAACAAAACTTCATAGCTTTGCCATCGGCCTTTGACTTTATGATGATTTGACTGGCATATTTGGTAAATCATCCGGCAAATAAAAGCTCAGCTTCGCTAAGTTTTACAGAACCTTTTAAAGAGCAGTATAAAGAACCTTATATTTAAGTTTTAGTGCCATAAAAAAACAACAATTATAAGGCGCAGGGCCTGTGCTTAATGTTGAGGCTATGTGTATCTTCTACGACTGTTCCCAGTTGCTATTTCAAATGTCCTCATAGAAACTGTCGTACAGTACGAATACTTTGTGAAACTGGCCCCAGAAAGGCAATGTATGTGGCATGTACTTTGTGTAGGAGGCGATCGCTGCACTGTGCTCTCCGCGGGAATACAGGAAGTTGCCTCGCTGTCGTTTCTGGTCGCTGAACTTGATCGTCTCATTAACCGACATTGACTTGAAGTTGGGCACACCGATCACATTCAACAGCTCTATCTCGTATGTGATTGATGCATCGCCTGGGATATCTGGCTCTCTGTCAAACAGCACATGTACGCAGGGTTAAATTATCCACAAATAGAGTAAAGAATGCATGTGTCAGTACTTGTGATTCACTTATCCATAAGAAAACTAATGTTCTAAACCTACACACAAAGTAGTAATACCGGTAATTGTTAGTTCTCCGTGCTGCTAATGGCTTGGTTGTCCTTTGGACAACCGATACGAACAGATTCACTTAAGAGATAGTTAATTCAACTGCCCCAGAAAAATGGAATTTCTAGCCTTCATTCGAACACCGTCTCGACTTTTCCTAGAAGCATTCAGCCATGCTGCAGTTACTGCATGAAGGCTATTTGTACACATACATCGATTACCATCTATGGGCCATCTTTGAATCAGTGTGCGTCGGTGTGGTCGGCGGTTACTGCACACCGCTCTTGAAGCAAGCAATACTAATAAATAGCATGTTGACGCAAACCGACGCGATATTTGGGCATCAAAAGTGCCCTCAAATCAATATTTTATAACAATGTACTGTACATATGAAACAAGCGACTGGTGCGATTGGGATGGGAGTCGGGATCGGAGTGCTTGTGCTTTCTATTGTCGCCATACAATCCGTTATTTGTTTGGTGATAACGAGTGGTTAGCGGTTAGTTACTTTGTTTTTCATCACTACAGCAGTAATAAATTAGGAAGCACAGCAACTGCACTCAAACGTTGAAGCCTGACTGGACATGCGCATGGATTGGAATGATATTCTCATATCGCGTATCAGTCCCTAGAGAACCTCCGCAAAACTACGCACAGGGCCGCACAAGGATTAGGCACCCTTCAGAATCGGGAAGCATATGTCTACGGGAATGGTTATTTGGAAGAAATACCAAACGAACTGATTCGGTAGTAAACTACCAAGTTAAAGGCATTCATATTCAACATATTTTTTTTATATGTCATTGATATGCATGCGTCTCGTGGAACGCAACAATTATTTTGTAGGCGTCCAGGTACTGTTTCTATACGTATAGGATGCAGGATCTTGCATCCCGTAAACCCCTGGTGATGTAGACAATAACCCCAAATCCCTATATGCTTTAAATGTTTTAGACTGATCAATAATATTTTCAGATATAATGTGTTGAAAGATTCAAAAAAGTATAAATGTAACATGAGTGACGGTGGAATTGCCTGTAAGAGGATGCATTATTTACAACATAGAACTGCCTACATCACATTTGTGTCATCATAAATGATGCAACAGTATCATAGAATATTGAATAGCCAGGAAAGCAGCTCCAAAACATAATCTTTGGGTGGCAATATTTGAGTGCCTTAGAGACAATGGTGAGAACGTGAATGGCTGCTACAGGGCTAAGGATTGTTGATGTTAGGTCGATCAATAAGTAAAACAACAAAAATAGTTATAAATACAACCTTATGAACAGCATTACAGTGGCACAGATCCTTGCTGATTTGTTTTGCCAAATACTGGTGCTATCATTAGTTCAGTGTATTATCAATAACTATTGATAGTTAAATTATATTTATAAATGATAGCATATCATTGTGACATTGACTATTACCTTTGATGTATCATTACATCCCATACCTTCCACGTTCGCCGTATGCATATTTGGCCTCAGTATATACTTCACATATCTCGTGTAATTCCATTAATGCGACTGACAGGTCCAATGCTACAAATAACAGAAAAAAATTGACAACATCTGCAAAAGAACATCAACACAGACACATCCTCAAATGGTTTAGCCCATCGCAACTTTGTGGCTCATTGACGTTCAAATTTATAAATAGTGTGAAAACTTAATAGCTTAAGTAATATGCAGTCAATTTACTTTTCTGTGCATACTTTTGATAAAACAGGATCTGGTCAAAAATAATTTAAAAGTTTTGTTCTTCCACCAAAACTAATTTTAATTTACTAAATATATAGTATCATACAGTGCAAATTTAAAATAAATACTTGTACTATTTATTATATTTAGATCCCATTTACATGCAGTTATATAACTTACCATCCTGGCAGTACAAACAGGAACTCTAGGTGAAAAAATGGGCCAAGAAGCCCTGAAGTCCTTTATGAAGGACTATATAGGTTGACCAAATGAGTGATAAGTCGGAAAAATTGTAACATTGTTTTCTTACATTCTTGTAAAGGTTGGATAGGGTGCTTTACACGGTTTCAAAATTATGACTCTGCTACACAAATTGGTGGAGTTATGGAGCATTGAACACAGTAGGGGTCAAAAAGTGAAAATGAAGAAAACGGCTGTTGAAGTTCTACAAATGGATTGCATGGAAATATTACATGCATGACATTCAAATGTGGCACACAGTATGTATGTTATGTTGCAATGATACACTGGAAGTACAAATGTACTGCTACAAAAAATTATCAAGTTATGCCAAATTATGTCTTTATGTGTAAACAAAATGATAACACAACATGACTGTGAAGGTTTTGCATATGCACATGGATAGCATGAAAATATTGAGTGTATGGCATTCAAAGTTGGCTTACAGTGTGCTTGTTATTACCATATAGTGCCATGATACACTATAAATTTGGTGCTTAGCTAATTACATCATTATACTTGTAATGGTACAAAAGGTGTATTACATCAGAATGTCTCACCCCAGTGTCTACAATGCATGAAGCTCACTAAGCACTCACTCTCCCACACTAGGCAATAAACAACAACCCAGCTACCAACAATAAAACAATAAACTGTAGCCATGAGTGACCACTCCAGCCAGTGGCTCACTGACCACATCAGTGGAAGTTATAAATAGAGATCAGTGCAGGAGGCTTACAGCAGTAGGGAAATAGTAGGACAATTTAGCATTTTGGGGGCCTTACAATAATTCAATCAAATACAGATTTCTTGTGTATAGAATATGCATTACCACATAAAATGTCTACGCAAAATCAGAGAAAAAGTTTTTAAAATAGACAAAATGTGAAAATTTACCAGTTTCGGGGGTGCTGGGGGGCCCTTAGAATGATTCAGTGTCAAATACAGATAATACAATAATGATTCAATTAAATACATGCAGTACCCTAAGATACATCTATGCAAAATTAGAGAAAAAGTTGCTGAACAGTTTCTGAGATATGGCGGCTAACGGCGGATGCAGAGTGATGGCATAAGTCCGTTGGACCTTCGGCCTAAAGGACTAACAAAACATGATATACTTTCTGACGTTACCATGAAAATGGCTACTTTACGCTTGTAAACTTCTCCTAGCTCAACTATGACAAAAACAACTTTTATTAACACCATCCTGCACAAAATATGTATAAACATAATTACCACATTTTAGGCAAGCTAATGGATTTTTTTCCACTAAATAAACTATGATTATCTGATATGCTAGGAGACATTTTTTCTGAGCCTACAGGGGGATGAGGCAATATTTTATGCTTATGAAACATCACTACCTACTGGGACAGGGAACTAGGCATTTTAATATTAAAGTATGAAGATTATCTGATCATCAAGGAACTAAGTGTATCTTGCAATAAAAATTGTCCTAACAACAAAACATTGGCGTCAGAAGCTGTTCAATATTGAGGGGGACTAACATAATTTTGAAAACCTCAAATTGAACCTTTGAACCTTACACAAAGCATTCAGCCCCACCTTCAGACATCAAACTGCACCTCCTTGATGCTCACCAAAAACATGAATCCTCACACCTTCAAAAGCATCCAACCAAAGCTCACCAAAACAAATTCTACACACAAAATTACCCATTCATCATCAACAGTACTTTTCACAGGTCAATTAAAGCTTTCAACTCATATTACCGACTTTCACAGGTTGACATCATGTGAGTTTTTGGGAAATATTGGGGGGCTGATGTATGTCCACGTTAAGGTTACCTGGAATGACATCGCCGTCTCCAAGGATGAAAGTCTGTTCCTCATGCAGATCAACCTGATAGCCACCACCCAGGTAGCCGGTTGATCGGATGGTCACAATATCGCCCCTCTGTGGTCGCGAGTCCAGCCCACATCCCTCATTTATTACCTATCCACAAGAACAGTGACGTCAGTACATGTCCTTACCTGGAATCGTATCATTGTCGCCCAGCACAAAAGTTACCGCTTCGCAAGTGTCTACTTTTGAGAAGTCGCTGAGATAGCCAATGCAGCGAATAGTGACTAGAGCACCACACGGGGGGAACGTGTCAATACCTTCACCTGGTTCTATCACCTGGGGAACACACCGTAACACGAATCTGTGATGGCAGCAACAAGTAATGTAACCCTACGACAGAAATAGGATGTCTTAACAAAATGGTGGTCCTAGTGTTTGGAATTTGATTGCTTGAATTTGGTCTTTCATTAAAATTCAGCAGTTTGTACCAGAAGAGAGGCTTTGTTGTAATATTTCTGCAAAGTTTTAAAATTTGGATCTTAATAAAAAAGTTATTGAATGTGTTGTATCACAGATTACAGCTTAAGATGTCTTTCCTGGAATAACGTTGATCTGAGATGGAAGCCAGAGATAGAAGTGAAGGGAGAAAGGTGGGTGCGGAAGGGGGTACACATGGAAGGAGAGGAGAGGAGATGGGAGAACACAGAGAAAATAGCCACACAGACAGACAAGCTAGCATAGAGACACAGGTAGGCTAGTAGACAAAGAGACAGCCAAGCAGACGGACAGATAGGCTTGAAAGAGAGAAGATACATGGTGATAAAACACCAAAAATACAACAAAAGAACATTCAAACAACTCAGCATTGTTACAGATGCTTTGAATCTGACACGATTACCAACAGCAAAACATCAATGACAGCAGACTGATGACAAATATAAAACAATGCAACAGCAGACAAAACACAGGTGCAATACAGATGCCCGCACAACTCTGCCTTACAAGTGGACATGCCATAATATATATATAAATTTATTCCTGTGAAAATGTGCAAGTAACATATTAAAACAGCATAACATTGTTTTCTTTACATGATACAAACCAGATGAAAGCATTAGCACCAATATTAAGCGATGAGAGAAGTGATCCTTTACTAGGCAGTACCTAGTTACAAGTGCCTATGCTCCAAACCTCCAACGAGGTATGGAGAAGGTAAGTACATACATTGGAACTTCTCTACTACAACCACCCTCACCACTCAGTGGAGCTGATCCTAACAGCAAGGTAACAGCTTGCAGTAACACTTTGCAGTCTGGCTAAAGTACAAAAGGGGATATTGACCCTTGGACAGTGACAAGTGCTAATCCTTCTAAACCTTCTGAGCAACAGAATAGATAGAACAAATCAGAAGATAGAAGTGGACCTGGGCAGAGCACATCAGCAGACTACGACATAACCGATGGACATCGCATATCACAACCTGGAGACCTTACGAAGGGAAACGATCTAGAGGAAGACCGACGAGACGGTGGAGAGACGAACTAGACGAGTACTGGAAGGACACCATCTGGCAGAGGATAGCGCAAGACAGGCAGATTTGGAAACGACATGCTGAGGCCTTCGCCCAACCACGGGACACTACAGCTGCACAATGATGAAGATGATAAATAACAACTCCAAAATGTGTAAGTTCAGCTTCAACACATGAGCTAAAATCCCTATATAGATAATATATACGCATAATAACATAATGTGTCAGCTTCCAAGAAAATTGGGCTAATGATAACCAATATATTAAGGCATAAATGTGTGGCCCACAGACCTAGTCCAAGTCACTTATTTGGCCCTCCATACAAAGAAGGTTGCCGGCCCCTGTAAACACACTGGTTGGCAAAGTGTAATAGTTAGCATATGGCAGGTTTTACGGTTTTGTGACTGTGACTTCACATTTTCATCAAAATTAAAACCAAACACTCCTAATGTGATTTTTTTAAAAGTATAATACCTATATTTAACAAATCAAAAAAAAAAGGGACAGCAAAAGTATTTTCCTTGATAAAATGGCTTAAAGGGTCACCTACGCTGACAAAATCAAAGAAACTCGTGTTTACTTGCCATGGATTTGACTTCTTTTATCGTTGGAGCTGTAATAGAAGCTTATATGCAACTGACAGTGATTCACATTAATCTCCCGTCTCTCATACACACAATTTATGCACATATATATGTATGCATTTAGAAATATCATTATGTCTTAAAATAAATGGTCAAATTGGTCAATAGCTACAGTACATCTTGGATTTAACATTACGTCAACTGCTCTCTGTCTCTCTCTGTCCTCTCTGTCTCTGTCTCTCTCTCTCTCAGTCTCTCTTTTCATTCATTTCTCCCATTCTTTTTCTAATCAGTCTCTGAAATTCAAGAAGTGTGTCCTTACAAATGGTCTAGGAATAAAAATAATGAAGTCTCCTGTTGTCAATGGTAGGTGGCGATAAGACCTTCACAAAGTTCTCCACCGACACAACAGAAATGTCATCTTGTGCAATAAAAACACTCTTCCACATGTACTTCACCACAAACTCTCCTTCTTGCAACTCCACACTTTGATTCCCTGGCAGAGACTCAAGTGAAACAACAATTGCATGGTACTGGACCAGTCTCCTGCCAATATGGAACAAAGTGATGACGAAATCCCCAAATTTTGGCAAAAGGCCTGATTGAGAATGTCACCATCGTGATCATGCTCACTTGTTTCAACCTGCTTGACCAACAGAACAAAATGGCTGGCCATCCAGAAGATTGGGTTAACATTCTCAAGGTCCTCTTTGTTCGATCACCACATGATCCAAACTGGGAAATTTGCTGGCTGTGATGGTGATGTGTCACAGTCGAAGACCCTGTTAACTTCCCTCTGCACGAGATGGCTACCCAGATTTGGATACACAGAATGAATCCGTCGTTGCAGAACAGTGGATGCTGCAAAAATCTGCCATGGCCACCATCTCCTTTGAATCTGTGGCTGATGCCATGACCTCAAGTTCATAAGCAACTTCCAAGTCTCAGTGTGTGTGTGTAATCCCCTGACTGGTGGTAAAATGCCACAGAAGCTTCACCATCACAACCTTCACAACAAAATCTGGAGACAAGTATTTTTGCCTGTTATCAGTCGATTGTTGTCGAAAACATCGTGTAATTTCTAAAATCATGGCAAATTAGGTGTTCAGTCGAGGAAACTGCGATCGTTTAGCGGTGCAAACGCCAATTGCCGACATAGAAAATAGACAAAATTCTGAAAATCTTACCAGTAAACAGTTGCTGGATTTTCAAATCGGACATCATGACCGACGTGTATGAATACAAAAGCACGCAATTAACTGCGGAACAAGCCGATAAATTGATGGATAAAAAATTGTGAACATAATTTTTTTGACCGACGCTCTTCCACCAACGTTAAACACTCCTATTTTGACACTTTGTATTCAACTACACAACAACTACACACTCAGTCACTGAAAATGCAAAATTGTGTAAAACATTCTTTAGGAATAACAAAGTACTAACAGCAGTTTTTCAAACGAATGTAATCGATAAATAATACCGTATGTTGGAGACTACTTTTTCTTGACTGACAAACGCGATGAACTTTTATGTTTTCTTCATCAAAGTAAAGCCCAAAATCTCAAGTTAAATTTAAATTTATGGAAAACAAACTTTTATGCTTCTTTCTACAGACCTGTATAAAATTGTTAAGAAGTTGCGCTTGATATTTTTATATCTTCGGTCTGTCATCTAGCGTTGCTAAAAATAGGAAGTTCGGTCTGTCAAGATTTAAACGATCACACACGCATTTCAAGCTCGCAACACGCTCAAAGTTAAAAAATTCAACTAAACTGTGTTTATTGTATCTTTACTATCATGTCATAAATGCCATACCAACAAAAACCATGACAATAAAAGGCTTTTATTGTCATGGTTTTTGCTTTAAGCATTGGGAATATTTTTGCGATGGAACTGTTGAAGTATCTCCATCACGAATACCGTAAAGCTTGCCATATACAATACAATCATACATTAATGCATTCTGTGGCTTATTTGACATGACCTACCCTCTTCTTGAGCATGTTGTGACCGAGAACAAACAGCCAGCCATCTTCTTCTTTGAAATGTTCAACTGGGGGTGACATCTCAGCATTATCTAGAACACTGTCAACTGAAGGGACAGGAAACGTTCATTAGACAGACACACAAATTTATTTTTATATAAATAAAATAAATTTTTCCTTAATTCAATATAAATACGAAAGAAATTAACATTAAGGTATAGGAATTCATTATATTAGACATGCTAACTTCACAAGAATCTTGGATCCCACTGCGTATATTCAGCAGAATTACGTATGGGTGTGTCACATGACCATTGTCATGTAACACACCTGTAATTTCATTCTGTTGAAGAAGTCCGCAGGATGTGGTTGAAATATACACAACAGAATCCAACTTTCCTGTCAGGTAATCATGTCTAATATTCATAACCAAGAAACCAGATCATCAATCCATTCAAGAATTAATTTTATCATGTTCATAAGAAAGTCTACATAAATATCTTAAAACAAGGCAACTTTAGAGAAGGGATAAATTACGCAATTTTCATAAGTCTACAGGAATATTTTTTATTAAGGCATCCTTAGTGAAGTAATTAATTACACCATTTTCACAAGAAATTTTGAAGAAAGTCTACATATATATTTAAATCAAGGCATCTTTAGTGAAGGAATTAATTACACAATATTCATACAAAGCCTACATAGCTATTTTAAATGAAGGCATCTCATTGACTTGCAGGAAACGGAACCTACCTGGGCCCGCAGTGCCACCTTCTGCTGTCTTATTGTCATTGTCAGCCCGCTCTATGAGTGGAGCCGACACCGTCTCGCCACACAGGATGTCCGAGTTAGGAACGTACTCGTCCTCCGACGATGAAGTGCTCGTGTCATCTGTCACTTGTAGCACCGCTGCCTCGATGGCATCGTTCACCAACTGGTTGGCGAGCTCACTCTCTGAGACGGACTGACTTGTTGGTTTCGTCTCTGCTGCACACTCAGCCATAGTCGACTTCTACAATCACAACACATTGATATGTTCAGTCACAGGGTCAATTCTGTTTTATCAATTCCAATTTTAAAATCAATTCAAAAATTCAATTCCAAATTATCAATTCCAACCTTACAAATCATGTACTCCAAATATATTTGAGTTTTATTTCTACTTGAAAATGTGTACACAATCAAATTCATTGGCTCATGTCTGAAGCTGCAAAAAATCAATTATAATTCTGATAATGTTCGAAAATCAATTACTGTTCTCCAAAAGGACACCAGGTGGCAGCAATGCAGTTTCTCTACAGAACACCACGTGGCATATATATATATGTACTCACACACACACACATTTGATACTGAGTGAGTCAAACTGTTTAATATAATTTAATGATAAAAACAATCAGATTTTGTACCTTAAAACAAGGAAGATCTGTAAATATTAAAATATTTGAATTAAAAGTAATGCTGCTTAACCTTGTAGATTTTTAATAGAATTGTGATGAGGGAGGGAGGGGGGGAGACATGTAGCAGAACATGATCTGATAGCATTATGTACACCTCAGGCTGTATACAAAATGGTTGCCAAGCAGAGAAGAGATAAGACATCCTGTCATGTTTAATCTGACCAGTGCATGTGCGACACTTGCACACACTCATGTTTGTCCATGGTCACATACCAACAGATTTCAGAGATATCTCGTCCTTTACAGGATATATGACAGAGCAACCGTAAATCCTGCCCCCAAACTGTCTATCTGTTGTCTAGATGGGTGATTTCATAAGAAACACTACTTGTATAGTAAGTAGATGTTCAGTTAAGTCGCCAACTCAGTATTTTTTACTCTGACGAGAAAATACACACTATAAAACAAAAGTGGTTTATTCAGTATCTAATTTATTATTACAAAAGAGATTACGTTACTGCCTTGGTGTGCATTTACAATACTTACTTGCTTTTTAAAACATGTAAAAGCCATTGCAGCAATTACCATCAATATCTAGTTTATTTACTTTGCTTATAATGCATAGTCTGTTTATATATATATATACATGAGCAGTCACGAAAAATGGAACACTTGTGTAACAATTGGGAGTGAAACATTTTCTTTAGCAAAATAATGTTTTTCCTATATGATGTTGTGGTATAGGATTAAAAGTGTACCAAAATGATAGGTACAAGATAACTTATTGCCTAGTGTTTATTATTTAGGATAATGAAATACATCATTCATATTTTTGTGTCGCGTCTGTCACACTTATAAATCTGTGTCCAGCAAAAATGAAGGTATGAACGCAGAGCATACTGTATTTTATGCAATGGCCAGGGCAGGCCTAGTGCGGGTAGTGAGGTAACTGGCTGAGGCGATAATTACTTCCAGCTGTTTGGCTTAATAAAACTGCCCAGCGCCTTCAGCCAATCATGACATGTCAGGATTAGGCCCCAGCCTACGATTTGGATTAGCGGTTAAGCCGCCACTTCCGCCTTAGGTATCTGTGTGTCATGTCGTGTATATCCTGATAGTAGGAGGCATGTGAAATGATATAATTCCCGCCATGCGTTACTGGAGGCATGTGAAATAATATGATTCCCGCGATGCGTTGCTGGAGGCATGTGAAATAATATGATTACTGCCATGCTTTGTTGGAGGCATGTGTCATAATATGATTACTGCCATGTGTTGCTGGAGGCATGTGAAATAATATGATTACCACCATGCTTTGACGGAGGCTTGTGAAATAATAAGATTACTGTTATGCGTTGCTAGAGGCATGTGAACTAATATGATTTCCGCCATGCGTTGCCGGAGGCATGTGAAATAATATGATTAAAGATAAAGAATGCTTTACTGATCCTCACACAAAAATGGTGTTACTGTCGGTGCAGCACATACAGTTACAAATATAAACATACAAGAGTAAAATATAATGTTGTACATATGGTATAGATACCAACATTAACAACACCCACATATGCCAACACCCACACATTTCTTACTGCCATGCACTTAGTGGGCGTCATGGTCAAGTTTCAGGGTTTTAAGACATGCTTAATATGCTTGACAAATGTGACCAGTACAAGATTGTTGATTATCAGTAGTTCTCTGTAGTTCGAGTACTGTCCTGTTGTGCATTTATTATTGTAGAATTTCTCCAGAAATTCATCCGTGAGTCAGAGGCAGGATCGGTTACACTCGACAATATACACTTGGACATGTTTGGCAGCCTGGCAGGGACATTGGCAGATCGCTGCTGCGACAACGAGAACTCTTCCGTCTACGCCAGTGAATGCTCGACACAGGTGCCATGACAGTACTCTCAGACTCCAGGTAGTGGTGGACAGTTAGTCGAATGCAAGGATACATTTGGCATTTGTTGGAGCAGGATATAGAACACAGTATGGCATCTTTTGAGAAGCTGCTGCACAGGACACATGCTTTTGTAACAGCAATCCATCCTGCTACACTTATGGCAGTTGCAAGTGGTTTCAGTCCAGAAACAGACACTTAACTGGAGTTGGGGCAGCACCAATGCGACGCCTTAACCAAGGGTACACACAACATATTTTATGTTACAGGTAGAGGACTTTAGGTATGCAACGCAGGACCTATGATCAGACATGTGTAACAGTATAGGTAATAATGATTTTAATAGGTAATAGATTGTTTCTCATGTCATAGTAATAGCTTTTATCAAAAGTAATCGATAATAGTTTAATTACACCTTTTATTACCTATAGCTGCAAATGTCCAAAACTTGGGTTTGTTTGCATGTTATTCAAACCGTGTATGTGGTAACAGCAAGGGATGTGTACACAATGTACAACTGTGTATGTGGTAACAGCAAGGGATGTGTACACAATGTACACACAATTACTGAACCAGTATTTACATAACAGGAAATGATCAGTGTGCTAATAATTTGATAGCTTCAGCGCATATCTGCTCAGTGAAACAATGCATAATTAGCAAGCCGGTTACTAATTGTTGGGATACACCATTGGAGAGGCTAATAATTGCTTCAACACATTCCTAACACACACACCAAAAGCTGCATCCTGGTGTTAAATTCAAAGGAAGTTCGTATTTAGGAGAGTATCCTTTGGTTGTTTTTAAGCACAGTGCACAACAAGGCCCATACTCTCTGCAAGAGAGGGGTGAATGTTTATACGGTTCTGTCATTTACTAAGCAGCAGTGTTAAGGGAATTTACTATGCCAGAGGCCCAGTACAGGGTATCCTGTTTGCGTACCTGGATGGTTCGGCTATGCTGCGGAGTGAATTCGACATGTCCCTTAAACGCCTCCTTAGCTTTTGTGTCTCCCCAGTCAGCTATGGGGAATCTTAAAGTCTTGTTATGAGCGGGCATGGGTAAGTTGGTAGTGTTTTTTCAGTCACTGAGCATGTATCCTTGTCTGCCAATCTCGGTGGAAATTATTATGCTTTGTGTGGCACACATGCATGCTGGAGGGTTAGCCCCAGCATCTATTGTTTCTATCGTTTCAGCAGTGGCATATTTTCACAAGATTAATGGGTTTCCCGATCCAACTACTAGTTTGATTGTTCAAAAGTTATTGCACGAAATTTTGGGTCTCTGCGTGATGTCCACCTGCCTGTCACACACTACCCATCCTCACTCGCTTAGTACAAGCTCTCTCAATTGTGTTCTCTGTACAGTACAAATGTACTATGCTACGGGTCGTGATGGTCCTTGCATTTAGAGCATACCTGCGAATAGGAGAAATGGTACCAAGGGCAAGGTGCAGTGTTCAAAGCTGTTTACATTTAGGAGATGTTATGCTATCTGGTGACCTTATTACAGTGTCCCTTGGTCGTTTTAAGCATAGTGCACGACAAGACCCACAATCTCTGCAGGTAAGGGCTGAATGCTTACAAGGTTCTGTCATCCACCAAGCAGCGGTGGTAAGGGAATTCATTCATGCCAGGGGCCCGGTACAGGGTATCCTGTTTGTGTACACGGATGGTTCGCCTATGCTGCGGTGTGAATTTGACGTGTCCCTTAAACGGCTCCTCAGCTTTTGTGGCTACCAAACTAGTTCATTTAAAGGTCACAGTCTTCGCATTGGTGCAGCTACAGCAGCAGCTTTGTGAGTGAAATCTGACGCACAAATCAGGGAAGCAGGCAGGTGCACATCGGATGCTTTTAGGAAGTATATCCGATTTGCATAAGTATCTTGGGTCAAAGGTTTGATGTGTTTCATACAGTGGGGTGGTCACAGGTTCCTCTTGGTGACCTTGTGGCGGAATGGCCCCACCTTTTTGTAATTGCATGTGTCTATTGGTGGTGGAATGTTTGTATTGTTTGCTTAGGTTTATATTTAGTGGTTTTATACCTCTATAGCGACAAATAATGTATGTCTGTATATTGTCGTCATGTTGTAGGAATGTGTGCCTGAGAAACTTTGATGAGGCTGTACAAGGGTTCAGTTTCCCATCTGGTTTGCATGTTAGACATCACATTCCTACTATCTTTATGCCCAAAAGTGGCTGCATTAGAAGCAATCCACTTTCCAATAAAAAACGTCATCTTTTGGCCAATTTCAATTCTCAAACTACAATGGGCTTGTGTTGGTTATTGCATAAAATTAATTCTACAGTGGCAATTATTTTTTTGCTTCTAGAGGTGTATTGTGATGGTACTAACCAGGGAAAAACAGAAGTATTAGGTTTTCCATTGAAATGGTCGAATGATAGTACTGACATTGCAAAATGTGGTCCCTTTTTAAAAATTTGGTTGGAAAAGTTCCACCCAGATTTGCTTTTCCCCACAGAAAAATGTATTAATTGTCTGAGCCTGTCTTAAACCTCACACCTAACTTAACATACCCTCTCAACCGAGTTCCATAGATTCCATTCTAGGACAAAAAAAACCCTGTTTGACTGACTTGGCGGCAACTGTAACAGACGCGACATAAACGACAAGGTAAATAAAACAAACCTTTATTTTTAAACTGTCTCTACTTGGTTGGGCTGTCGGTTTACATGATGTCAATCACTTTCGTAATGCAAATTGTGATTACTTTAACATAGTAATAAGTTAATAACTGGAGATCTGACTACATGAATTTCAAAATGGCTACCAGACAACTGCCAGTGTCTTAGCCATTTTTCAAATATAAAATTTTTTCTTTGATCATGAGTGCTTAATTTTGTGATATTTTTCTGCCAATTTTCCTGCCAACAACTGTATTGCTGATATCAGACTACATTAATTTGGTTTGTGAACTTATTTGAGCTATAATCCCATATTTCTTGTATGATTTTCTGGAGAGGTGTAGCACAGAGGATTATTGACCAGTCCGGAGTGTTTCTGCTCACTTTGTCTTGTGTAGTGGCAGGCAGAATACCAGATTTCTTTAATTTGTATGAATTTGAGTGATATTCAGATACAGTGTGTGTGTGTGTGTGTGTGTGTGTGTGTGTGTGTGTGTGTGTGTGTGTGTGTGTCTGTGTTCTTGCGTGTGCGTTATACCCTCAGATGATCTGAGTACAAAAAAGCATGAATAGCACGAGTCACCATGGGCAAAGAAAATGGTGAACAACCAAGATTAAGATTATATAATGTTTTATTTTACAGGAGTAACTGGAATTGTCTATGGACAACTATGCAGTACACCTTATTGTGAGTAGATTGCCAGCCAATTGTTGGCAAAATGGTGATCTTTGGGACAATACAGATTACAATGGTGGAACCTTTCAAGAAGTTGGCATTAATACCAAACATGGCAGGTAGATAGGATTATTTTTTAATTCATGCAAATAGTGCAATTTTTTCTGCCCATAATATAGATTGGGTCTTACGGAGTAAAAAATGTACCAACCTATTTTCACCCAGACCCCCGTTTCCATGGTAACAAAGAAAATGTTCGCCATTCACAGCGTGACAGATGCAAAGTTTTGAGGAATGGAATTGATTAATGCTTTGTTACTCGTTAACTGCAAATCAATGATTTTGTATATGTAAACTGCAAATGGATCAAGTGCTGTATAGCATATTTTTCTTCTTTTTACTTTTTTGAAAATAGGGGGGACAGAATTTTTTCAGTTTTCCCAAAATAAATTCTCTATGACTTATGTTTATTAAATTTCTTTTTCTAGAAATCAACTGAGGAAGGGTTCTGTGGCAGAAAAATATATTTTTAATGTTTAGTTAGCTAATTTCCTTTTTTTAGAGACACCCTAGTACACCTACCGCCCAAAACTTTTATCTTGTTTTACCAAAAAACAATGCCAGATTCTTACCTCAATAATTCAACAATGTGTGGGAGTAGACAGTTAGTTTTTTCACCCAAATATACGTTGGAGTATATATTCAAAATAAAAAAGGAGGCATCTAGATATTCTTTGTTTTGTTTTTTGCTTTGAAATGCTGTCGTCAAAAGGTTTTATATTTTTTTGTCAAAATAGCCCCATTTTTAGGTCTTCAAATAGCTACAGAAGAGGCAAATCTAGCTAAAGTTGCTTTTCCTGAGAGATAAGACCATGTTTTGTCCCTAACAAAAATGGGATATTTGTTTTAATAAGTTAATAGCAAAGCACAGAAGTTTATAAAAAGAAAGTCTTCCTTTTTTGTGACTTCACTCATAGTCATGTATATGTATGTATATATATATAATAAATATATATTACACTAACACGCTGTTTGGTATTTTAACTAAAAATGAACAAATGTTAAAATCTATACCTTAAGTCGATATCTAGTTATAAAGCTAGAATAAATGTCCGAATACGACATACACATCAGGGTTTTTGTTAAGAGCCGGGATCCGGGTAATTTACCCAGCTTTGGCAATAGTACCCGGCTATGGCGAACGGAGAAAGGGAGTTTTTTATTAGCACCCGTGATTCGCAAAACACTGCTTTCGAATGCCTCTGCATTACAAATTATGCTGTGCAGCGTCTATAAGTTTCACAAACAGTTCAGACATATTGCAACAAAACAGCGCAGTCAATGACTGTCATTTTTGTATTAATAAACAGCATAGTTTGTGTCCCGAGTTTCTGGTTCATGTCGTTCCTCTGAATTTACTTCCCACTATTCTTAGCGTTATATGTTATTCCCGAGAGTCCACCACTGCACTTTTTGTAGATATGCGCCCCTGGCGAACCGCTCAGCAACAATGTCGACCTCAGTGACCTTAATTTCACAGTCTAAGACTACGCTAAGAAGCAGAAATGTCATGGAATATATAGCCACATATGGGTATTTAATTACTGCGGGAGTTTTACAGAACTGGTTAATGCTAATACGAGTAACGCTACGCATGTTCGTCAACATCATGTCAGAAGTCCCCAAAACAAAAGTGAAACTGTCTTTCTTTCGCTTGTATGATAGGTTTCTTATTTTTTCCTGTGTATTCGGTGTATAGCCAAAGTTTTTTTGTGCAGACTGACACAAACCGGAGCGTTATTTGGGCCGCAAAGTTGGCATAGAACACATTAGTGTATTCATATTTTATAACATCACATGCCTAAAACTATGTTGAATTGTGGAAAAACACACTGAGGTGTAAAATGTAAACACATATTTAGGCCTAGTTATAATATAACAGTGACATCTAGGTGGGTTTGGTTCCTATACGACTTAGGTAACAAGTAACGGGCTGCAGAATGCATGTGTACTAGGAAGCTTTATGTTTATCAAGAGTCCAACGATTTTCACCTATGTATAACCTGCCCCTATCAGATATTTATCAATTCTATTTTTAAACATGTTCACACTGCTAGAATTAACACAATCAACTTGCTATTTGGCTATGCCTAGCGGCAAATACAATGTTACAATCTTGTTATGTTGCAAATAACATATTTATGTTAATAATAAATCTTGTTTTGCATGAAAAGAAATGATAGACTGACAACGTATAATTATCAACTCAATGAACAGGGATGGGACTTCTGCTAGAAGCTATGTTTACAATGGATCTGTTTCAAATATAAAGCTTATGATACCACTGCGAAAGACTTAAACAATGTTAAATATTTATTTTGATAGTAATATATATTATGAAACTAATTTATGTGCACAAAAATCCTCCTATGCTTCGACTTGGAGCTGGATTAATCCTGGTGAGTCCTTGATGCATAGATTCCATTTCCACCATAGTGGTAGGAAATGAATGCTCTCATAGCATTGTCTACAGATAGCAGTGTCTGTAAACTCATAGATATGTAAACCTACATTAATAATAAGATAACTTCTATTGCACCTAAATCCTTGGAAAATAAGCTCAGAGGCGCATCAAAACAAAAGAATTGGTCAATCTCAAAATCCATAAGTTGTCAACAGATGGGTCAAGGCGCTAGGGAGCTACGGTGGATAAGCAAAGTTGTAAAGATACGTTTTAAAATGACGACGGAATTTTGTAATTGC
This sequence comes from Paraescarpia echinospica, assembly GCA_020002185.1. NCBI lineage: Eukaryota > Metazoa > Annelida > Polychaeta > Sabellida > Siboglinidae > Paraescarpia > Paraescarpia echinospica. The sequence goes on from CM034541.1 coordinate 40,594,181, forward strand.
ATTGAATGTAAACTAGACACTGATGTTTTTAAACAATTAACACAGATTGGAACTTAACTTACACAAGACAAAACAAATTGTATTATAATCCTGTTGTATACGTAGTGGTCCACGATTCGGCAATGAGCTGTCACTTGGACAAGGCTTGTTATGCCGTCCCTGCCTTGGAGGTCATGGTCCCTGCTATCAGCACACTTAACAAAAACCCTGCACATGTATACATACCCACCAGACCCATAGCCAGGGGGGTTCACTGGGTTCATGTGAACCCCCCTTTCCCCAAAATATGAACCCCCCTCAAAATTGCATCTTTAAATTGTGAAACACTAATTTTTTTTCCATGTTTCTGAAAAGCGTTAACCCCCCTCCTAAAAGCTGATGGATAGTGTTCAAGCATTACAAGGAATGCTAAGAAAGCCTGATTTGTACAGATGTTAAAGGGAGTACCCTTATCTATTAAGTGATCTTTAGTGATTAAATGGGAGCCTGGCTGAGGGATCTGTCATGTGTGAAAAGGGAAACTAGAGAAATGTGTGTCAAAGGACCATTGCATCCAATTGGCCAAAAGGACTTCACACTCTTCCAGGGTCTCCTGTTATGTAAACGCATGAGGTACCAAATACACAAGAAGCCAGTTTTACACAAAATGTAAAATTACAAGTCCTAATTGTAGTCACTCAGAGGTGACAGATCTATGCAGACAAAATGCTGGTGAATGACCGGGATGACGATGATTTAACAATTATGAGCACATAAATGAATCCATATAAAATAATTCATTACGAGACGAGGTGTGGCTTTTTATTTTTAGTATCCTGATTAAGGTAACTATCGACTGTCAAAGAGGCTATTCTGAACAATCAACAACTGAAGAGGTGTAGCGAGTGTATTTCTTACAAGCTGCAAACCCGGTACACAAACCCATCTGGCTTAACACAAATCATAATTTTCCACTATTGCGCTGAAACGCAAATTTTGACGAATAATTGTATTTAATCAATACACAATAAAGTTTAGCTTCACCTATTTTGAAATGTGCGTGCTGATGAGAAATCGTGTAATTGTGTGGCTGTATGGTAGCCGAAATACTGTGGTTGCTAGTTGCACGTTTGTATACCTCAGAAAGGGGAGCCTTATCGCTGATGAGGAGGCAAGAATGTGTAAAAGGCCTTTATTATCAATTACTATGTCCATTTTGTGTTCTGTATAGTTGTAAAATACAGTTTGTATTTCCTGGAGTCTGTGTGGAGTACAGGATATGGTACTTGACTGTTTGACACATAGAATTTAATTCAAATTCCACAAGAGGAAAATAATGTGTCTACCCCTGGGGGTACTCTTATATTTACTGGGCATGTTTTATAAAGGTTTGTTAATTTACTAACTTAATTATGTTTATGATAAATTATGGAACTTTTGCACATCAGATCATATAAATATAATGTATTAATTGAGTCAAAACCAGATTGTAAATGTTACACTTTAACTGTTTATTCTGAAAAATAACTCCTCGGTGCCTCGTTTATTATATTAATATGAATATATTCAAAACAATTGCACACACTGTGAAGGGTTTCGAGTAAATAATTCAGTTATGTTAAAAATATACTATCACTGCCTGTTGGCTTTTATGAATACAATTGGGTGTCAATTAGGCTTAATCAGGCAACAAAATGGGACCAATCTGCACAGACTACATTAGTCCCAATTGTCTGAAAATGCACCCCCAAAACGACCTCGTTATGGGCCTGCTGGGGATGCTAATGTGGTGTTTGTATACAAGATGAAAGAATATAAGATGAAACCACCAGGTCCATCAATCTCACACCCACTTCATTGTTCTTCCAGTTAGAAGTGTAACCTTCTGCATTATGAGCCCCCACGTGAACATGTGGGGCTCTCTGCATTGTGACAAAATATAACCCCATACGAACTTGTGGCGCTCCCTGGAGTCTGAATTGGTAAAATGTGAACCCCCATTGTGAAAAGCTGGCTATGGGCCTGCCCACCCACTCACACCATACACACAGAGCTCTACATACATCATCTATATCTATACTAGCTTGATTATAGCTAGATATCAAGGTCTGTGAGGGGTTAGGATGCTAAATGAGCTATGAGTAGAACCAGACAGCTCAGTGGCCTGTGCACCTTCCTTATCGCCCAGGTAGATTTGCAGATCTCCAACATAGATACAAAGCCATATATTCATACCTGCTGTCCTTACACAAAGCACTGTCACTATTCAGTGATACAGTGGTCCACAGGCTTTCAATGGATCAATTAATCACCGTCTTGACCAGACATGTCATCTTACGCAACTCATTTAGTACAGTACTGGACAAATACCCACCAGTCAACAAAAGGTCACGATCTGTATACATACCTCATTAGAAATGATTAGCATAGTAGCAAACCATGTATTTATAATATTGTTTAAGTAATGATATTAATCCATATATATATTATATAATTTTATACCAGGTATATCACAACAAATTAAAATCGATAAACAGCACATAAACTTGGATTAACGATGAATTAAATACTAGAGAAAACACTTGATGGCTTCTACACCAAACTACAACGTAAAATATACAATATGTCCTGGCATAATTACATCACAAAGTAGGAGCTGTACGGCAGCCTACCATGGATTTACACCATCGTGAGGCAATGGCGTCTGGCAGGACATGTGATGTGCCACGATGAAATGGCTAACCAAGTTATCCTTTGGAAACCTGACGGCCCTCAGACAAGAGGTCACCCGAACATGAGACACCACAGAGAGGAACACTGGCCTTGGTTGGTTGGCACAATGACAGACAGAAAACTGAAGAAACAGTTCATCGGATCACCAGGTTAAGTGGATGACATGAGTACCCGGTAAGTGTAATTTTGATTGGAGAAAAGGGTTAGTAGTAACCTTTTGGGAAAGAATGAGTGAGATGTACACTGCAGCTGTAATTGTATCAACAATTATTACTGACATTGTTATTTTCATTTATTTTTAGTAGATCAATATTAAAATCACCAGCTATAACTACTTTACTGTTTGATCTGTGTAAGGTGTTTTAAAGTATCTAGGTATTAGATAATTTGTAAACACATGGTGATTTTCAGCGAGATTTGTACGTTTCCAATTATAATTTTCTTTTTAGGATTCTGCCTACTTCAAATTAGTTCTCTTTGTAGTACATATAGAATAAGGTTGTCAACTCAGAGATTATAAACTGCCAGAGGATATCGTCAACGAATGGACCGGTGTGAAATTTGTATTACCACCTAAATACTGGGTCTCATTTTGTCTGTGTATCTATGTGACCATCCGGTACATTTCAATTATCAGATTACTTGTGATTGAAGGCGACATGTTTACAAATGCTGCTATTTGCACTGATGCAAAGTACAAGCATTTCAGTAGGACTAAGTTAGCCTCTGGTGGTACAACGCTGGAATATTTAAGAAAAATACATCCACAGTTCCTCAAACTAATGTAGTAGTGACATTCCTTGAGATATCAATACACTGTTCAGTCATTATGTTATGGCCTTTCATACAGGTAAATTGCCTGTGTTAAAGGGAATAAAAACACCTATTGCTTGAATTCATGTTATATTACATCCTGCTATCTATGTCCACGTCCACCAAGCCAAAAAAATTCAATGAATTAGAAATTCCACATTTTATGCTGTGCATCCGGACATTTTCGAATATGCATATTTTTGACGCGCTTTTTGGGATGCCGAGATGTGACATCATTTATGACTCAAACTCGCATCAGGCCGACTCTTTCCATGCATTCAGAGCATGTTTACAAGTATAGCTTTTGGGTCGAAACGAGCATCAGAATGCAAACAGATATTGTATCCAGCTACAGAAAGTAACGTGTATAATCTCATATCACTAGAATATCGATATATGAAGGAGTTGTTCAAGTTATCATAACAACTTAAATCAGTCAGGGAGTTTCCGCTGGTGCTGCTAGCTCAGTGGGTAGGCGCGTTGGTTTCTTGTCATTTATTTTACAATCGGGCGACGCCGGTACAATCCTGACAGCATGCAAACCATTGATTTTCTTTACTTTTTTTTAACGTTTTCACGAAGTAATATAAACCAAATCATTTTATACTATAAAGCACTGTTTGTAAATCATTTTTATTTTATAGTAATTATTTATTCGCCACAAAAATGAAAATATGGTCATTATATAACGATGTTTCTAAATGTTATTTATCCAAACAAATATAATGTAATGGATATATAATTTATTAATTGTAAATATATTGTACAGTAATATAGTGTAATTATATATGTGAAAACAGATTGTGATCTGTCTGGATAAATAAAATTTAGAAATGTTATATATAATGACCATATTTTAATTTTTGTGGCGAATAATTACTACAAAAATAATTTGATTTACAAACAGTGCATCATAGTATACTAAATGATTTGGTTTATATAACTTTGTGAAAACATAAGTGTAAAGAAAATCAATGGTTTGCAAGCTGTAACGATTGAACCGGCGTCGCCCGATTGTAAAATAAATAGCAAGAGACCAACGCGTCTACCAACTGAGCTAGCAGCAACAACAGAAATACACTGACTGATTTAAGTTGTTATGATAAATTGTACAACTCCTGCTTCATATATCGATATTCTAATGATATTATTAGATTATACACGTTACTTTCTGTAGCTGGATACAATATCTGTTTGCTATATATGTTTATTGGTGTAGATTATCTCCCGTTGGTTGGATTTGATATAATTATTCTGAAAACGAGCCCAGGCCAAGCTCGGCGAAACCTAGTCAACTTGTAGGCCCATTTGCATTCGTTGTTTTGAATAAAATTCTATTCATGTGGAACCGTAAGATAACTGCTTGTTCCTCTATGATGACAAGTGTTTGTATTACGTCGGAATATTGCACAATAACTCATTCCGACGCTCATTTCGACCCAAAAGTTGTCCTTGTAAACATGCTCTGAATGCATGGAAAGGGTCGGCCTGATGCCATAAGTGATGTCACGATACCACGTGATCGCCTAGCTCATTAAAATTTTATTTTCCGCGGGAATCGCTTCACAGACAGGCTTAAAATCGAATTTATGCTACAAATGTATTTTTCTGTATTTATTTAATGTTGTCAAATGTTACATATAATGTTAAACTTTGTGTACACATGGAAAAAGGATTTTAACTAATGCATTATTTCTATTTCCTTTAAATGAAGCTTCAAGCATACACGATTTTAAATGAATGGTTAACAAAATATGCCCATATAACATTGATTGTATTTGCAATCTTTTCCTTTAAACAAGCATTTTCATAGTATTCATTTACGCATACATGACGATGCACCTGTTTGTCATTAAACTCCTACATGCCACCCAAACAAGAAAGCAATGTGTAGTTGTGGTTCAAATGTCTGCTCGCGTGCAGTATGGGTACGGTCACACTCACACATAACATCACCAATCATTACAAATGACATAGAGCTAATTCCTGCAAGAACTAGTATAGTCCTGTCTTTCATATATCTATATGTCTGTCTGTCTGTCTGTCTATCTATCTATCTATCTATCTATCAGGGATCGAATTTAGTGGGGGTAAGGGCCTGCACTGGCCCCTAGACTCACTCCTACTAGTCCTAGTCTAGGGATCCAGCGGGCCTGTAGAAATGTATTGGTCATTAAAACATTATTGTAGAAAGGGTTGATCTAATTAGTTTCTTGACTTGGAAACATTCCACAGCTGCACTGACTTTTATACCGTTGTATCCACTCTGTCTACATTTTGGGTAACAAACATTTACAGCAGTATTCATATCAGCTAATCGTCAAAGTTGGCCGTTGTAAGAACCAAACTGTTGACAAAAAGTAATTACCCTGAAATGTTTTCATAAAATGTGGCGCTCACGAAGTGCACATGTCTAATGAATTATATCATTACTAAATCACCCAATACGTACCTAAAGGTAATGTAATGTAATTTTGGTAAATAAAAACAAGATACCATCAGTAGTGGAGACATCGTATCTAAACAAATTACGCTTATTGGATTTTTGGGAAAGGAAGAAATCTGTGGTGTAAAAACTGTGTCAAAGACGTGAGACTTGAGGTCCAGCTATTCAGAACGCTGGGCTGAGGCAGATACAGCTATGTAAACAGCTGAACCATCATCATATACCGAGGTGGGGGGTATTTGATAAAATATCTTGTAATTCCAGATATCTTTTTTGAGCTTGTAACTTGGGGCAATTTCAAATGCAGTACTGTCTCCTGCAGCTGCAGTCGGAGTAGTCCAATGCAGGCCCGTATGCTATGAGAGGGTGCAATGGGTGCGTAAGCACCCCTCCACTGAGGCAATTTTGTTTCCAGCATCGTAAACAGGTGGCCAACCATATGACATGATTGGCAGATTGCACCACCATTGGCAGGTTGAAATATGTTGGATAATTAGTCATATAACAACAATTGTGGTTATTTGGTTGAACAACCCATTTTTAACAAAAAATCCAAAAACTTACTGCCTTCTGTGTAGTCGGTGACCTATATTCAGAACCATTGCTTAGTTGGTGATTTTAAGATAGGTGGTAGGCCTCGTGTAAACTAATTTTGTCTGAAATGTGATGTTAAGCAAAAAATTACCCATAATTAACCAAAACATTTTCTAGCAAATGCCATGTACGATAACTGTTGATCTATATGGACAAAATATAAAGTTGTTGGAAGGTTGTAACCCACTGATTACATTCAGAAAAATAATAGTTAACATAGTTGCTTAATTACATTTTGGTCAAATTTGGCATTTTTTGTGACAAAAGTTACCCATATCTGACCAAAACCCAAAATTAGACCGGCAAAAACTCTGATTGTGTAATGCGTGGCCTTATAAAAGCCGTAAGCTGATCTGGAAACATTGTTATTATGTCTTATAGAGCCATAATACAATTTTTTGTTCAAATTTATGTCTAACTTTACATAAAAACACATTTTCTGACCTAAAAATAAAAAAGTCCAACAAACCATATCATTATCAGGAACACACATAGAGAACATCTCAAATGGTTAGCTGCATGTAACAAAAATACCTACAAAACTTTTTTCTGAGCACTTTCATCATCCTTGGCCGCCCGCCTACCATCTTCTTCATTACCTTGCGATGGCCGATGCTATTAAAGTCTACCAATGAGCAACTGACATATATCACAGATTCACAGAGCTGACAAGAGAAAACTGTCAGGTCTGAGATCACGATATACCGGTATATAGCCGAAACAACATAATCACTGGAAACGGCATTTGGAAACGAAGATCCTGTGACTCAAAGTATACACTCAACATTGACGACCTTGCAACAGACAGGGTCTAGAGATGGGAAGATTACAACACAAATGACTGTAATTGATTGATTGCTATTGAAATGTAAGAGTATGATTATTTATAAAATGAGTGCTGCACCAGTAGATTACAATAATAACATAATGACGTAAAAAAAATTATTGCCACCAATTTTATTCAACACAAACTCAAACATGATATATACCGTATTCATTCTAATTAGCGTACAGTACGCTTGAAAAATATTTGAGAGGCTAAAATATGTCAAAAAATCATCCCTATTAAGCGTACACCCAAATTTAAATAGACACAATGTTGTTGCCGGCCGAGTTGGTCACTTGGTAACTTGGATGATGCAAGAGCAGACCTAACTGTACCTGGTTAATTCCACCTGATGTACAAACGATTACTGTATAAGTAACGGTGTCCTACACAAGCAACGCAATCCACTGTAAGTAATTAAGTTGTATGTTATCTGAATTTTTTTTTTTTAATCACTGACATCTATGTTAAAACTCAAAGTCGCAAACATTCCCATATCAGGCTGTATGTATAGCGTCATCTGGTGGATGTGGCTAACCTGATTTCCAAGGAACCGTTTTTTGTTTTAAGTCAATTAAAATGGTCTAAATGCTTATATCTGATGTTGCATCTACTTTCCCATTCACAGAGATTTTGAGTGGCAAGCAAGCGGACTATGGCGAATACGGCACTGCTAACTGGCGAGCAAGTGGACGACGATGCCAGCAAGCGAATCCGGCATCAATCGTCGGCAAGCAAGCGGAGGACCTGTGTCGAATCCAAACCCATCTCGATTTCGTCGTTATAACTGGAGTTTTGCCTAACTTTAGTACCTCAGTGCGTTAGTTCCATCATTCAACATCATCCCAGGCATATTTATATTACGAAAATATTACCATATTTGTCCTAGTCTGCGCCGCTGTGGTCGTGTGTTACCGCATCGTGTGCAAAAAATTAGCGATATAGAAGCGTATACATATACCAGGATGCTATTTATGCCTCAAAAGTACGTTAAGATGCAATATTCCTAAACGTAAATATGCTGGGGATAATGTTGAATTTATAGCCTTGCATTCTTGTTGAACATAACAATTTTGTGACCATTTATCAATGTATCGTGTTTGTATTATCCCAGTTATTTTTATTCAATCAAGACAATATTTTTTTAACACTCGGTTGCTCTGCTCAGCCACAACGAAACTGCCTATTGCAAGAGAATAAACACTAACCAGTCCCTAACTACATTGTACATAGCTAGCAGTATATTCGCCAAGTGGCACCATCGTCTTGCTGTTTGCATGTGCTAATGGCGTACGCCAAGTAAATGTGTCGTTCGAGTTGGACACATTCACATTTCGATCATTCAAATATACTATACATGTTTAGTACTATTAAAGGGATTCTTCGTAAGCTAATATACATTTGAGGTGTACCGTATCAAAACGTATTAATTTCCCACAAGTAGTTTCTCTGCTTCTTATGTCTTGCTTGTTTATACATAATTTGGGTGTTATCTGCGCAAAAAGCCGATAAACAATTGTGTTTATGCGAATCATTTTGTTGCCACGTGGATGATTAATTTTGCAGCCCGAGAATAATTAATATTCATGTCGGCGCAGTGAACAACGCACAGACCGTTGACGTCACACACACAGCCAACATGTCAGATTCTGAGGCGAGTTGATTCAAGCAATGGCATTGTAAATAAGCAATTAGTAGACATATGTATATTGACATTTTTATAAGTGTAGGAAGCGTATGCATTGTTTATTTATCCTGCTTCCCAATGCCGTCAGCCGAGTAACGTTTCGATTAAATAGAATATTATAACGTCTGCCGACACGGACGGCTGCAGTAGGTGTCAGCTGCCGCTGGGACTGTCACCGAGTCTGTCGTGCCTCTATTACAGTAAATAACATAGCCTTAGGCAAGGGTCTCGCCTTTCTAGTTAGTAAAATTGCATTGTCCAGTATTTGACATGCAGTGAACGAAAATGCACACACAAAATTTCAGTATATGCAACCATAACAAGAGGATTAACCTGGTCGTGGATGTAATTTTTTTGCCTAAATCTGGGATTTGGGTATGTGTGTCTACAGGTCTTGCCTTTCAAAATTCCAGTCATCCGTTTTTGAAAAGTCCTCGTTTCCCCACTTATTTGAACCGAAACATAAAAATGTGAGATTCGTACATTCACAGACTGTTTTTAATGATACAGCTACGATTATTAGTAAACCTGGCTGGCATGTCATCATTCAATGTAAACGTTTTAGGTTTGTTAAAAAGTACACAATACCATGTTGCCACAGAATTTTGCGATGCACAAATTTTGGGCACCAGCAGATCTGCACTCTAGTATACATAAGTTTTTATCCATGAATATATTTAAAAAATATAATAATAGATCAGATCAAATTGTACTGCTTCATGTGAATAGCACATTTTATATTAATAGTACTCGCTAAAAACAAATTAAACATTTATTTTTGACATGTTACTGTATTCACGAGAATGGCCCATATGTATTATTAGAGCAAGAATAAAGGAAAATATACAGTGCACTCTGGATAAGGTCGAACTTCCAGGGACCCATGAAAATACTGATAAGTGGAATTTCTGATAACTAGAAAGTTATCAGAAGGTCCCCTTATTGGGACCTTTGCCCTGGACTGAGGAAAAGATTGACTTAACTTAGCAAACATTCACTTATGTGAGTTCGAGTTATCTGGAATGCACTGTATATGACCAATGCATACAGGTAATTATGTAGAAGCAAATTAAAAGTTTGCCAAAGTAATGGATTGGGATTTTAGTCTGACTGAATCAACATAACAAGGTTCTCTTGTATTTCTTTTCCATTTAGCCAGCTATACACTTGGTGATAAGTCCCATAATCCAATATCTAAACTGAATTAATCTGCACAGTGTTGAGTTAGTTAACTCATATTTAGGCTCAGTTTCCTAACTTCAACTTTGTTTATTTGCAGGAACATTGGAAATAGCTGAGCTGATGAAAAGAGGAAATTGAAGAGCTCTATTTAACAGTGCCATTAATTGGACAATGGGTCACCTGACATAAGATGATGTCCGACTTTGTTCTGCCCCATTCTGTTCTGTGTGACATCTATTGGAAAGTTTCAAATGGATGTGTGCATCTGATAGCTTTGTGTATCAAAATGCATAGCAGTGCTATTAATACTAGTACAATATGTTAACTGACACAGTAGTGTAGAAGATGCTGACTTTGCCACATTAGTTCCGTGTGGCTTCTGCTGGGAATATGTACATCACTACATTTCAAATGGATCTGTGCAATCGATCGATTTGTGCATCCAAATGCACATCATCCCGTCATTATGTTGAAAAGTAGGAGTACATAATAAAATTTATGCTTTCTTATGCTCATCATGTTTGGATTGTGTTCTACAGCATACTCTTCAAAATTTGTTGAAACAAGTTTGTGTTATGTGAACTATACTGGGAGTAGTGTATAAAAAGGTGTTGACAAAGTTGCTTTTACAATAATTTTGAAAATTCATAAAATATAAATGTTCCATAACATTCAAAATGTTTTAGGGATCTTCTTGAGCTAAATACACCAATGATGAGTGAAAACAGTGTTTTAAATATATGTTACTTTTAAAGTTTTGTAATTTTATAACTATTTCCATCATAGAATGGCCATTTTATTTGTTATCAAAATAGGAGTTCGAGAGAAACAAATTCAATATCTTTTATTCTAATTGATGGGCAGAACAAATAATTATTGCACTCCCAGTACAAAATAAAACATGTTTTTACACTGATGCAATATATTTTAATATTTTGTCGACAATAATGTTATGTTCTTTACAGATCTACATTTTTCAAACTAAAATTAAACCTTATGTAGAAAGGAAAGTACATAACCACCTATCTTACTTAATACCGTAAATTACTTCAGTGATGTATGATGTATTTATACTGCTTGCGGAAATAGCAGCTGGATTTATGGTGCACATAAAATGGTTTCATTATTATTTATATTTCTCGGCTTCAGTAAGTTTCTGTTATCTAAACGTTTTTTATTAAAACTTCACTTCAAAATGTATAGCCAGATGAACCTAGTGAAAATACATGATAGTACCATAGTTTTTATATTCCAACAAAAACAATGCCAATCATTCAATATGACATCGGCGTCGCCGTGCATGGAGGTGGTGTTTTTTATTTTAAATCAATCCGTCTGTCATGAACTGTCGCTATGCTCATTCTCCGTTTATTCCATATAATGTCCTTCTTTTCTTTGCTGAAACTGTGACATAAACAGCAGCTGGTTCACATTTCATTTTGATAATTTTATCGGTCAGGACTCATTCGTATGGTGGTGGCTAATCCATGTACACACATATTGATGACGTATTTCTTGCATCTATTAACTCGGCGTAGCTAATCAAAGTCTAACGGACAGTCCCAAATATTCATGAGCATGCCTTATACGGATCGTGAAGGTGGGCCCAAAGTAGAAACTCCACGTACGCAGAGTTATTTTTTCGATATATAGTCAGGGTCATTAGTGATTAATAAAACTCTAATGAAATAAAGGCATAGAATTACATGAAATAATCATATTAACAGGATTACCTAATAATTGCGTGCATTACAAAGAGATTAAAATTCTCAAAGAATCCCTTTAATGTAGGTTGCTTAGTGTTACCAGCTATTTATATATTCACGTGTGGTCAAGAGGATAAAGAATGCTGCAAAGTCTCCAGATGTGTGTGAAAACAATTTATGTAAAAAGATCGTCAAAGGTCGCAGTAATTTGATATCGGGGAGAGGACACTGCATTACAGATTCCCGACATCGTTAAAAATGGGGGTGTATGCTAATTAGGGCAGGTATGCTAATTAGAACGAATACGGTACATTAAAATAAAAACTTTTGTACTATAAAAAATTTTAATCTAATAAGGCCAAAATAAAATATAGTTGTGTTTCCTATAACATTGATTTAAAAAAATGGGCCAAGTGGCCCTGAAGTCCTTTGGACTAATACATCTATATGTGACCCCGGCTGACCAAATGAGTGATAAGTCGGAAAAATTGTAACATTGTTTTCTTACATCCTTGTAAAGGTTTGGTAGGGTGCTTTACACGGTTTCAAAAAATATGACTGCTACAAAAATTGGCAAAGTTATGGAGCATTGAACATGGTAGGGATCAAAAGGTGAAAATGAAGAAAACGGCTGTTGAAGTTTTACATTATATATGCAAATGGATTGCATGGAAATATTACATGCACAACATTCAAATGTGGCACACAGTATGTAATATGTATGTTATGTTGCAATGATACACTGGAAGTACAAATGTGCTGCTACAAAGACTTATCAAGTTATGCCAGATTATGTCTTCATGTGTAAAACTAAGAGGACAGATTATTTGAGAGCTTCACTTCTTCTCATGTGATGTATAGGAGAAAAATTGTGTCCTTTGTTATTTGCTATTTACCTGAATCATTTTGAACACTGTTAGTCACAATTATAACGGACTTGACATGGCAGCTGGTGAAATTTACAACAACCTTAGGGATGATGATGTAGAAAATGTATGTTCTACTATATGCTGATGACACTAGAATGATTCAATCAAATACAGATTTCTTGCTTGTGTATAGCGGAACTATGTCAACTCTTCTAATGGTTGACATTTGGTTGTTTCAGGTGTCAACTATATTGGGAATCTGTAATTATTAGTCTATATGGATACAACTGATTTACACAGTACCATGTCTACACAAGGCATGGCAAGCGTAAACAGAACAGCAGAATGCATTTGATATCAATAAAGTGTAGGATATTTCACTCTATAGTTGTCCAGAATATAAATTTTCTATGTTTGTCACCTACAGGTATCTACAGACAATACATCTTTAACCAATAGACACCACAGTCACACCATTTTATAATAATTAAATGAATATCAAAATAAACACAACTTGCAATTATAGAAAATCAATAGTTTTGAAGATAAAAAGTGTTAGGCAACTGTTCAGTCTAACAGGGGTCAAGTGTGTCTACTCTGCCTGGGCGCTGTGACCAATTAAAGATTAGTCAAGGTCTCAATGGAACAGTAGCACTAGGCTGCAGAGTTTAGTCATGGTGTTGACTTTGTGGCACATTAAACAAAATCTTCTGTTGGGGGTGGTCTCCAGGGCCCTTCTCAAAACCACATCACTAAATAATGTAAAACTTTTGCACTTTGGGAGCCCCTTAGAATGATTCAATCAAATACAGATTTCTTCCATATAGTGGCAGCACCCTAAGATACATCTATGCAAAATTAGAAAAAAAGTTGCTGAACAGTTTTTGAAAAAATAGGCCAAATGTTACATTTTTACCAGTTTTGGGGTCCTTGGAGGCCCTAGGGAGCCCTTAAAATGATTCAATCAAATACAGATTTCTCGTGCATAGTGGCAGTGCCCTAAGATGTCTATGCAAAATTAGAGAAAAAGTTGCTGAACGGTTTCTGAGATACGGCAGCTAACGGCGGATGGCGGACGCAGAGTGATGGCAGGGTAGGTATGTATGAAAAACATTATATATGTTTTTAATATTATTGCAAAAAAATAGGGTAGGCAGACCTATTGTAATATTTTATTTTTGCCAGTCTATATAAAAAATGACACATTTTGCATTTAAAAATTACATATTGTTTAGAAAAGAATTTTTTTTCTTCAAAATTAACATTGAAAAATAATACATTCTGTGAAATTTATAAAATATCACAATGTTAGGATTACTGCGTCTAAATAATACTGTGTTACTGTGTGGATAATTTTTCTAACAATAGTTATTTGTGCATCGTCTATCGGCCCCCTAACAGAGACGTCGCCATGGCCACATATGTAAGAGAGACCATTGCCTCTCATGCAATCAAACCCCAGGGCAACATTCTGGATATGCGGTGACTTTAACTTGCCCGACATTGACTGGCTAACTGACTTCACCAAACCAGCCCCTTACAAAGTTCAGTATGCCAAACCCCTCAATGAGCTCTTTCTGAATATGAAAGCCGACCTGGGTCTGAACCAAATAGTCCATGTAAACACTCGAGAGAAAAACGGCTTAGATATAATTTTCACAAACAGACCATCCCTTGAAAATCGATTTGAGGACATAGTCGGCGTGAGTGATCATGCAGCAATCCTTCTTGAGGCTACAGCTAGTGTCACCCGCACCAAACCACCCAGGAGAAAAGTCTTTCTCTGGTCCAAAGTAAACATCACAGAAATAAAGCCAGACTATCATCATCAATCCTTGACAAATTCTCAGCAGAATCGCCAGTGGAAGAGATCTCTCAAAGCAGGCCTGGAATCCCTTACAAACAGGCACATTCCAACTAAGATGAACTCAACTAGATGCAACCAACCATGGGTAAGCGCACAAATCAAGCGCCTAGCAAAACGTAAGCAGCGGGCATATACTCAAGCCAAACAAACCCACAAATGGGAAAGGTACAGCAGCTTGAAAAATGAGATGCAGCGAACTTGTAGACAAGCACACGACCGCTATGTCAATGGTCTAATCACAGATGGAGGTTCCAGCTCTGGACTTATGTCAAATCAAAGAGCAGCGACAATGTTGGAGTATCCCCCCTTAAAGGGGGAATGAAATGATTGAACAACCACAGCCCAAACATAAGAACATACCATTTACAGTACAAGTCACCATGATGTGACAAGTACAGCGTCACGGTATATTTTAAATAATTTGTCAAATGTAGCTACTATCGGCACAGGGCGCCGCCATCATGCTCCAGGAGCGTGTGGTTGTACATCCGGTTTGATTGGCGAGACGTCTCCCAAAGCTGTATACAGCAATTCGATATAGCTCTCAGAAAAACTGACGAAACGCATACAAACACATAATAACAGAACAATTTATTGCACTGCATGGCTACCGGATATACTATAAATGTTAGTAAGCAACTTTTCACATACTTCCACAGAAGGGTTCCAACAGAAAAAAACAAGTTATAGATGATGAATTTGACGTGTTCGCCGGCGGCAAGATTGGCAAAAGTCTGCGGTAGTCACTTTCGAACGCCGATTGCAAGCCTAAATACGAAAGTGATGAGCATAAAAAGACATTGAACGTCAAAACATAATTCTTGGTTAAAGCCACAGGTCCATCTCCAGTCGATTTGCTTACATATAACTATGCACCGATGAAGTAAAATGAAGCGAAATCGACCTGGAAGCTCGACATCATTGCCTTATTTGGAGGGTGAAGCGGCGCGTAGTAAATGACAAGCCGAAACCAGCTTGTTGTTGCCAAGGTGACTCGGCACTCACGAGTTGCGTTAGGTATCATTACGACTACTATATAGTCCCACAGTTCTATTTCAAAGTCTGCATATATACAAGTATGACGTATGCGAAATTGAAATGTAATAAGAAATGTGAATGTAATAAAATACAAATACGCGTGAATACTATGATATAACTCGGAATAATGAGTGCTTGTAATCCACCGATTTAGTTTACAGCAATTTGTGCCGGCATGTTGCTACGTCGGAATACCGCAACGTCTACATCTACGAGTCTATGTTATCGACTTAGTTGCTGGTGGGGAAATAAGGGGAAAATAACCTTCAAAATAATTACAAAAATAAATGTCAGCTACCATAGCCGGTATAACGTTTTGCGAAATAATGTCGTCATATATTAGTCAACATTAGTCACAGTTAGGACCAAGCCCTGTCAATCATGTATTGTAGGCATTGCCATTGGAATTATTAAATAAGTGACATTACAAGTATTTAAATCCTTAAAAATATTTGTTTACGATACAGTCAATAGCATACAACATAACGCTATAGTCATATCTGATATAATTAGTTATTGGCATAGTAAGTAGGTTCACATCAGTCAAGTAAAGTTAATCACCATGTAGGCCTAATACTAATTTATGTGTCTCAAATATTGGCTTGTAACAATGGACCCCGAATTGATGCTCCAACTTTGAGGCGACAGTTTAGCA
The DNA here is from genome assembly GCA_020002185.1 of Paraescarpia echinospica. Taxonomy (NCBI): domain Eukaryota; kingdom Metazoa; phylum Annelida; class Polychaeta; order Sabellida; family Siboglinidae; genus Paraescarpia; species Paraescarpia echinospica. The sequence goes on from CM034541.1 coordinate 40,610,576, forward strand.
AGCATGCTATCATACAAAGTTTTTTCTGATATAGATTGCATGACTGCAAACACCAATGTATGATTTTAATAACAAGGACATTGTATTTAATTTATTGACTTTTGAATGTAAGCCTAAAAAGGAAAAAAGGAAATAACGTCACAGGAAAAAGCCACAAAGATTACTAAATATATATTTTGTATTTACAAAGTTCAAATGTTAAACACATTTGAGTGCACATGCATTTTAATCATGAAAATTAACGATAACACACATATATCCACTAAAAAGAAAACATTGAAAAATCACTTGTAAATCGCGCTTGTGCTCCAATTTTAATGAATATTTGCAAGATTGTCTCATTTTGTTCATAATATATGGAAGTATCCAAACAACAAAAAATACCAAGCACAAGCTTCGAAGGATCCAGCAAAGGATTTAGCATGCGAGATGACATTGTCCCTCATGGTAATACAAATGTCACTTGTAGTGCTGCCACGCTATCGACTTGTAGTGTCAAAACATAAAGGAAGCCGGTGGTCGTGTCGCCAGTGCGACACTTTGTCGATGCAGTAGTTAATACAGACAATAGTGTTTTCCATTGAACATTCATCATGACCATGGGTATGCAAAGTTGCCATCGCAGTCCAGCAAGCATTCTCCGACTGACCCTGACCATGGCAGTTCTGTCACTGTAGCCGACCCTTCGGATGTCCCAGTCTCACTATCGCCATCTTCAGACAATTCTGTCTACAACAGTGAGAAGGGAAACATTGAAACGAGTAATGCAGAATTTGTTGTAGCAGGTGACAGCAATATCACTAATGATGACTCAAGCGGTTCTTACACTAATGGGAAAGAGAGAAAGTTTGCCATTTGTGAGAAAAACATAATTTTACTTTTCTGCACCTGCTAAAACACCAAACTGCAATAAACCACTTAGCCTAGCATCACAGTGACTGGATTTGCAGTGGTTGTGACCACATAATGTGTTGATGGCCAATCGTTCATGTGGCACTCGCAACCCAAGATTGGTAACATTTATGAGAGTAAATTACTGGATGGAAGTGGAGGGCTTGAAACACTGCTTAGACAACCTGACTGACCATGGGGTGAAGATTACCACACTTGCCACTGACAGACATCCCAGCATTAGACTTTGTAAGAGGACTACCAAGAAATAAAAGTTGTTGTCTGCCCAGAAAGTTGAAGTTGTCCCTTCGATAGGCGCAATTGTCAACCACCTGTGGTATTGCGCATCAGCTTGTGATGGTGATCCCCGCTTGATGAAGGAGATGTGGATTTCGCTCCTCCATCACATCAGGAATTCCCATTCATGGACAGCGGATGCAGAGTTGTACCAGTATTGCAACGTATACACAACAAGCGGTAAAAACAACACCATGGCTCACTGAAGTAACAGAAGCCTTCACTGTCCAGCCGCCCACTGTATGATATAGAGAGTGTTACGAAGTGCGTTAACGCTGGTGAACTGGAGAGCTTACACGCCCTCTTCCTCAAGTATGCACCCAACTTCAGCTGTCAAGGCATCATAGCCCGACTCCACTTGGCCACCATTGACCAAAACACAAATACAAGGTAAGGCTTGTGATATCATTCATCAATAGTGTTGACATTTGATGTTACAAAATAATGTATCAGTTGCTTGACAAAGCTGCACACTTTAGAAATCCAGCAGTGCATTAGAAAATAAACTAAAATGGCTGAAAATCCCTGCCTGTACTCAAAACAATGTTAGGAATACAGTTTCGAAAATACAATCTCACTGCACAAGAGTATGCATGCAAACAACAGATAAAATAATTATAATTGATGACATTTGTTTACTGTTACTTGAATTGTTTAATTATATATAAATGGAATTGGAATGGTATGCTTTGGAATTGCTTATTAAAGTATAAACTTATGGCCGTTTGATTAAAACAGAGAGAGCATACAAGCAAGCTGTTTGGTTTACTGTGTGCATGTTACAGCTATAGCCAGCTATTCTTCAGATATTTGTATTGTTATACTGATTTTATATTTATAATTTGTTCAATCAGTGGGAAATGGTGAAAACAGCAAACAAGCTATGGTATCAGGTGCAGTATTCAAATTCTGCTGGGTATGTAGTGAAGAAAGGGATGGCGTCAAAGGACTACAGCTTCCGAGGAGAAATTCTAGAGTGCATTGCAGCTAGATGCACGAGTGACCCAAAGCTGTGAAGTATGCTCCAAGTTGCAACATCGAGTAAGGAGGTAACTCTAGCAGAGCATGCAGGCATAGAAAAAACAGCAAAAGAGGAGGCTATGGCAAAGCAATGAACTCGCTTTAAGGAAAACTAGTTGTATCCATATCAATTCGGTTTAGTGCCACCAAATTGATACAACATCCAATTTCAAATGACAATGAATTTCTATGCTTAAATAACATTGTTTGAACATCACTGGCAGAAATAGAGAAACGTTTTAGGCAAAGTGGATTCTCACTACTGTATAGGACCTCCTAAAGTAAGGAACATCCACTTGAAAGCTTGTTTCCTAGTTGTGGTATGCAATGTGTTTTATTAGACACTATTCGATGTAGGGAACTTGGGGTATATGTAATTTACTGGAATAGTTTAACCAAGTCCAAACATGTTACTTATAATGAGTTTTTTGCAACAGACCACCATTTCTCAAACATCACACTGAACTGTACATGTATTTGTTTATATGACTCACTGTACACTTTTAATGTGACTCCTACGACGTGTGTCACAAAAATGATAAGGGCCATTACTATTAAAACTGGACTGTTACCATCAAGTTTAGTAAAACTAAAGTGCCATCTTACAACAAAATATATATATTTTTTAATCTGTACATTTTTTGTCAGTATTATGAAAGTGTACTACAAACTAATGAAGCAGCAAAGGATTCAGCTATGTTTTTTTTATATATTCATACTTCATTGTTAGTATTACATTTGACATTATCACAAAACAACATCTCAAAAAGTACTTACAGGGTAATAATAAAAAGAACACTTATATAGTGCCATAAATCTAAATGAATCCATTTGGAGGCACTTGATATATTTTGAAACTAGTACTACAAGCTTTGGATCTGTATCTTGAATAATAAGTATTTGTTTTCTTGACAGATGCCCCTAGTGTTGAAAGTTGAAACCCACAAATATGTCAAACTGGAACTGTAATGGAATAGTTTGTATGTATTAATTTTTTTATCACAATATTTGATCATAATGATGGCCCATATCATCAATAAACGTGTTACTTATTGATGTACTATATGTGCACAGGACTGACACAGACCCAAATTGTAATACTGTTAGATTAAAATGTGTCACAGTGTGAAGCGAATCAACTGAAAGAAACATTGAAAACTGGTGTGTGAATTTGACTAATGCATTGGCACAGTCTGCCATGTAGTCTTATTTATTTGTGAATTATTTCTCCATATGAATAAACTGTTGATATATTTCATGTTGGCTTCAGTATTACAAATCGAATTATGAACAGGGACATGCAAGACACTACAGATCACATTGTTGTTGCCAAAAATGGGATAAGAAGGCACCGAGTAATTCATTCTACCTTTCGGTCAATCTAATCTTACTTGTCCAGGGTTTTTATTTTCACTGTACACTCACCTGTATAGTGCAATGTCCATAGCTGAAATTTTCATAAACCCCATTCGCTTCTGGATACAGTGCAGGCTGGTATAACACGTCTGTTGTCTTTTCCAAGTCTCTCCCTTGACCACAACATGAAGTGACGTTATGCAGCTAATCGAATCAATTGATATGTTCTGAAAGTTAATTTATTTGCATTAGTTGATAATAAACAACCGTTATTTTCTAATTATTGTTATACTGGCAAAACTAAAAAAAAATTGTTTTATCAATATCGCATCATGAATTCAGTGAATGGGTTTATTTGTTTGTGAAGGCTGTAATAATTATGATTGTAAGACTACATTTCATGATGTGGTCTTGGCAACACACACACATAATATATATATATATAACATTTTTATTATTAAAAATTCCACTTAAATATTTTTGTATCAATAAGACATTGCAAAATGTTCTGATTATGCATCTATTAGTGCATAGTAGTATGTAATTTGTCTACATTTTTATATAAATTAAGCAAGTTGCTTGAACACTTTTAAATAGGGAATTAAACAACTGTATAAAAAGGATGCACACGTCCTGTAAAGAATAAAAGCAAGTTTATTAAGAAAATGATCAAAAATGGTTTGATGAAAATCATAGACATAGTATTTTATGAAGATAGAATGAACCTGAACATTTGAGGTGGGAACAAGAATAATTGCTCTATTTAAGTTTGAAATAGTTATTGCTAGAATAATTATTTGATACCTGTTGAACTACGTAGTACTTACCTACTAGCTACTGGTCGAATCAACGAGTCTGCACGCAAATCATACAATGACAACAGACCGACTTCCAAGTTCCAACACCGCCCTGTTGGTGCAAACCGTTTCGAAGTCGTCACTCATACTCATAGTCGGTAATGCAGGCATCTGCAAGGTCTGTCATACGGTGCTGTACGACAGGTATCTCCCTACAGCAAAGTGATTCGATGTGCGTCGACATTGGGACGCAGTGTCCACACAAACATCATGCGACATTATTAAGTCGCGTAACGTCTTCGTCGTCGATAGACCAACTGTCACTGTCCGACTCCCACAACTGAACCTGACGGTGACCCGGGGCCGGACATTATCGGACCGTGGATCGCACACTGGGTGAAACCCGTATGGCACAGGCCCTTTGACTTTGTGTGTGTCAACCGTAATTTCCGAGTGACAAGTCGAACTAGAGTCTTCATCTGTCGTATCGATTTTCTCCCAGTGATACGGAAGTTTTAAAAATCACTTTTAATAACTCGTCTCTACCAAAATCCTTCAACGTCTTTGTCAACAACAAAATAAAAATAGTCCCGGTATGCGCGCGCATCTAATATTCTGACCTTTGCTTTGAAAGCACCGCCCCCTTCTGGCAGCTAAAATCTTCGTTCGGGAAGTGCGACGTTAACAACGTTTTCATTGGTTATAAATCGTTGCCATTTAATTTCACATTTTTATTTCGAACGCGTATACACATTATTTGTTGACCTATAGTACACCTATATTGTATAATAGGGCACCACTCGTTTGGAACAAAGATGGCGATATGCAGTGCTCTATAGCGACGATATAGGCATCGAACAAAATCGTTTTTTCAGTTTGTCTTATAAATGAGTATGTTTCTGTTACCATTAATGTATACTTATATAGTATATATTTCAATATGTAGCATGAAACAGCTGCATTTCATTTCCCCTTTAAGAGAGACAGTCAGACCAGGGCCTCACCCAGAGACCCGTCCACCCGCCACTTGGAGGGATAAAATTCGAAAATTGCATTTTTGGACGGGTTAAAACTGATTGTGGATGGGTCTGTCGGGCTGGCCCTTCCATATCCGTCCATGCCATTTTTACGACGTCATTGAAACTGCCTTGAAGCCAGTTACAAAATCGACGGAGATTGGTTTGGAAAATTGACCACCCGGATCCCCTGGCCAGCTGCCTGAAACACACCAGAAACCAATTAAGGCCTCGACTTGCTAAGGTAATTGTCACCTAACCACTAGCTGCGGTTGCTTGAAAAGCAAGAAACACTTGCGTAGACAACATAATCAGGGCGGGGAGTTACAATAAGCACTCGATGATTACGACGAGACTCAATTGGACGGTTTAGTGAACTGATTTGGTGATGTTACGCAGGCACCAACTGAGTGTATTGCTGTAATTATTAGTGCCTGGGAAGAACCCACTCTTTCCGTTCCCAAACTACTTCCGAAACCTAGCCACATCAAAGGCACCGGCGACCATTAACAAGACAACAGTTACTATCACAATAGTAACTAGCATTACCACAGTGACCACTGCGACTGTTGGATCTGGCCAGATCTGGTGAAAAACTATAACAAGCCACTGGTCAAACAGCACTTACATCGTTCAGTCTGCGTTAAATAATACATATTTAATATAATTGGAACGAAAACATAACATTCTTTACAATGGTATAAAGTTTTTAGAAGTATTCCTTTATTTGACGAACTTGTCATCCATGATTTCGCAAACACAAGTCGCGGCAAATCGAAAACCCGCTCTTGTAAACATATTTGGATCATATGGTTTTTAATCAACCAATGAGGAGATATATTGGTCTTCATTGCTGATGTTACACGAAATCGATGCCATCAGAGAAACGAAAGTTACGATCAGTTGATGTATAAAGGTGTCGGTTTACCTATTACCAATATACAACTTTGTGCATCACCGATGCCATTTGTCAGTTTTCTGCTATTCAAACTATCTATGTTGTGTAATAATTGAATATGATTTTATTCGACAATGTCGCATCATTTTTTAACAGGATAGCCTGTGTGGCGACTGCTAGATTTAGTTATGTCTGCACTATTTTAGCCTGCTGCTGTGGTGAGTCCCGCTCGTCACGCGTTGTTTGGTTGGCCGCTTGGTGGTCTAAGGCATAGAGTTACGCTTGCTAATTAAATTAATTTATGTTTTAAACTTATTTAAAAATTATTTGTCAATCCAATATTATGTTTAAAAAATTAAACAAAATCGAACTGTAATATTTCTAGTATTATGATATGGTACTTGAACAAAAAAATTGAATGCTTTAAAATTCCAAATATTACCTTCCATAGTCCATTATACCTTGTATACAATAAATTTGTATACACAAAAATAGGAATTCCACATTAAATATGTTTGCTAATTTGTTATAGTTTTGTTAGCAATTTTGCAAATTGTGGCAATTAAATGTGTTCTAATGAAACAACTTATGTGTGCTATATTGCAAGTCGCATTAAAATGTTAATCACATGCTTTGAACAAAAATATACATACAAAATTACAAATTCTCATTTCATATTCAATATGTTCAATCGCATGTCTGATTGCGTTTCGTAGCACGTCAAAACAAATTTGGACTGGCAAAAATTTGATCCTGGGTGAGGCCCTGAGTCAGACAAAGTAACAAAAATCCAAGCCGAGATACTAAATGACCAGTTCTCATCGGTATTCACAAAAGAACCAGTAGGCCCCCTACCCAGCCCATATCCCACACTACCAGACATCAACATAACCGTCAAAGGAATGAACAAGCTCCTGGCTGAATTAAACCCACATAAAGCCACAGGAGCCGACGAGATCCCCACCAGAGTGTCGAAAGAAACTGCCGATGAGCTATCCCCTGCCATAACCCTCCTATTCCAGGCATCCATTCAACAACACATCTGAGATCAGCTTAAAGCAAATGTAGTACCAGCATTTAAAAAAGGCGACAGAGGGAAAGTTGAAAACTACCGCCCCCATCTCCCTAACCCCTGTCTTATGACATCCTCACAGATTCCCAGCATGGCTTCAGGAAGAAGCGATCCACAGTTTTTAGGAACCCTACACGATCTAGCACACACACTCGAGGAGGAAGGACAAATGGACTGCATACTCCTAGATTTCAGCAAGGCGTTCGACAAAGTGCCTCATTGCAGACTCATTCTAAAATACTACAGGGTCCGGGGCAACACCCTAAAATGGGTCGAATCATTCCTACATAACCGGATACAGAGAGTCCTAGTGAATGGAAGCTCTTCCAAAGAGACCCCCATATCAGGCGTCCCGCAGGGCACTGTGTTAGGACTGCTGCTGTTTCTTGTTTACATCAATGATATACCAAACTGCGTGACATCAAACTGTATGCAGATGACAGCCTACTGTATCGCAGAATCAGCAGCGTGGAAGACTCAGTGAGCCTGCAGGAGGACCTCAATAAGCTCCAGGAATGGGAGAAGACATGGCTCATGAGCTTCCACCTGGGCAAACAAATGTGAAATCTTAAGAATCACCAACAAAACTAATTCTCTCAGAATATTTCATTCATGACCACAAATTAGCCTTAACCATAGACCACATCCCCAAATCAAAACAGCAGAAAGCTAGGCAATTTGTAGTGTCTACAGGAGAACACCTACACAACACAGCAAAGTACCTAGGCATTAACATCAATAGCAAACTGTCCTGGAACCATCATGTGAACGCCATCACCAAGAAAGCTAATAGCACCCTTGCCTTCCTTAACCGAAACACCAGCAACTGCTCCAGACCAGTTAAATCATACTCAAGCCTTGACATTAAGGTTTTGAATCCACTGGCCCAAATGCATAATTTTGATTCAAAATACTTACATTCTGAAGGAGGAGGTAACTGTGCATAACTGCTATCGAGGCCAGGATAACTTTCCTCACGGTCAAGAGATGGCGACACAAGTTCATCTCAAAAGTAGTATGTAACATGGACACAAATTAAGGTTTAGACTTAACTTGAGAACTAGCAAGATTCATTTATTAGATATGCAGGAAATGTGTTCTATTCCATAAAAGTTTGGTGTTCTCCTAAGTAACGATACTAGATTTATCATTAGTAGGTAACATGGACAAACATTTCAGTTTGGTGTGGCGTCACTACCAGAGGTAGATGGGAACCAGCTAGAAGCTAATGTAACCTAAGAGCCTTATAGCTTAACTAAATTTCTGGCAAGGTAATATCCTGCTGCACCATATAGAATAGGCTTAGTGTATAAAAAGGCACTACGTAACATGGACATTTTTGTAAGAATTTTTTTAATACCTCAAGTTTTGACAAAAAGATCAAAACATACTTTCTTCTATGCTGGAACCAACTGAAGTTGGAAGACTGTTGGGAGCAATAGAAAAAACTTCACCAATTGATGAAAAAAACCAGTTGATACATTATCCCAGAAACACAGACACAAGTAGGTGGAGATCTTGAAACGCCAACTTAAATTTAGTAAAGGAAGAAAGAACTCGACACTTATCTTTATGAAAAAAAAATAATATTTATTGTAAGGTACAGAGGTCCTAGATCATTTGGCTGCATACAGGAATCAACAAAACACAGTCTAGGGCTTTATAGTGACAATTTTATTTGTAGGCCTACAAATAGGCTCCCCCAGTTGCCGGGCGATGTCTTCTCCAAGATTTGGTGGCCCGGAAAAGACCTTGCAATCCCACTACAAAGTACCGCAGTTCTGTATGCACGATCTGAAACAAGTTACTCCAGTGTTAATATACTATAATACGTCTAGGACTTGTAGGTATTGGTTAACACTACCATTGGGGCCGGCTTGCTGTGAATATGTATTGATGCATTTATGTTGTCGTCTATATGATATATGTAAATGAATAAAACTGAAATGTCATTAAGTTGGCCTATTTCAATCTACACTTGTCTTGCATTGTTGCTTTGCATAGGAGGATGTATGTGACAGTGGCACGTACTATACTATTAGTCAATATTTGTAAAAGTAAACTTGTAACGATCAGTAAACAAACAGTAGACTGACTAGTGTAATTAAATAGTCTTAAATAAATATAATATAGTGTAATTAAAGTCATAAATAAAAAGTAAACTCCAAACAAATACTGCATGAGAAAGTGGGATAACAACTAGGAAATTTGTCGTCACAGCTGAGGAATATTGCTACATGGTTGGAGGTAATGAAGACCAAGAGCAAAGAGAGTTCGGGCGGTCCAGTGACAGTGATGACTGACGTACATCACCAGCGCCTGACATCTTCATCGGTAGGCAACGTACCGATGTCGTCGGCAAAAGGAGACGGAATGGTGTTCAAATTGTATATCATTTAGATAAAATATCACCTACAAGGCGTGGATAATTTCTAATCAGTAATTTAGAATTATTCCTAAAAAAACAGGAAAAGCAAAATAACGAAAATGTCACAGTTGCGTGCCATCCAGCAGTTAAGCAACACACAAACACGCAGATCATCGGGGCCGAATTAAGTCCACAAATTTATATATTTTACAATGAAATAATGGCTAGATTTGATCTAAACACAGTGAACAAAGTTGTAAACTTTCTGACTGCGTACGCAATGAGACCATTTAGCCGACCGAGTGCGTAACATAAAAAAAAATCGGACAACGAAAATGAAAAACGTGCCTGCAGAATTTCCGGTGTCCATGTTGTCGTAGATGGATTCCTTTGTCGTAAATGAGTTCTGGTATTCATGATGTTGTATACTGTTGAAGATTTTTCTTTTATTGGAACAAATTCCTTGGAAGTAGGTAACTGGTAAAAGGACATGACAGGAGGTAACTTTTGTTAGGTCTGCACCAAAAACTTGTTATTTATGCTTCAAGAAAAATAACTTCCCAAATTAATTAGTGCCAATGAGCGATCATTTCATGACATGTCTGATATGTCCTACATTTTAACTTCATGGTTGTAGTGTTCTGAAGGTGTACGTCACGTAGAAAGACATGAAATATTACGCACCTGCGCCTGAAATATTACGCACCTGCGCCACCTGACATTTTGGTTGCGTTTATTAACAACTTGGGGTATTAAAATTATAATTATGTAGTTTAAAACACGTTTTGGGGTTATTTTCCAATTAAGGTGAATATTTTACAATCAAAAACAGAGCCACAGAGCCGGCTGTAATATACACTGGTTTTCCCGTGTCCCAAATATGACGTAAAAAATCAGGTCGATTTCGGGTGGACATCGTTCATACATAAAACTGGGTCGAGTAATGGGATATTTTGTGTGGATGTTATCTCTATGGGATGTATAGTAAATATTTAATTAGTCAAAGATAACATTTTTTTTATTGTACAATATTTATTTCACTTTTAATTAAGGCACCACAAGTGTGTACCAGTACCGTGTTCTTACCCATATCTAAAGAAGACAAAGAGTACATAATTCTAAAGTCGAGGCAGCTTCCAACCACCGTACAAAGTGTGTCCAAGGGACACGCGGGACCTAAAAAATGACGTCTCTCGTCATAAAAACCGATTGCGCTGCTGGTAGTTAGAAAATTTATTCGATGGCTTTGCACGCCATTGTCCGCATGATAAGTGTTGGAGTTTGGACTCACTGTTGATCAGAATTAGTATCTATGTTATGTTTACATTGTTCTATAACTGGGCCGGGTCTAATTCTAGCAAACTGCATCTGATAACCGATGCGATCGTGCTGTGACCGCCGCTTCGTCTCGGCGGTATTCGAGAACCGGAAACCAGTGGCCCGTTGGGCCAGTAAAATATAAGAATGGGTGGCCCGACAGCTTCAAAAAATGCGCCAGGCCATCGGGCCAGTATTAATGTCGAGGCCTGATACTGCTATCAAACATACGTCAGACCAACAATAGAGTACGCTTCTGCCATTTGGGATCCTGCCACCAAGCGAAACATCGACCAGATACATTTATGGTGACTGGCGGCGCCACAGCAGCTCAACCTCCATGCTCAACCAATTGCAATGGCAGTCCCTAGAACAGTGCAGATGTATTGCGAGGCTCAACATGATGCATAGTCTATAGAATTCAATCAAAACGGCCTTGTCGACATCCATGCCAGCCTATACACAAAGCCAGCCCGTACCCACTGCGCCACAGAACTCTTAACATCCATTCTAATTAATGGTTCAACATTCCCGAACACAGGCTTTCCAACATTCCTTTTTTATAGCCACAATAGACTAGTACCCTGAAATAATCTAACTGTCCAATCACTGAATCAGTTCAATCCCCCTCTCTAGATGCTTTCAAGTAGGGAGGTCGGAAGAAATCACGCAAACGCGTTTGCATTGGGACGCAATGTTAAATCGCCATGCATTTGTTATTCGTGTTTACATATGCACAGACATGCTATCATATATTAAATGGTGGATGTTATATGAATATTTATAGTTTATTTTCATGTTGTAATCATGCAAAAATATATGACAATTAATAACAACAAATAAATGACAACCCCCTCCATAAATCAGACATCTGATGTACTTCTAATTACACTGCACTGATCTTGCTGTAACTAACTGCATGTATAAACATTGGCTTGTTGGTGGTTTTTTGGGGTTGTTTTTACTGTATCTTCCTAGAACTATTTGTATATAAATATATAACATGATTTAACTTTTCCTGGTGGTGGTACGGTGCAACATTTTGCTTCAGCGGTGATGGGTATGCATGCTTTTTCAACATTTTATTTTCGAATGCTGCAAGGAAATTCTTTCTTAGCAATTAAATGCGGTGCTTTATGAATAAAACAAGGTGCGTCAAACAGGTTGTTGAAATCCGTTCAAAACGACTTATAAATGCCACAGTTTCTCGCTGGATGTAAAGCTGATCACCTGCCCCCTCTGATGCCTGATTGAAGACAAGAGTGTTCACATCTTGGACATGAACACTCACTACCAGCAACTCGTGTCATTCTGCCAGGAGTCATGCAGAAACATCAATGAGTTAATGAGTGGGACGAGTACGCCTATCTTTGGAGAATCTACTCGCATCAAGAAGGACAAGGTGTTTGGAATGCTGACAATATTTTCTGATGTAGATGCAGATGTGGAAGTGATTCTTCATATCCTACTTCCAGCCATCGCTGTTCTCTGCAAACGGATCTTTGTAGATACAACATTACATCAGATAATTCAAAGTTGCATAGCCATATGTATATACAGTCACGCCTCGTTATAACGCGCCCCGTTATAACGCGGATTCGGTTATAACGCGGTCGGTCGTGGACCCCGAATTTCTGCCGCCAGGGGGGAAATGGGCGCTATGACAAACTATATTAACACGGTAATAACTGTCAATTGTTTTATGTGAAGTTATCCCCGTCTTTGTCCACGGCATGTGTATGTTGAAAGACTAGTTGGCGGACAATAAATTTAACGTCGATGTACAACTGCAACGAATCAAGTGTGAGGCGCGTCACTACGTTGCCTTTGTTTATTCTGCACTGCCAATTAATGCTATCAAAGTTTCTTTGACTATAATTATGGTCAGTTTTAACTTTAGGAACAGTAAATGTGGAGCGAAGTATTGTTTGTTTTGCGCCGACATCAAACGAATCGTTTCCAATCTACTAGTCATGCTCATGGATTCCGCGGATCGCCAGTTCGCCTGGTTTCGGCGCCGGGCGGCTTGTAAAGTGTAATTGAAATTCACAAATACGCCTTGCTTAAGAATGGGTTAAATACGTTTTAATACAGCTTAGTAGGCAAGATCAGTAAGCTAACATTGCGTAACAAATATTAGCTTTTCGTTGCGATGAACGCAAAGCTACTGCCTGTACTGGTGCGCCAAAATATTAATTCGTCAACCGCATATGAATTGGTGAATCGTAATATTGTTCGGCACGGTAAATGTGCTATCTAAATTGGTATTTTGATATTGATTGAAAGACGAAGTTAAGCCAATTGTGAGCGTACTTATAGATTTAAATTCTTAATCAACTCTAACACAGCGTTTCTCAAATCATGTGCGTATTCGGCTGCTGAGTGCCAGGTCATTATTTTAGATATTACGTCAACGGTACCATATTATCGTTCAGTTGACCGTGGCTTGTTGGTCCGTTGTTTATTTAAAAACGGTACACAATTCATGTATTTTATTCAGTTCAACAGTGTCCAACAGTGTACGACATTTAAACAGACTACACACTGACATTGGCTGGCAGTTTAATAAGCTTCATAAACTGCGTATAGACTGCGCGACGTGCACACTTTGGTTGGCTTCGATGGCGTTCTTTGTGCAGCAGCGATGTCGGTCGTCGTCGTAGCGCCCCTGACGGCAGATATGGGAACGCGCCTCGTTTATAACGCGCCTCGTTTATAACGCGGATTCATTTCGTGGACCCCGACTACCGCGTTATAACGAGGCGCGACTGTATATATATTGCTATGCAACTTTGAATTATCTGATGTAATGTATATATTGTTGCCTGCAGTAGTTGGCTATCCTTTTCACTTTACTAAGTCCACACACACAAACCTACATATGTTTACATAATTATATGGTACAAGGCCAAAGCAGAATGTTTACATCAATGCATGCAATATTTGGCTATGCTTATACTCTCACACACACTTTACTAACTTTGCATACATGACGTCCACATGATTTTGCTGGTATACCTGCCACTTCTAAAACATGTCGGATTCTGTTGATATCCACATAATGTAAACCATTAAAGCATAACCTCCAACCTATGGGTAGCAGGCTTTCCAAGCTGGTTGAGTGTGGTGTATGACAATGAGCCATATATATTGTGTACACGTATATATGCTGGATGACGATTTGAAAGTGGGGGACCTGGAGATACTTTTGTAAGCTTTTCCGAAAGGTTAGTTGCTTAGTTAATTAACATAATTTTATGTAAAATTCCTTTTGTAAATTATATTTAAAGGAAATACATAAAATATCAAGTCTTAGTTAAGATTTTTGTAGTGTACAAGATTATATTTTCACATTTCCTTCAGATAAAAAAAACTGTCACACAAATTTATTCAATGACCTTTACATAATTGTCCTTAACTTCATCAATTTTTATCACAGAGAGTTAAAACCGGTATGGCTGTCTATCTCTTAAATATTAAATCTTAAAAACCATCTTTCCAATGGTGTATCACATTTGCCAATCTGATGAATTATTGCATTTTCACCGACCTCCCTATTTCAAGCAGTGCCTTGCCGACACTGCCGCAAACAAAGTCTAACTAAGAGTGACCCCTGTTTGTTTTTAACTTGCACATGATTTTATAAACAGTTAGGTAACAACCAGCACTGCACACTTGCCGCACGCAACAAAACACCACACCATCCACGAAGTCGTCAGTAATGACGGTAGTGGATTACTGGAACAGAAGACAGTGGCTCGGCTCGGTCAGGATAACAACGCGACGCTTTCCGTTTTTAGCAAAAACGCGGCACAGTACGTATGCAGTTATACAACTTATGATGCTCCGTGGATCATCGTTTTACTTACCTTGGCTTCCTTAGTTGCACATTTACTTTAATTGGCACACGTTTCTATAACTTCGGCTAGCTTTTTCCAAAAACCGCCGTTGACTACGCCAACTTGCCAAATAAAGCTTTGGGTCATGGTTGCGTAACATCCAAGCCTACATGGCATCGAGATGGATTAGTACGGGTCCGTTCGCCGTGTGGCACCACTTATTCTTCTTCTATTGAATCAGAATCACAATAATTTATTCGACCATAAAATACATGTTATATACAGCAAATAAATGTAAAGAAATGTATGGTCAGGGAGACTCTCATTAAGGGTAGCTTAATGCATTATGCATGGCGCTAACATAAGAGCCACCCTGTTGTAAAATGTATAATTTTAATACAAAGTTATAATATAACAATAATTATTGTATTAAATATGAATTTATAAGTAATAAGCATTAATTTACAGTGTTTAACACTAACTAATTAGCTAACTAACTAACTAACTAACTCACTGACATTAACTAACTACTAACACAAACTAACATTAAACAAGCAAAATAATACACTACAATAATACTATATCAATTACATTAATGTTAAAATAAAACTTACATTTATTCAATAGTTAAACGTTATTAAACTATTTATTTTTAAAACATCTAAACAGTTAGCCAATAACACCAATTAATACTAATTAACTGTTTAATAGCCCTATTGATAATAATAAAAAACGCAAATACTTAACCCTAAACATTATGAATTGGAGTTTCTAGAGTAAGTGGTCTAATGTAGGTACAACCTTTGTATCGATATAAATTGTGTATATCTATCTACATGACTTATTGTGTTTCGTACGTGCATTTATAATTTTAGTACGTGCTACACTACAGCCTACACCCTTTTCAAAAAATCTGACGTTTTAATACGTTTGTGTCTTTTGCTGTAATAAATATGTCATGCTTACGAAAGTCAACCCAAAATGTTAACAACATGTCATCCGAGCGGAATGCATCACCACCAAAGAAAAGAGATACATAACACAGTTCCAGGACATATGCGTTAAAGAAGTACTGAGCGACCCGGTGGCTCTCTCTGTCTCTGTCTACATATATATATATATATATATATATATATATATATATATATAGGCATCTGTACTGCACTTGTCACAATCTCATCACCTTGTTGCATTCCATGAATCTTTGTTACTATGATAAACAAGTCCTACAAAATAATGTGTATGTAATACAGCCCACTCTACACTTGAGTCATTATACTTTTAGACAATAAATTCCTGTCCGAGGTATAAGAATGTCCATAAAAGTTATATTTCACAAGACACCAAATTTCTTTTTATTGTGCAGTGTTAACATGTATCTTACAGTATAGGTGCATGCAAAAATGTGACATTTATTCAAATATATATTTTCATAAGGGATAATCTTGTATGTCTGGTAGGCCAAAACAAGCTGTCTGAGATGACAGTCCTCTTTGAAGATGCATCTGTAAGCGCTGACTTCCAGCAACTGTGAAGAAGCACTCCGATATCATCTCACAGTTTCTTGCACTGCATGCCATAAGTGGATGTGATACTGTGGCTGCCACTTATGGAGTTGGAAAGGTAACTACCATATCAGTAGCAGAGAAGGGATTGAAACTTGACCCTATCGGTAAAATTGATGGTAATATGGAGCAGGTCGAGAGGGAGGCAACTGCTTTTATGGTTGCATTTTATGGTAGCAAGCTGCAGTGTAACTCCATGAAAGAGTGCCGTCAGCGCATGTCGGCTGAAAACTGGTACGAGTACTGCCTCTGCCCCCCAAATTATGTTCTCTCCCACCAACAACTCAGGCATTTGTCTATAATGTGCTCAGATACCATTACCAGGTTGCACAATGGTATGGAGCCCTAGAATCAGACCCCCCTCCCCTCAAGCCAGTGGAGTTGGGATGGGAGGCAGACCATGCCAACAAAACCCTATATCCTCGCACTGTTGTTGGGGAAGTACCCCTAGCTCCTGAGTCTGTACTGAAGCACATACGATGCGGTTGTGAGTCAGAGCGACCCTGTAAAGGCAACAACTGTGGATGTACTGGACACACCAAGTCGCATGCACCATCTTTTGTGCCTGTGGGGGAGGACTTGAATGCAACAACCCATTCAATAAGAAGGCGTCTACTTCATGAGGATGAAGGTGACGATGATATGTTAGACGAGAATCAGTACGTTATTGACGAATTTAACGAGGACCAGGAGTAATGTTGCCATAATGTTAATGAGGCACATACTGAAGGTGTCTTGGTATATAGTTTTGGTATAATTGTGTCCAGTTGATCATCCAATAGTTTTATTGTACTAGGATAGTGTTGGTTACAGCTACCCGATATGGTCTATCATGAAGTCGAAGTAATATTTTCATAATAATAATATCTTGATATGTAGGTTTTCTGAAACGGTCACAAGTCACTGTCACTTACATCATATGTTTACTGACAAGGAGGAGTTCATAATGGATTGAAATCAATAAATAGCCTGTTCATTTGACATGTCCGTTTCAATTTATGGCATTTCGGCAGTCATTTTGGCAGCCATATTGGATTGTTCTGCAATAAGAACTCATCCAATATTAATAAAAACCTCAGAAATAGATTCTTTGCCTCCAAAAGCCTATGTCTAGACCCCAGGATCACTTTCCTAAGTCAATTCGTTCAGACGTTGTGTTTTTCTAGCATTTTGGCGGCCATCTTGGATTCTGGAAAAGGCAGGCGGATGTGAAATCCACACTCAATGGATTTTGTTACTAGATGACATGGACTAATCAAAAATATAAAGAAATGATTTTAGGGAGACATGACAAGGTCTTCTGGTTGAGCCAAAGCATCTGTCGAGAAAAGAATCAACTTCCAGGAGGAGGCATTCACTGCTCCAATACTGAAGCTGAAGCTGTTCAAGGCTTCACTCTCACAACCACGCCGGAAATCAAAAGTGGCCATTGTCAAGGACCAACAAGCCAATGTGACCCAGATTTTGCTGTCAGCTCATTCTGGTCGCAACACCAACAAGTCTGTGTTCTCCCATGAGAGCTCTGCCTATCCTCCCTCCACTCGGAAAGGACTCATGCGCCATGGAACAAAGAGCGAGATCCTGGACTGCATTGTTCCAGCAGATCTCACCAATCGAAGACTCGTGACGACTGCTGCTGTGCAGGATGGCGCTGTGTTCGTTCAAATGCTTCGTCCTGGAAATGGTGCGATCATCGGAGACTATTTCACAGATGTGTTTGTGCCATTCATCCTCACCTGGTTTGAAACAAATGACCGGGTTGACATTGTCTGGGATGTGTACTTCAAGACGAGTCTGAAGTCAGAAACTCGGAAACAGAGAGGCAGCGGAGTTACTCTCTCAACCAAAGTTCCTGGCAATTGGGCTGCCTTCCTACGCGTGGACCTGAACAGGCAGGGATTCATCGTGGAGATGATCAAAAGCTTGACGCACATGAAGCTTCCACATGGCAAGCAGTTCTTCACCACCATTCTCAGTGACTGTGTGAGTTCACTGACAGGCGCTGATATTGGTGCACTGGTCCCATCCACACATGAGGAAGCCGACACCAGGATGTTTCTGCATGTGGCTGCAGCTACCGACACCGGTCATCGTCAAGTGATTGTCCGAACCAGTGACAGCTATGTTGTAGTGCTAGGCGTCTCCATTTTTGTAGCCATCGGACAGCGGATTGATGAACTCTGGATTGTCTTTGGAATGCGGCGAAACTTCATGTATATTCCAGTGCATGTTATCGCACACGGACTTGGACCATCCAAGGCAATGGCACTGTCGGTATTTCATGCGTTAACTGGATGCGACGCAACCTCAGCGTTCTCTGGCAAAGGCAAACAGACGGCCTGGTCAGTGTGGCAGTCCCTCCCTGATCTCACCTTATCTCTAAAGCTGCTCACCTGCCCCAACTCCAGCCTGCAGATGGTCTCTCTCTTCCTCCACAAAAGAAAATACTTCGAGCACATGCCTCCAAGCAACGGCGCTCTGCAGCAGCACCTCATCAGAGTAGTCTATCACAGTGGAAACGTGTGGGGTAATACGCTCATTAAAGCTCCAGATTCATTCTCTCCAGCGGGAGGGGATGACAGAAAGAGTCCCCACACTCTGTGCCAACTCCAGTCTACACCACAACTCCCATGAATTTGTGGGACTTGCCAGAGCTCGTCATTTGCCAATGTAAAAAAGACTGTAAGACTCCTAAGTGCTGCGTGCAGGGACAGCCCTGCATGTTTTCCTGTAATGTAAAGGTCCGTGCTCCCACACTGGTAATATGAGTGAGGTGCAGATCTATGAGGAATCAGGTTAGTCCTGAATGAAGGGAATAATATTTAGATATCACGAAGAACAATCTTATTACCTGAAGTTTGGTATCTCAGGAAACATTCAGAAAGAGACTATTGGAAGGACTGGTTATCCATGAAGCTGAAACTGTCAAACTTATATAAAATACCTGGACCTATTTTTCAGTACCTTACCAAACCTGAACTTAAGTATCTGGAAACCAATCAATATTATTATTACATGATTTCTCAATTTAGCATTAAATCAGAAGTTCTTGCTTTCATGCCTCTAAATTCTGCTTTCATAAACCTTCTCAAAATGTCAGCTTTGTGCATTTTGTCCCCAGATTTGACCTTCAAATGCATTCCAAATGCTAAATCGATGCCAGAAATGAGTTCAAGAATCTCAAATTAGCTGGAAAACATGTATCATAATAGTTTCTATGACATACTTTTTCTGAGCTATGAGTAGGCCACGTTTTCCAAGATGGCGGACAGTGGCCATCTTGGATTTTAAGATACAGCTTGTGTCTTTGGATAATTTCGTTTATATGGCCCCGAGGAGCTTCTATGCCAAAGGGGACCTTTGTATCATGAGTTGAAGTCAAACCCTTTTTGGCACTTAACATGTCTACTATGATAAAGATGGCCGACAAGAACAAATTGCATTAAAATGTATTTTTAAATTATTATTTTAAAAACAAATAAATGCATAAACAACATAATAACACAAGTCAGACTTTTTAGTATACATCAAAGTATAATGTTATAACAATTAATACTGTGATTATTTTCTTTTTCTGTGCACGGACAAACTACTACCTCAAAGACAATGTCGTGTACTCTAGTCGCCAAGCTTCATTCTGATAATGTTACAAATAACTATCAGTACAACAGTATAATGCATACTCGTCAACTTGAACAGAGAGATAAAGCATAATAACCTGATGCATTAGTTAATACTTACTTTTGTACATGATAGATACAAGTATGCATTATGTGGTGCAACATAAATTAAATAACAATAAATCACTTAAGTCGCCCTTAAATTACATTACAGGTCCATCATCAAAACTTTATAAATATTAATAAGTACAACGGATGTGTGCATGGAGTGTTTAACTAATGTTCATATTTCATCCAACTACTGTTACTGTTAGTACTGGCATTGCTATTATGCGCTATAACGAATGAACTATACTTTTTAAAAGTACTGTAGTTCGACAAAATTATGTTACAGGGGCGCAGCGGTGAAACATTTCCAACAGCACTGATATCACAGTCGAGCCTACCGAGACAGTCAGCAACAAGGTGAAGGAACGGCGCGGCGGCGAACCATTTTCAGTAGTGCTGAAGCTCTGTAGCGAAAAATCCTGCTGCTGAAAAATCTGCTGCACCGACCATTAATGCGCATGTCCGGAAGTAATTTTTTTCGCTTACATTATATTATTTAACGTGAAATTTTGACTGATACTGATTAGGACAGTCGCGAAATCCATTAATTGTAAATGTTGTCATACCGTTATCTTAACACATTGTAAACACGAAGCAAATAGGTGCAATGTGGAACAACAATTACCTTTGCATTTATATAATAACATTCTAAAACATGCACACAAATAATAACTCATTAATTTAACTTTAATTGAGTTAGCGTATTAGGCAAGAGTGGGGGTTGTTGTCAATTTTTTTCTCATTGCAATAGCATGTCCATAATTGTTGTTGTTGTTAAGTTTAAGTTTAGTAGGCCTATATCATGTAGACCCTATATATATTGATGTAGTTTTATTCAAAATATGATATTTGGGTCGTTCAAAATATGTATCTTCTAAAGCAACCTGTCCAATCATATATATATATATATATATTACGACACCAATATATATACGGCCTGTATATGTATATATATATACGTATATATATATATGTATGCATAGGTAAGTATATGTATTGTCTCCAGTAAAATTACTTTAATTATATTGTAGCGAAAACCGCTGCAAAAATAATGTCGCTCCGACCCTTAATGGGTATGTCCGCAAGTGGAAGTTCGTTGTGTAAAGAAATATTATGCCGTATTCTAAATATATTAATCTAATTGCCGTCTTCAAACTTTATTGTGGATGTTTGCTATGGGATGGGTGTAAAATTATTAGAATGTTGTTCATTTGAGACTTTTGGAAGACGGATATACGTGGAAATATTTATAAATGCTAGCCAACTAATGGGTTGTAAGTTGTATTCAGCACAAATACTCTACAAACTGCCAAAACACATATTTGTTGCTAAATAATTGAGATTTGTTTAAAGTTAGTTAAAATATGTTAGTATGAAAACATAATATGGTATACATTAAATATACATGAATTAATGTACTGTATGTAGGTTGTATTGTGGCGGCACTGGCTAAGGTGGAATTGTGTGTTGCGGAAGTGGCTGCATGGTTGACTAGAAACCAGTTAAAACTGAACACAGAGAAATCCGAGGCGATCGTTTTTTCTCCAGCGAAGAAACGCGGCAGTCTGCCTGCCAATGTATACATCACAGTAGCCGGCCATCGAATTCAACCATCATCGTGCGTGCGCAGTTTGGGTGTGGTATTTGATAGCAACCTGAAAATGGAACAGCAGTTTGCCAACACTGTGAAAAGCTGCTTCTATCATATTAGAAACATTGGGCGAATTCGGCCACATCTGACGGAAGAATCATGCAAGACACTTGTTCACGCACTAGTGACATCCCGTTTAGATTATGGGAATGCACTTCTTTATGGTCTCCCACACACGGTGATGCAACGTCTACAAAGGGTGCAGAACTGTGCCGCTCGCCTAATTAGTCGCACGAGGAAATACGAACACATCACGCCCGTGTTGCAGCGTTTACACTGGCTACCCGTTCATTTGAGACCGACCTACAAAATGCTGGTGTTTACGTATTGTGTCTTGAATGGTCTAGCGCCGGACTACATAAGTGAGTTAATTGACTACCGTACCATCAACAGAACTCTACGATCTACCTCCCAGCCACGCCTTTTGTTCGTACCGGCCTCACAAACTGTTACTCATGGTGATCACCGTTTCGCGGTTTGCTCGGCGGTTCTATGGAACAATTTGCCTCCTGCACTCAGGACAGGAACATCATTACAAGTGTTTAAAACACTTTTGAAGACTCACCTTTTTAAACAAGCGTTTTTATAATTCACCGACGGGGAAATTTTATGTGCTTTCTATTGATACAAATATTTTTTGTTTTATTAGTTTCTTAACATATTTATGGTTATTCTTTTTGTATAAATGAATGTTTTTATAGTAGTTTTTAAAATGTCTTAATTTATTTAAACGCTTTTTTTAATGATCTCTCATTTTTTAGTAACTATATTTAAGGTAATGTTATATTGTTTATATATTTATTTATTAGTTAGAATTTCTTTTTATGTAAAATACTATTATATACGTGTGCATGTATGTAAAACGCCCGAGGGCAATTTTAATTGATTGGGCGCTATGTAAGTACTTTTATTTATTTATTTATTTTATTTATTTATGTGGATTGCATACTTGGGTAGTGTATAAGTATCTACCGAGCTAACAAAAACACGTTCCCAGAACGTTCCCAGAACGTTAGTTTTACGTTACGATAACGTTAGTGATAACGTTCGGAGAATGTTTTTTTGGAAAGTTTTCTTAACGTTCCCACAACGTTACAGATAACGTTATTGCGTAACGTTAGCAGAACGTTTTTTTGGAAAGTTTTCTTAACGTTCCGAGAACGTTACAGATAACGTTATTGCATAACGTTAGCAGAACGTTTTTGCCTAACGTTAGAAGAACGTTTTTTGGAAAGTTTTCTTAACGTTCCGAGAACGTTATAAATAACGTTATTGCCTACCGTTAGCAGAACGTTTTTGCCTAACGTTAGAAGAACTTTTTTTTAAAAGTTTTCTTAACGTTCCGAGAACGTTATAAATAACGTTATTGCCTAACATTAGCAGAACGTTTTTGCCTAACGTTAGCAGAACGTTTTTTTGAAAGTTTTCTTAATGTTCCGAGAACGTTACAAATAACGTTATTGCCTAATGTTAACAGAACGATAAAACAATAATAAATGGGTCTTGATTACTTTTATTTACACATGGCTGTTACATGGTAGTTACAAAACTCAATCTTCCTCTTCATCATCTTCAACCTGGTGGACTGGGAGACTGCCGGCATCTGTTGAATATAAACATGTATTCTAAATATCAATATGAATCAAACACTATTTATTTTGGGGAATGTAAAAGCCTTCTGTAAAGAATATGTTTGATGACGTATTGTTGAACAACTAGCTGAGTAACCGACGTTGCATGGGGAAAAAGGCTGTTGCTGAAACTCTTGACATTGTGACTCCCCGAGACCCCACCGCCCTAGACGAATTTTGAAGAAAAAAATCTAAATGTACGATCGAACCACCCCAATAGACCCTATATATAGATCGCACACAAAATTTCAGTCCCATACATGCAAAACTGATGGAGGTAAGTGCCATTTAAAAATAGTGATTTCCAAGATCCCCACCACCCAGAAACATTAACAAAATCTAAATCTATAAACCACCACAATGGGCCCCATTAGATTGCACAAAATTTCAGCTGGATGGACAAAAGTGCCATTTTAATATTGTGACCCCCCAACATCCCGACCACCCAAACAAATTTCGAAAAAATCTAAATCTATAAACCACCCAAATGGGTCTGCTAGATCACACACAATATTTCAGTCCCATACATGCAAACGGTGATAACGGTCTACATACAGACAGGCAGGCGGGCGGTCGGGCAGACAGACAGACTGACAGGCGGACAGACAGACAGAC
The DNA here is from genome assembly GCA_020002185.1 of Paraescarpia echinospica. Taxonomy (NCBI): domain Eukaryota; kingdom Metazoa; phylum Annelida; class Polychaeta; order Sabellida; family Siboglinidae; genus Paraescarpia; species Paraescarpia echinospica. The sequence goes on from CM034541.1 coordinate 40,634,637, forward strand.
CTACACAGAGAACCATACTGTTTTATAATATATATTTTTGCACAAAAAAAAAAAAATGTATATGTATGTATTTGTTGCAATAATTTAATTGTATGCATTTGTTGCAATAACATGAATCTATTTATTATTTTGCATCAGAGACAAGTGTTATTTTACATAAAAAAAGAACGTAGTGTATTAATATGGCTTTCTCCAGCAACATTAATCGTGTATTAATTATAACCACTAGGAGAGAGTCATATTGATTTAATGGGAATCCACAAATTTATATCTATGGCAAATTCAATAGCAAGGCCAGGGGGAATTTCATTTACGAAAGATATTACTAAGAGCGAGTCATGGTCAAATACCTTGTTGGTCTTTCTCCCTCTTCTGTGAGGTGCAAACTTCAACGTTTCTGCGATCACTTCTTCAATGTAATTAACTTTTGAAATGTTGTGAATGGGTGTACACGCTTCTGAAATCAACGAGAAAAACTAAACGAGGTAACACATTTCAGACTAAACTATCTTGAAGGGAAACAAAAGGCAACTTTTGTGGTTATGCACCTAAAAACTTAATATAAGCTAACCATTTGTAACAACAATCAACATCTTCACATCAGTGGTTAACTTGAAATGCGGTCTCAAAATGGAAGATTCTAAAATGTCCGATATCAAGGAAACCAGCCTCTTGCCCATGGCACCGTAAATTACCAGTGGAGGAATAATGGATCACGTCCAGAGTTTTGAGTTTGATCAATTGCTATGAGGTGGTAATTGTATTCATCGGTGACCAGGTGATATAAAATAAAGAAAAGAGAAACATACTGATCACAACTTGGCAGATGGACAACTCCACGAACTTTCGCTTCAATGTGTTCCCCTTGAGGCTGTATTGGCCAAGAATATCATCCGTTGCCACCACCGCAGCACGCGACGAATACTGCTGCCAGTATTCACTCCTCCCAAGGAGCTCAAGTACAGAACCTTAGGATAAATCAAGAGAAACAATGACAGTCATTTCTCAAAACAACTTCATATGAACACCCTGTGAAAATGTCTATCCACTGATATATTGCATATCAAAACTTTGTATTGATACAATTGTCGTTTTGTTTATTGTTGCCAAAATACACACTTGTTTTACATTTATCTTTAAACATACATGTAGCAATATGTTTGATTCACTAAGGGCTTTTCCATTTAAACAGTTGAGGGAGTGGTCATTAACTTGTTTTGGCCCCACTACCCACACACATTGAACTACTTAAACACCCCCTTCCCACACATCTCAATATAATTTCTGCCACATACATGTACCTTGAGAAAATGCCCCCTCCTGCTTTTTAATTACTTTTCAACTTTTCAAATACTGATGCCTCATATTTACCCCCACCCACAAACAAATTAATTGATACCCCCACCCCACACAATTTGAAAGTTATTTTATTTTACCTGGTAACGCATTTAAAAAACTCAGGTCCCCACATTAAAATGTTTAATGCAAAACCCATAATTATGATTGAAAACCACTCCTTACAGTTTTCTTCTGGAATTCCTTGTCCTCAAGTTTCTGGCAAAAACCTTCCAGCTCTCCTAATTGCCCCATAAATTCGAGCCAGCTCCTAAGGCTTACTTTAGAGATTTGCAGAGGCAATCAAGCCATGATTAACCATCAACCTTTTGACATTACTAGTGGACATTCTATTGTTAAGGACCCGTAGGCGTAGATATGACTTTTTAAACATTTGTTTTCACCAGAATGACATACAATTATCATTCTATACCACGGGCGTCCAGTCGTACAACCGGCAACTTGATCACACAGACATGATCCTCTACCCGGTGACTTGATCACACAGACAAGATCCTCTACCCGGTGACTTTATCACACAGACATGATCCTCTACCCGGTGACTTTATCACACAGACATGATCCTCTACCCGGTGACTTTATCACACGGACATGAACCTCTACCCGGTGACTTTATCACACGGACATGATCCTCTACCCGGTGACTTTATCACACGGACATGAACCTCTACCCGGTGACTTTATCACACGGACATGATCCTCTACCCGGTGACTTTATCACACGGACATGATCCTCTACCCGGTGACTTTATCACACGGACATGATCCACTACCCGGTGACTTTATCACACATGAACATGATCCTCTACCCGGTGACTTTATGAAAACTTTTATTATACCCAGGGCTGGGTCCAATTATGTGATTGTATTTGTAATTGATTACAAAAAAATGTTGTAATTGATTATGTTTTTGAACATATCCTGCAATTGTAATATATGTTTCTGTGTAATTGAGTTCAGTTACATCAATTACAGTTTTCAAAAAACTATTAAAAAACAGCTGTCCTTCAGATTTGTTGCAATCAAGATACCTAATGCCTGAGTTGTGATACTGTGATCCCAACGTGTCATCAACATAACTGTACTAATTAATGAGGAGGACACATTTGGCTGGCAGTGTCCAATACTACTGGTTTCTCAGACAGTGGATTTACCATCTGTCACTGTCCAAGGGTCAATAGAGACCATTATAGCTAATGCAGTTAAGCACTAGTCAGCATGCTTTGTGGAATCTATTTGCTCAATAACATTTTATTTCAATCAATTGTCCTTGTCTAGTTCTGTCAGCAGGGCTGGGTCCAATTACACAAAATCAATTACAATTATTTTTCATTTGTCATTGCAATTAAAATTACAGATGCGCAAATTGGACCTACGTACTTATTAGTTAGTGAGTATTAACTAGTTTAACATATTCAACATAGACAAACGTCTATGGAGTTATGTCTTTACTCTAATTAAGTCCTGCTGTCACAAAGTCATCATGCCAATCCTGTAGTAGATATTACCATTAGTGTAATGGGGACAAGAGAATGGCAGAGGGCAACTTTAAAGGGGTGAGTGTAGATAACAGTGAAACTAACTGCTGCAGCGCTGTCAGTGTAGCCATAACACTACTGCTGTCCCACAGACCCACTAAGGAGGCACCTTGGAGACCCATTAGCAAAGTAGCCCACGTTTGGGACTTGGAGTTCAACTAAGGTGATTAACTGACCAGATGGAAACTTGTGTTGCCCCTTTGTGGTAAACAGGGGTTGGTAACAGGTCAATTTACCCCTTTGGGAGACATCTACACTGGATAATATAGTTTTATTTACGTTACTTAGTATATATTAAGGGTCTCTGTGTACTATCTTACTGATTGTTATAATAGTGTTATATAATATTTAATTGCATATCAGTCTTATGAACATATATTAGTAGTTTACACTATTACTATCATCCAAATGTGTGACTAAATCAACCAGGTAATCTGTCCCACAACATTGAGATGGCAGATTCTCCACATCCCACTCTTCCCTGTCACTGTTAGCGAGTCACTCAACTGGAATTGGAAATGCTAGTCTAGTTTTCGATGCTCAGTAAACCCGTATAATTTATTTCATCCGACTATTTGTTTACAGGCCACGATATTAATCGTATATAATATAAGCACTCGTGAATCCGGATCCACCCCGATTTCGCCGTAATAACTTGAGTTTTGCCTAAATTTGATACATTATTGTGTTTTAGTGCACTTTTGAGGCCCAAATAGCGACCCGGTTTGCACTATTCTGCACCGCTGCGGTCGTGCGTTACCGCATCGCGCTCATAAAATGAGCGATATAGTGGCGTATGTTGATGCAAATCGGGGCACTATGTGTTGTGTTATACACTTGTAACAGTAATATGTTATGAGAGAATGAGACAAACGCATGTATATGTCAAAATGGCTGTATTTTAGAAGACACGCGAGATCAGCAGTGATCTCACGAGACTAGTGAGAGGTAGGATGATCGAGACTAACGTCACATCTCCCTTCCAAGTTCAATGAGTGCTTGGAGACAACTCTCAACTATAGGTCCAGCCGTCGCGGTGGAATCACCACTCTCCCAGAACGTGTCACCACTCCAGTGGGAGCTGTGACCGCTGGAGGTGACACTGGTCTCGGCTCGCGCATACGAAGCGCAACCGGTGTCGTCGTCATCTCGGTAGATGACGGGTCGGCGTCGTCTGCTCGCTCGTCAGCCGTCACGTTAGGAGTCGGCTGCAGATGTCGCCGATTTCTTCTTAGGCAGGACGTCGGCGTTCGCACTACATACGACCGAGGTGTGTGTGCCGGACCCACCACCGTGCCGTTGACGTTCGCGTCTTTGACCCAGACTGGGTCGCCGGCCCGAAGAGTAGAAAGTGGTCGCGCGCGATGATATCGGTCGTACGCGTCTTTCTTCTTCTGACGCATCAGCTCTCTTCGCTCTCTCTCTCCCCTCGGCTCATCCCAGCGGGGCAGAAGAGTCGCAGGCACCGTTGGCACTAACGTGCGCAGCTGTCGGCCCATGCTTAGTTCAGCAGGCGAATAGCCGCACTCTAGTGCTGTCGATCTGTACGCCAACAAGGCATCGTACGGGTCGACCGCCTTCTTTAGTAGATTCTTGACAGTCTGGACGGCGCGCTCAGACTTGCCGTTACTTTGAGGAAAGCGAGGGCTGCTCGTGATGTGTTCAAAGCCCTGCGCTCTCGCGAATTGCGCAAACTCAAATGATGAATACTGCGGCCCGTTGTCGGAGATCACGGTCTCCGGAATGCCATGCCGGGCGAAGATCGACTTCAGATGAAGAATAACTGATGACGAATCTGTTGTCTCCAGCCTGGCTACTTCGACGTAGCTGGAACAGTAGTCGACTACTAACAAGTAGGTCGACCGCCTGAAGAAGAACATGTCCGTCCCGACCTTCTGCCACGGCCGCAGATGACATTCCGACGCGATCATCGGTTCAGAGGGGTTTCGCCTCTCCCTTGCACACGTCGTGCAGTTCTTCACAACTTCCTCGAGTTGTCGACTCAGTCCAGGCCACCACACTGAGGCCTGTGCTCGCGCCCTACACTTGACTACTCCCTGGTGTCCCTCGTGTAGTCGATCTATCATCTCCAGTCTCATAGAGACCGGGATGACGAGACGTACTCCCTTGAGTAAGATGCCGTTGTGGACCGTAAGCTCTTGTTGACACTGCCAGTACGGTCTCAGAATCGACGGCAGAGAACAGTGGCTTGGCCAGCCCTCAGCACAGTAGCGCAGAACCTGGCTGCAGATCTCGTCACGCTGTTGCTGTTCCTTGATCTCCTGGAGACGTCTCTCCGTCGCCGGGATCTGTCCCACGACGAAATCTTCGTGAGCTGCCACTTCATCCGCGAACTGGAGTTCCGAGATGGTCAGCTCTCTCACGTGCGGGGCTCGCGACAGAGCATCGGCTGTAATCAGCTCCTTCCCCGGCACGTGCTCGATCGTGTACGTATAACGCATCAGGCGCATACGATAGCGTTGAATCCGTGGAGTCAGCTCATCCAAGTTCTTCTTCGAGCTTAAGAGTGTCACAAGCGGCTTGTGATCTGTCTCTACATGAAACTCCATACCGTACAGGTAATCGTGGAAGCGCTCCAGTGACCACGTTGTCGCAAGAGCTTCCTTGTCGATTTGAGAGTATCGTTGTTCAGTCGGCGTCATCGCCCGAGAAGCGTACGCCACTGGCCTGTTCGTACCATCGATCCTTTGTAGCAGGACAGCGCCAAGACCGAACGATGACGCATCTGCTGACACCGTCGTCGTCCTGTTCGGGTCATATAGCGCCAGCACTGGCGTCGCACTGAGTTCGGCCTTTACCGCGTCGAAAGCCGTCTGCTGACTCGGCCCCCAGAACCACTGCCTGTCCTTCTGTAGCAAATCACGCAACGGCTGCGTAACTGATGACAGCGTAGGCGAGAACTTTCCCAGCTGATTCGCCATGCCGAGGAAACGTCGTATGTGGCCTACATCTGTAGGCTGACCCATCTCTGTGATGGCCTTTACCTTGGCAGGATCGGCCTTGATGCCTTCAGCCGTCACGACGTGACCCAGGTAGGTGATGCTTGATTTGCTGAACTCGCATTTAGCAAAGTTCAAAGTCACTCCGTTGTCGGCCAGTCGCTTGAATACTGCCCGCACTCGTGTATCGTGCTCCTCTGATGACGCGCCAAAGATGACGATATCATCCATCATACACAACACCCCGCTCAAGCCGTCAAGAACCGCACTCATGCGCTTCTGGAAGTGCTCAGGGGCTGACGTTATGCCGAACGGTAGCCTTCTGAAGCAATACCGCCCAAACGGCGTTATGAACGTCGTCAGCTCCTGACAGTTTGGCGACAGGGGAATTTGCCAAAACCCCGAGTTGGCATCCAACTTTGTGAAAACTTTCGCCCTAGCCAGTCGGCCAAGCGTCTGGTCGACTGAGGGCAGATCATGCTTTTCACGTCTGGCACTCTCGTTGAGATGTGTCAGGTCGACACAGATACGCACTTTGTGCGTCACGACTCCATCTGACGACGTAGTAGTTGCCTTCGGTTTGGCTACCACTACCATGCCGGCGCACCAGTCTGTGGGCGCCTCGACTCGCCTGATGACACCTGTGTCTTCCATTCTCTGCAGCTCCTGTCTAACCGTCTCGAGCAGAGGAATCGACACCCGTCGCGGCGTCGACAACGCAAATGGGACCGCCCCCTCGCGTAACTGGATGTTGTAGTCGCCACGCATGCGACCCAACCCTACAAACAATTTCGGGTTGTCTTGTCTTATAACGTCGGCCGCTTCGACCGAGTCGACCGCCACACGTCGTACGAGATCGAGCATCTGGCAGACACGTCGACTGAGAAGTGACCGTCGTTGGCCACTGATGACGTAAACGTCCTCATCGACTACTGAGCCGTCACGCGACAGCTTGCCGACGAACTTGCCCTGGGCTTTTAGAACCATGTCGTTCGCGCCCACCAGCGTCTTCGACGTCATCTCCAGAGACGGACTTCCTGCCCGTCTGTAGTCGGCAGCCGAAATCACAGTGACGTCTGCACCCGTGTCGAGCTTGAAGCACACGTCAACTCGTTGTTTCGTCTTCATCACCTCGAGGCTGATCGTTGATGACCACGGCTGATCACCTTTCGTCACCTCTCCAAGGAAGGAATACCCCTCCTCGTCGTCTCGGCTGACTGTATCGACGGCCTTTGATGACCTACATACAGTTGAAAAATGACCACTGCGGTGGCACCTGAAGCATGTGGCTTCTCTCGCCGGACAGACTGCTCTCTGATGAGACGACCGTCCACAGAACTCGCACTTGCGCGACGTCTTCGTGGTCGTGGCCTGCGTCTGACCTCCTTGAGGCCTGTTGGTCTTCTGTCTCGTGCCGCCGCTAACTTTCTTCTTTGACTTGACGAAGTCCACACTCGTCCTTGTTGAAGAGGAAGCAAAGTTGCGAAGCATCGCCTGCTCTCGCTTGGCCGCCTCATTCTGACGTGCCATGTCGATTGCTCGCTTCAGCGTAAGCTCAGCGTCTAGCTGAAGTTTCAGCGAGAGCGTCGTGTCTCTGATTCCCACGACAATCCTGTCTCTTATCATCTCGTCGTTCAATTGACCGTAATCGCAGAACTCGGCCAGGCAGAAGAGAGCCGTGATGAAGGCGTCCACCATCTCCCCCTCCTCCTGACATCTTCGGTTAAACTTAGCCCGTTCGAAAATCGTGTTCCGACGAACTATGAAGTGTGAATCAAATTTTGACTTCACCACCTCATATCGCTCCCTTTCTTCAGCTGTTAAGCCAAAGCCGGCCATAATATCATCGGCTTCATCGCCCATGGCGTAAACCAATGCGTTCACCTGCATGGCTTCACTCCTCTCATTCAGAGCAGAAGCCAGCCGAAACCGCTCAAAACGCCTGATCCACTTTGGCCACTCGTTGGGCTTTGTGAACACAAAGGGATCAGGCGGAGATACGTGGAATGACTGCGCCATCTCCAAAAGTTCAGTAGGCAAAGCGACAAGTCATTGGCAGTAGCACATGTGAAGTAGCGTAGCAGCACTAGCGAAGCGTTAGTAGCGAAGCGGTATTGTTCAATCAATCAAAGTTCAGCGAAGTAGTGACAGCGAAGCTTTTACAGCGAAGCAGCAGCAGCTTATCGTAACGTTCACTTACTCAGGCACGTACTGACGGTAAACTTCTGACATCATGTTGTGTTATACACTTGTAACAGTAATATGTTATGAGAGAATGAGACAAACGCATGTATATGTCAAAATGGCTGTATTTTAGAAGACACGCGAGATCAGCAGTGATCTCACGAGACTAGTGAGAGGTAGGATGATCGAGACTAACGTCACACTATGTACGCCTCAAAAGTGCACTAAGACGCAATATTCGTAAACGTAAATATGCGTGGGATAAGGTTGAATAATTGAACTAACGCACTGATGTATCAAAGTTAGGCAAAACTCAAGTTATAACGGCGAAATCGAGGTGGATCAGGATTCTACGAAAGTGCCCATATGTAATTAACATTTCCTAAGTAGTTCTTGCGTCGCGCAATTCCGTGACAATGCGATATCACTGAACTAGACAATGGACGAATTTAGTCACAGATCTAGTTAGAGCAACAACGATATAAATATATGTAGATAGCATAGTACATACCTCTCAATAAATTCAAACGATGTGTTCCCTTCGCTTCCCTAGTTCCCTTTCACAAATGCCTTCATCTTCCAAACCAGATTACCGGTATTTTGGGCGTTGAACATAATGTGGCATATCGCATGTACACAGCAACCCAGCGGTTTAGCGTCTATGAAAAATTAGCTGCCAACAATAATGTGGTTGAAGACGATTGATATGTGGCTGGTCAGTGTTAAAACGATGTCCTTGGCTAGACGAATGACGGAACCACTTTATCGGTGCCACTGCTGTGGCCTTCATCTCGCCAGTGCTTAGTCCTGATTCTAATTTTAGAGATAAACCAGTCTAATTTGTTTTGTGTATATAAATCTGGTTTGATTTGGTTTTAAAACTGCAAATGTGAAATACATAGGCCCACACACCACAAGTTATAACATTGTTGGATTGTCACCATTCAACGAATATCCCGTTTACACTACAGCAAACGTGCCCAGCATGTGGACTACTTCTTAATTTCTGTATAATTTATAGATTACATGAAGATCTGCAGATCAAGCGCCCAACAGATATATATATATATCATAAAGAAATTATTATAATTGATTTATAATTGGGTGCACTTTTTATTAAATTGACTATGGGTAATTGTCATAAATTATTCACACATTACCTACTTTGGCGATGAAAGAAGATAACAGTTATGGATATGTTTTATAATATAAATATTGTTGTACGAACATTGTAGTACGAATTCACTTTGTTGTAAAAAGCGAAATATGTTTATGTGAACAATAGCGAGAGACTATAAGTACTGTTTGAATAGTATATATATATGTTGTTGTACAAAAGTGAACCGAATCATTCTCCCACCAAAATATAATAGTTCGGTTGAAAATCCCCACCCATATTTTCCATAATTCCCCGCGAAGTACTGACCATTTTCTGACGAATCCCACTTGAAAGTTACACTGGCGCGCCTGCGCATATGTCACTTGCAGGTGATGGACGTGATCGTTATTTCGCGGGGGACGTTGTGTCAATGGTTGGTGGATGTAATAGATGCAGTTTTTAAACCTAGGGTTCGTAGACAAACTCTAGGGTTTCGTTTTTGACCCAGTTGACCAATCGATACGAAATTAACGCGAGGGGCTAGAATTCGTTTCTAGTGTGAACAAAATTACCTTATTGGTCGTGTGATTGTACTGGTTTTCTGCCGGGACAGTTTTAAATTTGACTGATTAGCAGATTTTGTGCTGGTATTAACCAGCTTTTGATGCTACACTCGGTGTTTACAAGTGTGAAAAATGTTTATCGATCATGTAGTGTTTGGATCATTATCATCATAATAATCTGACCATCATATCATCTTCTTCGTTGTTTTCATCTTAATTATATCATCTTCATATGCATCACCGTCATCGATCTCTTCTTCATGTTCATTGTCAATACCATCAATCATCATCACGATTCTACATCATCACCATCCTAATTATTGATAATCATGATTTTTATCACCTTATTCGTCTTTGTGTGTGCGCAAGTATGTGTGTGTTCGCGTGTATGTGGGGGTGTGTTTGAATGTGTAAGCATATGTACCTATAAACAGATAAGTTCTTATATAACGCAGTATCCAGCCCTCAGGACTGCTCAAAGCGCTTTACACTTTACTCCCTGGCAGACCTGTTCAATTGAACACCATCTCGACTTCTCTGGGAAGCATTCAGCCACGCTGCAATTAATGCGCAAAGACTATTCGTACACAAATATCCACCACTGTCTATAGCCAGGTATTCATTCGTACAGCTGAGTGAACTGAAACAATGTACAGTAAACGAACTTGGTTCGACACCGCCGCACAGGATTCGAACCCGCGTTTCGGAGCTCTTACCGCTGCGCTACTGCGCTCCACGTGACCTATGCTCCACTCCACCCCATCCTATATATATATATATATATATATATATATAATATATATATATATATATATAGTGCGTACATACATGTTAGTGTGCGACAGGATGCTTAAGTGTCGAGCACCAACCGGACCTGTCACCTAAAATGTTGAAGCCTCGTCAATGACAACTCAATATTTAAGCCTGAATTTCAACCTAATGTCCGACAGCTGCTAATGTTTGGCACCCTCATTGACGGATTGACGGACCTTAATTGTTGCTAGGTCAATGGAATGACAGTCGATTTTATATCACGATGAGATGGGAAAAGGTAACCTAGCTGTTCACTGTAATTTTCGTATCAATAAAACTATGTATATCAATTATCCCGTATGACTTTGCTGCCAACAAAAAAATGTATAATATAGACCCCATATTTATGGCAATAAAAATATGTCTAACATATGTGCGTTTACACTCCAATGTGATATGTCATCCACATGACCAACATAACATTAAACACCTGTAAGAATGTTAGTAGGTAGGTAGACTTTATTTGGAAATGTATATATCATACATACAAACATAAACAATCGAAAACATTGTATACAATTCCAGGTTGACAGCGGAGCCAATTAAGGCTGTAACCAGTTTGTTTTAATTATTCCAACGTAAGATAATAATGAGTAAGTCAACTGGTCGCCGTCATCCACAAAATAAAAACGTCGTGTGCCGATCCGCTGGGATTAGACAACATTCGCACGACAAATAGGAAGATAAGAACGGGACGATAAATGTCATCTTTGAATACGAGAAGACGTCCAACGATGATATTATAATTATAAAGGATAATATGAAATATTACATATATATGTATGTATAATATAATAGTCAAATTAAAGCTTAGCCCTACGGACGTGCCCGACAGAACATGGATTCACTGGCTGGCAGTAACGTTGAATCCCATATTACACATTGAATTCACGTGTATAGTCTACTGCCGGGATGGGAACCACCCCAAGATTAATCTGTTTTCAAAACAACCCCTCACCCGAAATGGCCATTAGTTGCACGGAGGTTGTTAAACTCCCATCAATGAAGGATTCGCGGGCTTCGGTAGATGCTTTGATCGTGTGTGCATGGATATAGTCAGCGATACATCACAGTACGTTTATTCACGTGGGTCAAGATAACTGAAAGAATAGCAACTAAACATGCTTATGGTGTGTTCTGTTTTCACAGTGTTTGAATTTGTCACTTATTTATATTTATAAGATGACCTTATAAGTGCAGATCGAGGTTCATTAGACTGAATGGTTCAAACGAGTGATCTTTTTACTATTGTTACACAGTCAATTTACCTTTTCACCGTAACATATGTGTGAGAGTCTGTACCATAAGTTGACCTTTTTCACGTGATCCGTTTAATGTTCAAGTTTATTGAAGTTACAAAACTGATCAGTGCAGGAGTGCAAATGGATAAACACTTTTTCCTAGTTCCGCACATGATATGAACACGTGTATTTACGTGACTATACGTAAGTCTAGGATCGTACCAATTAATTTCTCAAGTTCTGCACGCGAACAAAAAAGAACACGAATTCACGTGAATGTGCGCACGGATAAAACAGTGCCAGTTTATTCAGTTCCACATCTGAAAAAAATAAGTGAATTAATTATTCACCTGAATACACGTGCTGCTAGAATCGTATCGGTTTCCCAAGTTCGACACGTGAAATTTTAAAACACGTGAATTCACGTGAATACACCTTCCACTACAACCATACCAGTTTTTTTCTTCAGTTCAGTACGTGAATTGATGAAGATGCACGTGCATTCACGTGTATACATGTGAATTAATTATACACACACTGGTGGAGCCGTACCAGTTACGAACAAGAAAGAGATCTGTGAAACTGCATGGTTCCAAATTGGTTCCTTGTTTACTGGATAGTCTGGAGGGGGGGGGCAAAACCTCCAATTGCACCCCCCTTAATTGAGGCTTGCCAAAAAACCTCAAATGGCGTCGGAACGAAATTAATTAAATATAAAGTGCCATGCAAGTGCCAGTATCACGAAACGTTCTCAAAACGTTTTTACAACTTTAGCAATACATCTTACGACAGATTACTAATTTGAAACTCACAGTCCATGGTATCTCCATGTGTTGACCGAAAATGTTTGAGCATGTAGCATAGTATACCATTAATTTACTTGCGTTTTGCAATAAAATGTATATTGTGTCAGAACGTTCTAGTAACGTTCTCATGACGCTATTGAAGCGTTACGTTCCACGAATGTTCTGCGAACGTTCCTGCCATTAACAGATGCAGATATAAAAAAACACAGTCCACAGTATCCCCATGTCTTGACCAAAAATGATCGGGCATATAGTACACACCATTTACGTACTTACATTTTGTAATAAAATGTACATTGTGTCAGAACGTTCTAGTAACGTTCTCATGACGTTATTGAAGCGTTACGTTCCACGAACGGTCTGCGAACGTTCCTGCTATTAGCATATGCAGATATTAAAAAACACATTCCACGATATCCCCATGCATTGGCCGAAAATGATTGGGTGTATAGTATACGCCATTTAACTACTTACGTTTTGTAATAAAATGTACATTGTTTCAGAACGTTCTAATAACGTTCTCATAACGTTATATGCGTTACGTTCCACGAAGGTTCTGCAAACGTTCCTTCACTATTAGCACATGCAATTTTTTCTAAACATACTGTTTATTTCCAATTACAGCTTTTATATCTTAACATTGATGGTGTAAAAAACCTGTTTACCACCGTGAAACGTCATATATGAAAAACAAAATTCCGTAACCTAAATATAACATTGTGCTAACGTTAGCAGAACGTTATGTGTTTGCTGGGTATACCTACAGTATCTTTGTTTTATTACTAGCATCAAACCGACTATATAAAGGACTATACACATTTCAATTATGGTGCATAGTGTAAGTTAGATCTTGTGTGACTGTCACACTGATAACATAATTTACTCTTATTGTCATGGGAATGTACACAAAATTACGACATAATTACACACACACGCACACGCACACGCGCACGCACACGCACACGCACACGCACACGCACACGCACACACACTCACACATCATATATATATATATATACAAAATTATGTGGTGCATGTACATGCACCATTCATCAATGAATACACATACATAAAACTATCATTAGACTACTAGTATAAAACACATCACCATCACCATCACAACAAAAGTAGTCGCCAAATTACTTCATGACTTAAAAACAGCTTAATCGACTCTCGTCTGGCTGCGTGACTTCGCTAGGAAGATACATGTAGTCTGGCTCAGAAACGCCTTTTTAATGTTATCCGCTAGATGGCAACAATGGTATTCTCATGAATTAAAGCTTCATCAATTTATGAAGTAATGTGAGGTATTGTCAGGATTTGCGTAGTCTCGCTTAACCGACTCTCGCCCGGCAGCGTGACTTCGCCGGAAAAAGAGTTTGGTTCGGAAGCCGCCTTTTCACTGCTCACTGCCAGTTAGCATGTCTATCCCCTAGAATGTCTATAGATTATGCACGATAACGAAATAGTGCCCGAAATAGTATTATAAAAAATAAAATAATTAATCTTAAAGGGAATAAAAACACCTATTGCTTGAATTCATATTATATTACATCCAGCTATTTGTTATGCTGTTCATCCGGACATTTTCGAATATGTATGTTTTTGGCGGGCTTTTCGGGGTGGCTTTCGGGTCGAAACGAGCGTCAGAATGAGTTATTGTGCGATGTAATACAAACACTAGTCATCATAGAGGGACATGCAGATATCTAACGGATCCACGTTAATCCAATTTTATTAAAAACAATGAATGCGAATGGGCCTACAAGTCGACCACGTTTCGTTGAGGCTTATGCTTCGGGTAGTTTTCAGAATAAGTATAGCGATTGCAACCCACGGGAGATAATCTACGCCAATAAACATACATAGCAAACATATATTGTATTCAGCTACAGAAAGTAATGTGTACAATCTCATAATATCACTAGAATATCGATATATGAAGGAGGAGTTGTACAATTTATCATAACAACTTAAATTAGTCAGTGAATTGCCGTCGATGTCCGTAGCTCAATTTGTGGACGCGTTGGTTTCGTGTCATTTAATTTACAATCGGGCGACGCCGGTTCAAGCGTGACACCAAACCATTAATTTTCTTGACACATTTTTGTGTGTGTTTTCACGAAGTAAAATCAACCAAATAATGTGTATATTATGATGCACTGTTTGTAAATATTGTTTTTGTTTTTGTAGTAATTATGTATTCGCCATAAAAATATGGTAATTATAATTATATAACGATGTTTCTAAATTTTATTTATCCAGACTGATGACAATTTGTTTTCACATAAATAATTACAATATATTACCGTACAATATATATATATATATATATGTATATATGTATGGAAATGGTCGGCCTGCTGCGAGTAAATGTCATATGTGACGTCATGATACCACGTGTCCGCCTAGCTCATTAAATTTGAATTTTACGCGGGAATCGCTACACAAATGGGTTTAAAATCGAATTTATGCTACAAATGTATTTTTCTGTATTTTTTAATGTTCTCAAATGTCACATGCAGTGTTAAACTTTGTGTACACATGGAAACGGAATTTAGCTAATGCCTTTTTTATTTCCTTTAAACTAAATGAACACAAACAACAGTTTCGAGTACTCTACGGGATTCGAACCGAGAATCCTAAAAGTAGTTGCTCGATATGCTACTGCCTTAGTCACCAAGATCAGTACGCTTTGGTTGTACTTTAGCGACTAAATATATTAGTTAGCACTCCGACCGTTGCGCGCGACATCGATTGCACTTTCTTTAGTAAAATTTGTCCTTGTTTGGTATTTAAATCATGCTTATTCACACTTAGTTTTGTATTTCTGCTCGAGCATTAGTATGCGAATTACTGCTGAAATACATCTCACCCGGCCACTGCGGGTCACAATTTCCAAGGGGGGCGCTCGGCAATTAATGGGCGCACTTAGAACAGGCGGCGCGGCTTGTGAACTCCCTGGGCCTGGACGCGCGGTCGTCCTCTCCGTTGTTTGTTGACACACAGGGCTGTCCGGCCAATGGTCAGTCGGTGTGATATGGGTTGTCCTCGCGTTCGGTGCTGGGAGCTGTCTTGGCGGTGTCACAGCTGCTGGTTGAGTGACTCTCAGATTAGTTGTCGATCGAGTGAGCTCGCTGCTGATTCCTGGCCCAACTCTTAAATACTTCTCTTCGGCGCCGATCGTTGACAGTCGAAGTTGTGTTCTGTTACGTCGATACTTTTTCCCATTGTGCTCGATCACATAATTATGATCTTGGCGATTGGTGTCGGCTTACAACTGTAGCATGTAGCCATTTCTTTGAGCCAGGAAATGGAGCCATCCCCCCTGGATCTCGATTCTGGCAGTCGTACAGGGAGATCATCATTGACTTTCTTGTCATGGTAATGACGCTGTCTCTCCTTCTCCCGGTCCAAGTTGCGCCTCACTTTGGTCGCGTCATAGGCAGTTGGTTTTATAAGCTCTCTCGCTATTGGTAGTGTGTTTCTAGGCCTGCGACTCATGCATATCTAGGTTGGAGACATATTGCAGCTTTCCACCCAGATAACACACCTACAGTTGGCCGAGAGCGGGCCGAGAGCGGCAAAGTCATCGGCCCGCAGGGATTTTTGTCCGGCGGCTCGCCTTCAGGCCGAGGGCGGCTCATAGTCGGACGCCGATATTGTGCCGATGGTTAGCCGCTCATGGCTGTGCCTAATTTTTCTAAATGTGTGTATATGTGTGTGTTTTCAAGTAATAAGACCAAATTATACATATACACTTATGTGCATTGGTCTTATAACTTGAACATTTCACTAGTAGTCATTATGCATTGTCACACTAATGTTAAAATGAACATTACACTAGTAGTCATTATGCATTGTCACACTAATGTTAAAATGAACATTACACTAGTAATCATCATGCATTGTCACACTAATGTTAAAATGAACATTACTTGATACACGTTCATCAATTTATTGGGATTAACCGGAATTTGGAAGTTCAAAACAATAAAATAATATTGTAATATATTATTTAGGAACATAACAAATGTAAGTTGCTTCAAAAAGAGAATGGGTGTCGAGTATCCCATCCAATTATTATAAACTAAAATTAAATACGCAAACAACTCTAATGCGCATAACAAACACGTAATTTAATACAAGAAAATAAAAAAGCAAAGTTGCAATTAGTGTCCATTGATTCATGCGGCACATTACAACTCAAATATTTTATTTTAAAAAAAGGCTGCTTAATTATTATTGCTGTCTAACACCATTCCCGTCAGAAGCAGTCTTGGAGTACTTTCGAATGTGTTATCCTGATGTTGTAGCCAGTGGCAGTGTTGCCACTTCATTCTTTCTGACAGCATCTGGAATAGTAACGTACAAATATTACATTTCTTCAATGAAGGTACCGCATTTTACAGTGCCTAGTATCTATAAAATGTGTAAAATATTAAACATATTTTGTCTCACAATAAGGTCGCATAAAATAATTTTTACTTTACTTTTATAAAATAATTCCCAGTTTCTCATCAGCACAAGAATATTAAAATAGCTTCCACAAAACTTTATTTTGAAATATAATAATATTTTGATAAAATATGCATGCAATAATTCTGCGCAAAAACAGAAAACTATATTTCACACCAAACCAAAGGAATGTGCCTACTTGTAAGAAATACATTCAGTAGACATCTTAAGACTTTTAAGTTGTTAATTGTTGACGATGAGTTGCATTGATAGTTGTTAGTACCGTCATCAGGATCAACATAGATACATTTACCATAAATCGCACCCCTCATTTACATTTTAATAAATTATTTCTGATGAGAAACCTGGAATTGTTTTATATAGCCCTAAATAAAGCGTCGTAAATGGCAGAAATTGTATGGGCCATAAACTAACAGAAGGCTGCTAGTGTAAGCACTTCATCCATCACACATTTATCCTGTCACACTAACAAACTCCTATTTAGAATCCTCCTATCCAGGATGGTCTCTAGCAGCTTCATGATGTGACTTAGATACATTTATAAAGCAGCCTCTTTCTCCAACTGATTCCACTCTCCCCTGCTGTCATTACCATCTCAACATGCATCTCATCGATACCAGGTGCTCTCCCCTTCTTCATCCAATTTAATCCAGTTTGCATCTCTCTAATATCAGCTAACTCCACTTTCCCTTCTACACACGATGGTAATTCCAAGCCATTGTTATTTCCTTCCTGGTTCAGAAGGTCTTTGAATAGTTTTCCTAGACCTTCAACACTACTTCTTGTTCTGTCACTAACTTCCCATTTCTATCCTTGGTCACCGTCCCACCATTCACGTCCTAACTATTCTCATCCCTGTCTCGGGCCATTCTGTATATCATTTTCTTTCAACCATCCTCATCTAGCTTGCTGTACACATCTGCATCCATGTCACTCATCGCCTTATCAACTGCTCTCTGTGCCGCTTTCTTTTTCTGTCCGTATATGTGTATCAGCCTTCCATCCCGTTAATTTCCCCTCTCCTTGGTCTTCTCTATTTGTTTCCACGCTTCCTTCTTTTCGCGCACTGTTTCTGCAACTTCGTTTGAACACCATCCTTGTTTACTACTTCTAGACACTCCGCCCTTTCCCGATGTTGATCTTCCATATAGCTCCTCTGCAATTCCCACAAATGCTTCTTTGTCCCTTTTTTATTCTTCCTCCAGACTGCCAAAAGTATTGACCAATCTAAAAATCCAGTTGTCAAAAGATGGATCAAGGCGCTAGGGAGCTATGATGAATAAGCAAGGTTGTAAAATAAGTTTTTAAATGACGACGGAATTTTGTAATATTATCAACTTATCTAACACTATGAGGGAGCATATTCCAAAGAGTTGGTGCAGCAACAGTAAAAGCCCAAGTTGTAATGTTAGCGTTGACTCTAGGAACAAAAAGTAGGTCAGAACTAGATGATCGAGGCTGAATCGGTGTTCTTACAGGAGTAAGCAGTGAATGTACATAAGATGGCTGCTTACTGGACAGTGCCTGGTATGTAATGGTACAGCTCTTAAATAGTATACGATATCGTACAGGAAGCCAATGTAAAGTTCTTGGAGGAGTTCTTGTAACTACCCTTGCCAGACAATTTTGGACACGTTGAATTTTTGTAATATCCTAGCTAGTGATATTATAAAGGAGGGAATTGCAATAGTCAAATGTGCTGCTAACAAGCGGTGTTCCAATAGTTTTGACAACAGTAAATGACATATACCGGCGAAGATCACGATTATGATAGAAACAGCAACGACACGTTTGAGATATGTGTTGTCGGAAATTAAAGTTACTATCAAAAATCACCCCTAGATTCCGCACTGAGGTTGCTGGCGTGATATGCTAATTCTAAATACGAGTAGGGAAAAAATATCAAGTTTACTACGCTGCATTGGAGTACCAATAATGATCAATTCAGTTTTTTTTGCATTTCATTTCAATTTGTTGTCAGTCGTCCAGTGGAATATATCTTGGAGGCAATCACTAAATTGGTTAAGGGCGCGATTTGTATCCGGGGTAGCCAACGAAATGTACATCTGAGTATCAGCAGCATAAAGATGAAGATCCAAGTTGTCTTTATATAGCAGAGCTTACTGGCGTGGTGCAAAGAGTAAAAGCAAAGGCCCAAGAACAGAACCCTAGGGAACACCAAATAATGTTGGCAGTGCAGCCGGAAATCAGTTCCCAATCTTTATGGTTTTGTATCTATCCGTTAGGAATTAAGAAAACCAGATCACAGCCGTACCACTTTAATAAGCATCCAATGAGAATGTTGTGAGCAATCGTGTCAAAAGCGGCAGAGAGATCTAGTAAGGTAAGTGTAGTCACTTTATCATTATTAGTGTTCAAGTTTATGACATTGTGAACCTTTAAGTCGGCAGACTCTGTTGGATGAAAGTGTCTATATGCTGATTGTGATACATTAGTTAAGACATGTGTGCTAATGACTTGCTACAGCATTTTCTAGTATTTTGGAAATAAATCTAAGCTAAGTTTAGAAATGGGTCTATGACTGTTTAGGTCTTGTTTAGGCAGATATGACTTCTTGAAGTGACATGGGCATATTTGAAATCATCAGGAAAGCAGCCACACCACGACAAAGCAATGCATCTATAATATTTGTCCAGACATGCTTTTTATTGTTGGAAATGAATCAAGTTCACAAGATTTATTTGAGGAGGACATAATTATTTTCCTAACTTCATCAACTGTCGCAGGTTCAAATTATACAAGTAGAGAATTTATTTGTGGAAAGTCCACACTGACATTACTTAAAGTATGACATAGGAAAGCAAAACGAATAATACTGATTTTATTCTTAAAGTGACTAAAGAACGAGTCACATAGAGACTTAATTAATACTTGATCAGGTAGCGATGGAGCAGGCCGTCTATGTAGAATGTTATTGATGCAGTTCCATAACTGACGCGGATTATCAGACCTTATTTATGACCATATTTGTATAATAATCTGATTACCTTTGGCCATTTGTCTGTTACAGAGGTGACATTGCTTCGAATAGCGCGACCTGCCTAATGGCGAACGTGATTTGCGCCATACACGCTTTAAATAACGACGACGCCTTTTAGAAAGTGTAATTGTAGAAGTCATCCATGGAGCCGGTGGCCTTTCTGACACACATTTGGATTTAATAAATACATGTTTGTTAAGTAATGCATTGAATACTTGACAGTACTGTTTATTTAAGTCAAATGTGTGTTCTTTTGGATCTGTGATAATGTCAGATTTAAGGATATCGGCCATTAAAGCTGTAAAGTCAATCCTGTGAATGACTCTATAAGACACATTGTGTTTAGACTCTAATGGAATTATAGAAACGCCAACATTAGCATTGACAGTATGGTGATCTGATAACAGTAGGTGTTTGGATATTATTAAAAGTTGAACGGGTTATCAAGAGATCAAACCAATGGCCATGCATATTTGTCGAAAAGGTAACATGTTGTTTCAAATCAAAGGATGCCAGAATATCATCAAACGTAGTTGTAATTGTAGAAGGTATATACAAATGAAGATTAAAATCACCAATAATGTAAATTTTGGAATGAATGGTTGCCAGATTTTCCAACAGATCCTGAAAGTCTTCAAAGAAATTTGCTGGGTGTCAAACAAAGTATGCGGAGAAAGAAGAATATGAAATTTCAGCATCCAACAACCAACACCACCACCACGTCCGATTAAACGTGGTCGATGGTGAAAGGTGTAACCAGAAGGAGAAACGTCAGCAAAGCATGCAGCTGTATCATTTGATCTGAGCCAGGTCTCAGTTATAGCAAGGATGTATATTTTCTTTGAAATTGATAAAACACAAAGTGAGGCTGCTTATCTCGAGCAGAAGAAGCTGTAGCTGGAGAGCATGTCACCCGCTCCTTGTATTCAACAGCGACATCGTGTTTGCATCTCCACCACTTAATAGTCCTGCGGCCCGCGTTCTTAGTGTATTTCTTCTTCTGCATACGCAACACGAACACCCTTGGCTTGTGCTGTGTCGTTACATCCTCTTCAGCTACAGTTTTGAAGTGTTTAATCTTCCGTAGCTGCTGCCTCCGGATCTAGATCTAGTTCCGTCTTGAGCTTTCCACTTCTGTTCTGTATGTAATCTTGTGGCTCTCTCTTCTGGAAGAACGAGTTAGCCACTGCTAAGCCATTTCTAGCCATCAATTCCACCAGAACTTGACCCTCTCTATTTCTCATTCCCCACCCGTGTCTGCCAACACTCTCCTCTTCACCTGGTTCCGCTACTCCAACATGTGCATTGAAGTCTCCCGCAATACACAATGTCACCTCCAGCTCCACCAATCCCATCATCCTCTCCAAAGCATCCCTGAACTCCTCTTTTCTCTGCCTCCACCCGTCCTGTCTGTGGCCCGTATACAGACATACCACACACCAGCTGTTTCCTAATCATCAGCCATACCATAACTATACGACCCTTCAAGCTCTCCACTCGAACCACAGTCTTACTGATCTCTTCTGATGCAATGATGCCAACTCCATTACTTCTTCCATCTCCTCCTGTGTGCAGTAGCTTGAATCCATTCATCAGTATTCTCGCTCTATCCCCCTTCCATTTCGTTTCTTGTGTCCACAGCACCTCCAATCGCCTTCTCTTCATCATCTCCACTACCTCAACTGCTTTCCCGCCCATTGAGCCGACATTCAAACTGCCTAACCGGACTTCACATTTGGGTCGCTGCCCGCCGGATGATCCTTTGGACTTCGATGTCTTCTTGCCATTGCCAAGATAGACGGCGCGTCGGTTGCCTCGGACGCGGTAGCCCTCTCATTCACCGTAGCTTGGGACATCATAGCCACTCAGCAACGCTGCTCTGGCTGACCTGCTGGTGCGGCATTTTATGTCAGAGTTTTCTTTCTTCTAGATCACCTGCCTACAATGGCTAGTGATCGTAATCTGCCCAGTACTATTTGCTTATAGTTGGGAGTTGGAATGGTACAGCATCGGGACGTATCCACACGCTTGTGGGCCCTTCACACTGAACTTTTAAGGCTCCAACGTGCTATATCTGGCGGCTATAGCTGAAAGCGAGAGGATGCAGCACAAATTACATACTACACACTACACTACAGCACTTGGCGCATCACACAAACCTGAGTTAAACACCACACCACCAAGACTAATCAAACGTGTTTAAGACTAATAATATAAAAAAACAATAACAAATTTAAGTGATAGCATGTTTAATGTGGCGTAGTATTTATTTTTATATACATCATGATTTTAAAGAAGACACAAAACTGGTAATATTAGATTAATTTTGAATATCAAGCGAAATATTATTCCATACCACCGGGCCATTACATAATAGACCAGTAGAACTACTGATTGTGTGTGTGTGTGTGTGTGTGTATATGTGTGTGTATGTGTGTGTGTGTGTGTGTGTGCGTGCGTGCGTGCGTCCGTGCGTGTGTGTGTAATGGCATGTTGTTAGTCCAGGACATAAAGATGCGTGCGTGTGCGTGCGTGCGTGTGTGCGTGTGGGGGTGGTTGTTGGTGGAGGTGCGTTTGTGTGCGTGTATATATCAGATCTACAACCCAACTAACACAAACATTTATAAGAACGTTATGGAATATTAAAGCAACTTTAAAGAAAAGACTAAAGACAATACAGTTAATGATCATATAAAAGAATAAACAAAAGAAAGACGACTGGCCACAATCAGGAGTGGGTCAGGACTTGTGACTGCCTGTACAGATAAAAAAACAGGTATTACTTGAGGAGCAGTCCTAATGAATAAACATAATATGTACTAGGCAGTGTGGACAGTTTCCCAGCGACTGGCCCTAGTGTTCCAGCTTTGTTTACATGTCTGGGGCAGTGTCTAGCCCATTACACAAGTCACTGGGGAATAGTCTGGCTGCCCTTTCTCAGCCGCCTCCTATGGTGATTAATCAAGATAACATCAAAATAGGGAGTGTGGGGCGCCTTTTGCCAGTTTAACCATTGAGGTTGTAATCTAATCAATTATAATCAATATGCACAATACCCATATAATATCGTATATTCAATGTTGTATTAATACAACTACTAACACAAACTATACTTAACAAAACTAAACATGATTAAAATAGACTTTCTATACCATTCCAACAATTACTGGCGAGCATCTTCCCCAAAACTCATTGAGACCTTACTCTCAGAGGTCCACAGTCTAGCCTCCGTCTTTCTGATAATCAGTAATCAGAGTCACCACTAAGTAATTATAGCTACACATGTAAATACATTTACATCTAGGACGTACATTTCTCTTCCACACATTATGATACAATTATTAATGGAAAGTACTGCTTTATAAAGTGTAAAACACAGTTTTAAACTTACCAAAACCACAGGGGGTGTTGATTGTAAGAAGATGCTTGGGTCCCACTGACTGGGGCAGTTAGGCCCTCCCCCTGATCACGTGTGACCACTGTCATTCGCGTCAAAATTAGATTTAAACAAGTCAATGATTACTAAAATGATCAGCAACCTGTAAAGCAAGTATAACTAGCAATAAGAGAAATATGTAGAAGAATAATAATTAATAAACCAAGTTCACTAAAATGCGTTAAGTTATCATAGGTGCTGCCATGTGGTGGTGATTATTAAAACTACAATATATGTCTTGTGACCGTATCACAATTGGAAAAAATAACGATAAATCAGGCATTTCTCTACATTTCAAACATAATAATGATATAATTAATGACCCTGATCAAATTTCGAATACATTTTTGTAACTTTTTTTGACAAATGTTGGTCAAAACCACGCAAATGCAATACCTCAATCTAAAAAGCAATTTATAGCATACCTTCAGAATTGCCTTAAACAAAATCCAAATAATTTTGTTATGAGCCAAACCGATAAAAATGAAATCAGGCAAATTACAATGTCTCTTCAACCTAAGAAAAAGATTTGGTTATAACAATCTGAGTTCGCTTGTTCTCAAAATATTCGGTGAGCAAATGTTAAAGATACAATTTCCAACGATAGACACATATCTTTGTTACCCTCATTTTCTAAAATACTGGGGACAATTTTACATAGAAGGACTTATGATTTTATACCAAAAAGAAATACTGAACAATAACCAATATGGTTTTCGTGAAAAACATTCAACAATAAATGTTGTAACCGTACTTACTAGTGATGTCATAAAAGCTTTGCAAAGAAAAGACTCCTTAGTGTTTTCATGGATCTGAGTAATGCGTTCGATACAATTGATCATTAAATCTTATTACATAAACTTGGATATTATGGAATAAGGGGTACTCCACTCATGTGGTTTAAGAGTTATCTCTCAAACCGAAAACAAATGATTCGCTTCAGTAAGATATCACATAGGGTGTCCCGCAGGGGTCTATGCTCGGTCCGCTCTTGTTTATTTTAGACATAAATAACCTTCCTTTTTGTGTAAAAAAAGTGCAACACTATAGTATCTGCTGATGGCACTATTATATATAAGATTGGAAAACAAATAAATAATATATATATGAAGATGTGAATAACGAACTTAACGTATTTGCTGACTGGTTCTGTGCGAATAAATTATCCCTAAATGTTTCCAAGACAAAATGCATGTTATTTAGTATATACCGTCCTCTACAGAGTGAATAATTATTCCTAACAATCTATAATAAAATTATTCAGGATATAAAATGTGCAAAGATTACTAGACCTCCAAAATGATGAAAGACTTGATTGGCAGGAACACGTAAATGTATACAAAAATAAACTAACCGGTGCTTTGTTCGCAATTAATAAAATTAACTGCTATCTTCCTGTTTCTGCCCTTAAAACAATTTATTATATTTTATTTTACCCTTCTACTGTAAGATCTTCAAACGGTTTGTTATGCAAAGGTCCGTTGATCTGGAATACAATTCCAACTTTCACTCAAAAGAAAAACAATCTACAACGTTTTGTATTATCACTAAAAGCAGTTGTTGTAAAAGTAGGTATATATATGAAGTTCTAGCAGAACCCTAATTCTTTACGAAACACCTGTTCAAATGTGTAATCATATTCTAGTAATTTTCGGTGGTTGGTAATACAAAAATTAATGTTTGCAATACAATTTCATTGAACATTTATTATTTAATATTGTTGTTGTTCCATTTTACATATCTGATCTATTATAGAAACGTTATCAACATGGTACACGTGAAATTATTATTACATTTTTATATAGCTATTTGTGGGGTTGACAGCGACCAGCTCACTTAATACGTACTTATTTTATATTACTATAATTTTAAGCCAACTGGTTACAACCTTAATTGGCTCCACTGTCAGCAGGGAATTGTATATTTTATTACCGATTGTTACTTCTTTGATTATGTTTGTATGTATAATTGACACGATTCCAAAAATAAACCATATCTCTAACTTGGCCAGATAAAATCCGAAACGTGGATCTGTGGCAGAGGACCAGTCAACTTCCTGTAGAAGAAGAAATCAGGAAAAGAATGTGGGGATGGATCGGGTCATCGGGCTCACACTTAGAAAACCAGACACAAACCTCACCAAACAAGCGCTGTCCTGGAACCCGCAGGGAGAGAGAAAAAGAGGTCGACCACGAAACACCTAGCGCCGAGAACTTGAAGCAGATACCTGCAGGATGGGTTACACCTGGAACCGACTAGACAAAATGACCCAGGACAGGGCACTCTGGAGAGCAGTTGTTGGTGGCCTATGTCCCAGTAGGGATGACAGGCATAAGTAAATAAATATCTATAACTCAAACCCAAATAGTGGCGCCACATTACGCATCCTGAATAATCGATGCTACTAAGTATGGACAGGAGATATATGAATTGAGATATGCCGATGACACAGTGTTAATATCCGATACAAAAGAAGGATTGGATAAACTGATAACAGTGAGATGAAAGGATTGAAACTAAACATAAAGAAGACTAAGATTATGGATGTGAAGGGATGTCGAAAATCATCAGAAGTCATAGTAGATGGCGAGGAAATAGAACGAGTGGAAAGTTTTGAATATCTGGGGTCAATGATAAAAGCAGGTGCAGGTGTGACGAAAGAGATCAAGCAGAGGTTGGCAATGGCGAATACAAATTTTACGGAGATGAAGAAATTGTAGAAATCAACGAACAAAGATATGAAACTACGAATTATCCGAGTCTGCATATTTCCAACTGCTACGTATGGATGCGAAACCTGGACTCTTAATAAGAACATTTGTGGCTCCTATGAGAGCGACTGTTATTGTCTTAATAGGAGTCACAGATCCCATCTAATTTGAAATTACACTGCATTTGTATATATGAATATATATGCCTATTCATGTTACGTTAATTTGATATTATACATATATTGTAATTGGGGTCTAAATAAAACTTTCTTGTTCTTCTTACTAAACGTATAAATGCATTTGAAAACAAGTGTTATAGAAACATATTACGAGTTTCGTGGACTGAACGTAGAACTGGCGAATCCATCACAGATGAGCTTGGTGTTAAACCAGGGACCTTATTGAACTTTGTAAAGATACAGAAACTAAGTTATTTTTGCCATAGAAACGGCATCAATCTCTAGAGAGACTAATAATGGAAGGAGAAGTTGAACGCAGCAGAAGCAGATGAACACCTAGGGCTAGGACACAATTGAAAAGACGTCTGGCGAGTGGGGAGACTGGCAAACAAAAGAGCTGTCTATAGACAATCCCTCAAGGCTGCAACGTCCGAAAATGAATAAGCAAACCCAACCAACTAAGTAGTACGTCATTTAGGTTTAGATGTTATTAAAAGAGCATGGGAGTCAACTATGTAAAGCAGCGTCTAAATGTTTTAACCAAGTTATACGATAGTAATCATTTAAGAAATTGAAAATTTTTGAAGGTAATTGTCAACAATCCAGTAGTCCAATGAAATGCGATCCTCAGTGATAAATTCAACACTGAATTAGTAATATTTAACGAGGTTCGTCGATAACTGAGCGATAATAAATCATAACACCGTGGCTAATGCAGGGATAACTTCGATAAGTACAATGTTTCACTTCCGTGTTCAAGGTAAATAAATAACGTGCCATTGCTTTTGAGACGGTACCCCTTTGACTTCTTTGTACAATGTAGTAATTTTGCATCCTAAAATAGTTATGAAGACTACAGCGACTGTCGACGAATTCAAAGAGACTCGGAGAGAATTGTGCAATTTTGAACGGGCATTTGATTTGGCTTTAAAGTTTAAGTTTAAGCAATTGATTGCAGCACCTACCAGAGTATGTACTATTAGACTTAGTGAATGTGCTATTGACCTTATTTTAGTAACTGATCAAGAGAAAATATGCCAGTCAGGTGTTCTCAGTGTTGGGATTAGCGACCATTTAATAACTTAATTATTGGAAAAAGGTAATCAGAGACAGAGTTCCAGTGAACAAGCATAGTACATTTCAAATTCGTTGCTCTAAACATTGTAACTTGCCTGGATCTTCGGGTTTTAAAGTAAGGCACAACAGCCTTGTGTACACCCGCCTTTATGCATCGTATTTTGGTATTGAGAACGTGGCTTGTCTTGTTATTTTGTGCTTTTATTAAAATTTAAACCTGTCCATCTTCAATTCTTTGTTGAGTTTTGTTTTGAAGGAGAGGATGTTTTCAGCGTTCACTGTTTGCTGAGAAAGGTTGTTCCAGTCTAGGAAGATGCGTTGTGAGAAGGAGTGTTTCCTAATATCAAGTCTGCTTGGTGTCTTATACAATTTTTTGTTGTGGCCTCGTGTGCAGTTTGTTGTGATCTTGAAGAAGTCCTCTTGATTGATGTCGTCGATGCCATTGATAATTCTGTATACTTGGATCAGGTCTCCTCTTCTTCTTCGGTATGCCAGACTTGGTAAGTTAAGATGTTTCAGCCTGTCTTCATAGTTCAAGTTTCTTATTTCTGGGACCAGCTTGGTTGCTCTCCGTTGTGCTCTTTCAAGGTTGTTGATGTCTACGGCGTAGTGCAGGTTCCAGATGGAGTCAGCATAGTCGAGATGTGGTCTCACTAGCACTGTATATAATAATCGGAAGCTGCTACTGTCCAGATGTTTAAACGTGTGTTTGATGAGGCCTGTCATCTGGTTTGCCTTCTTTGCAATGGTGCCAATATGCTGTTGGAATTTTAGGGATCTGTCGAACGTTACACCGAGATCTTTTTCTGTTTCTGATGTGCTGTCGATTTCTGACATTTCCCCATCTTTACTTGTCATCGTGTATGTGGTGTTAAGCTTCGGCTTGCCAAAAGTCAGATGTTTGCATTTTGATGGATTGAAATGTAACTGCCATTTCTCTGACCATGATGTTAGTTTGTTAATGTCTTCTTGTAATAGCTTTTTGTCCATTTTACACCTTACATCTCGATATATTTTTGTATCATCGGCGAAGATCTTGAGTCCACTGTTTATACCGTCTGGTAGATCGTTGATGAACAGGATAAATAGAATGGGGCCAAGGACACTTCCCTGAGGTATGCCACTTGTGACCTCTGCCCAATCTGATAGCTTTCCATTTACTACTACCCTTTGTCTTCGTCCCGTTATGAAAGCTGCGATCCACGCTGCCACCTCTCCTTGGATGCCATACGCAGTTAGTTTTTTTGCTAGTCTTTTGTGTGGCACTGTATCGAAGGCTTTCGCAAAGTCAAGATATATTGTGTCTGCACATCCGCATGAGTCAGTGGTGGTAGTCCAATTCTCCATGACTTTTAGGAGTTGGGTGGTGCATGACCTGCCTGGTCTAAATCCATGCTGATCTTTGTGGAACATGTTGTTCATAGTCATATGAGTCAGGAGATGGTCTCGAATAATGCTTTCCATAATCTTACATGCTATGCATGTCAAACTGATTGGCCGGTAGTTGGAAGCATGTCTTTTTGAGTTCTTCTCGTGTAAGGCTGTTACGTGTGCTGTCTTCCATTGAGCTGGGAGCACTCCATCCTTCAATGACCTGTTGAAGATCAAAAGGAGGGGCTCCACCAGTTCATTTCTCAGTTCATGTAGAACGTACGGGTGACATCTGTCTGGACCAGGTGACTTGTTTGTTTTTAAGTTGGTTAATTTAGCCAGGACTTCTTCTGCTGTGATTTCAATGCTGATCAGCAGGTTTCCATTATGTCTGTCTTTAAGTGTCGGAATTTCCGTCAGATCTTCATGTGAGAACGCACTTGTGAAAAATTTGTTTAGTGTGTCTGCTTTCTCTTGGTCTGTCTTTGCTGTTGTGCCATCATCCAAGCCAAATTCACCCATGGCAGATCTAACCTTTCTTCCATCTTGGACATAACGCCAGAACACCTTGGGGTTTTTGTTGACCTCTGTCGCAAGCTTCCGTTCAAAGTCTTTTCTAGCTTTCCTTACAGCACTGGTCGCAATGTTTCTCACACGTGAGTATTCAACATAGTCTCTGTACTGTTTTGTCTCAGTGTACCTCTTCCAACTGTTGTACTTCTTTTTCACTTTCCTCATTGCATCGCTGTTCATCCACAAAGGCTTAACTCTCTTTCCTGTTACTGTCTGTTTCTTTGGTATGTGTTTATCAACCAGGTCTGAGAGGAAGGAAATGTAATTATAGTAAAGATCAGTTCTTACACAATCTAGATGACAAGAAGTAGACAGATATATTAAGTTGTAACAATATTAATATTGCATGGGGCAAATTTAAATCAAAATTCTTGTAAGTTCTTGATAAACTGGCACTATATATTTAAACTGGCACTAGATTTAAGGGGTATCACCCAGGAAAAAAGTTTTGCCAGTCCAAATTTTTTCTGACATGCTGCAAAGCGCGATCGGAAACGCGATTGAACACGTGATCGGCATGTTTTCGGACGTGAGACAAAGCAAGCCACATGGCTGAATACACATCTTATGTGTGATCAAAAATGTAAGTAGTAATAACAATATAAATATAACAACAAAGAGATACTTCTTAAAACACAGTAACAACTATGAATATACTATATATATATACTATATTTATACTATATATATATATATATATATACCTGCATGGTAAATTTTGGTAATCATGCTTACCTTGGTAGTGTGTTCAAACTTGAAGATAAACTAAAAATACATATTACCTTAAATTATGAAGGCAAGGCAGAACACATGGCTGAATGCACATCTCATGTGTGATCAAAAATGTAAGTACCCCCCGGTAGTAATAACAATATAAGTATGACAACAAATATGTATATTTATTTACATAAGAATTAAAGAGATACTTTTTAATAAAACACAGTAGCAGCTATGAGTATATATCTAAGGACATTCATTTTCCGTTTCAAAAAGGTAAATACCATTTCAATTCCGTTTCAAAATTCCATTTCAGAAAAAGGCAAATTCTGTTTCAAACAATGTATTTCCCGTTTAAAAAAAAAGCAAATGATGCATTTTCAATGTCAAATGAAGCATTATCTGTTTAAATGTGAAAAAAGAAGCCCATTTCTGTTCAGAAAAGTAATATTTTATTTTAAAGTTAACTTTGAAAAATAATACATTCTATAAAATATTGAAAATATCACAATGTTATAATCTCTGCATCTATATAATACTGTTTTATTGTGTGGTTAACTTTTAATAACAACCGTACATAATCAATTTAGATAATAAAATAATTCCTGTCACACAATAACATAAATGACTGGTTGTTTCTAATGCAGCAGTGGTTAATATATAAGTTAACAAATGTAAATTATACAAGCAATAATATTAACAATTCTGAATGTTCAAATCACTGATGCTGTTTAACTAATTATTTTTAATCAACCATTTTAGCTAGCGCCATATATCACACCATTCAACGGAATTTGTTAGAACTACAAAACCCAGACTATCACTTTGAGCCAGCGTAACCTAAGCTGTTGTTATTCGTTCGAGTTTTGTGTTCGAAACCGGAATATGTACACTTAAATGCATGTTTTAACGATGTGACAATTACATTTAATTAGCAACATGTTTTCAATGCCCTTTTGAGGACTGCCAGACAACGATTGCAAAAAGGATTATGTTAGCGCCTTCCACCCGCGTCCCTGTTTACGTTGGTTGACACGAGGTAAAATCAGCGCTATGACACTCATAACGATTTGCCAAATTCACCAAAATAAACGAATACCGTTGCATAGTAATCATGTTTGTTTCAAAATATTGTCGTTAAAGTCAGTATCGTTTACGCTATTGGTGATTCTACTCTGAACATTTACAGAATTTCTGTTCGAAAACAAATCCTTTTTTGAAATGTTGATTATGTGGAATTCCATCTGTTTTCCAAGATTGTATCGTAATCAGCAAGTGCTTATTGTATCTCCCCGCCCTGACATTGACCTCACATAGGATTATTTGGTCTAAGCAACTGTTGGCTGCCTTTCAAGCAATCACCAGGTTAGGTGATAATTACCCTAGAAAACCAGGCCTGAATTTGTTTCTGGTGTGTGTCAGGCAGCTGGCCAGGCGATCCGGGTGGTCGATTTTCATAACCAGTCTCTGTAGATTTTGTAACTGGCTTTGCAGCAGTTTCATTGACGTCATAAAAATTACACTGGCTGGCCCGTGCAAAAAACGACGTAGACGGATATGGAAGGGCCAGTCCAGCAGACCCATCCACATTCAATTTAAAACCGTCCAAAATGCAATTTTCGAATTTTACCTGTCCAAATGACGGATGGAGATTCAAGTTAAACAGAGAACACAACCTTGGATGTCTAGCAAAATACTTAACTTAATCAGTCAAAGGGATAATTATCTATCTAAATTTGGAAAATAAAAAAATCAATCGGACAGCAAGCTGTTTGTCTATCACAGAAATCAGGTCAAATATAACAAATCTCAGTATTATGTACATGCTGTAAATGAAAATCAAAATCGACCAAAAAACGCTGTGGCAAATTCTGAAAGAGGCTGGCTCATCGTCAAAATGTAAAACCAAACCTAAACGTATTAGTCTGAACTTTGAAAATGAAGTATGCTTTGATAAACGGAAGGTTGCGGAATATTTTAATGATTATTTTACTTACTTCTATCACTCGTTGAGAAGCTACCATCATATTCTGGTCAATTTGGTCAAGCTCACTTTGTTGATTTTGATCATAAACAAAATGTTTCAGATAATATGTTTGGTCTAGTCAGTGTTACTGTAGAACAAGTTTCCAATATATTAAATAGCGTAAATGCTAATAAGGCAACAGGTTTAGATGAACTACCAGCTAGATTTGTTAAAGATGGTTCTTCTGTCATAGAAAAACTTCTTACTCACGTTGTAAACTTATCTATAACTACTAGATATATCCCCGATGACTTGAAAGATTTAACAAGATTGCCATCCAGAAAATTAACTCTAGATGGCATGTGGACAAGGAAGCCTTTTGGCTTATCGAGAATCCAATACTTTTTATCTATGTGTATCCCGCACTTTTAAGGTATGTGTCGATTTTACTTTTAAACATATTCACGCTACTAGCACCAACACAATCAGGAGATAATCTGTTCCATTAATTTACAGTCCTTTGTGAGAATGATAACTTTCTTATATATAATCTAATGGCCAGGGTTGTTTCATTGTATAAAAAGAAGAACAAGACTGATGTTGAGAATTATAGACCAATTTCAGTGTTAAGTATAATTTCTAAAGTGTTTGAAAAAATTGTCTTCAATCAACTAAGTGATATTTTAATGGAACATAAACTACTATATGAATTTCAATCTGGTTTTTGGTCATCGTATTCCACTGATACATATGTGATCTACCGAACTGATTACATTAAACAAGAATATGATAATGGCAATTACACAGGCATGGTATTGTTGAATTTGCAAAAAGCTTTTGACACTGTAGACCACACCATTTTTTTGAAGAAACTTAAGGGTGTAGGTGCAGATGAACTCTATGTTGGTTTAGATCTTACTTGATGGGTAGAGTACAAGTTACTGATGTCGATGGAACAATGCCTGGGGCAAAAGGTATCACTTGCGGTGTACCACAAGGTTCAATACTTCGGCCTCTACTCTTCCTGTTATATGTAAATGACATGTCTGCTGCAGTTAAAGGCAAGCTTTTGTTACATGCTGATAATTCAGCCTTGCTTGCCTCAGAAAAGGATTTAGCAAAAATAGAGACAACTTTAAGTTCGGAGCTCGAATCCGTCAGTGAATGGTTAATCAATAACAAACTGTCTCTTCATTTAGAAAAAAACACAATCCATCATGTTTGGAATGAAGAGAAATTGTACAAATGTAACAATCTTAATGTATGCAATGGAAATGTCATTAAATCAAAGTCAAATGTCACATATTTAGGGGAGACTTTAGATCAGTTCCTTTCTGGTGATATAGCTTCTAATATCCTTTCTAAAACTTCAAATAAACTTAAATTTTTGTACAGAAATGCCAGAAAGTTTTGTATCAAAACAAAAAACTACTAGTCTCTGCTTTGATTCAATGTCATTTTGATTACACATGTTCAGCTTGATACAGCGGATTATCTAAAAAATGAAGTGCAAAATGCAGTGTACACAGAATAAGATTATCAGATTTATGTTAAATACTCCTCTAAGGTTCCATGTTGGTGCCAATGGATTTAAGACCAGTGGAATACTCCTTGTTGAATATTGAGTAGAACAGATAAAGTTGGGCCACATGTTCAATACATGTATTATCAATGATAACGCACCAGCAAATTTAAGAGCAAATGTTAAAATGGTTCATCATAGATACCCCACAAGAGCCAGTGAATTGGCATGTGTTATTCCCAGAGTAAAGTGTTCTGGACAAATTTATTTCCTTTATATAGACATATGCCACTGGAACAACTTGCCAATCGAAACAACAATGTCGATCTAAACCTAATCATAGAACAAAGGTAACGACCCCTTTATATAATAAATTGGTGGCTCATGAACACAATCATTACATTGCGTCTTAATATTATTAATGCATAATATTTAGTTTTTTTATTTTAAATTTTGCTATTTTATATATATATGTAATATTAAAAAAAATCGTACTATTATTTGATCTATTTTTTTTTTTTTTTTTATTATAATTACTTATTCACTATTTTTTTAGGAACACATTGGAAATAAGTATACCATGTGTGCTTTTGTGTGCTATCCTCAGTATTATTAAATATATGTAATTTTTTAATTTTTCTTCTGATTATGTAATGCATGTATATCATTTTACTGAATAAACTCACTCGCTCACACATGGAAATTACATATTTGTGAACTAGCAATACTGCCAACAGTCACGACTCATGATGTTATTAATTAGTTACTACCCCAGTAGTTAAAAAATAATAATTTTATACATTTACTGCCATACATGGTTTGAATTTGGTCATTAGTTATCTTCACATTATCCTTCTCCCTCATCCCAGGAAACAGGATGGCGGATACAGAAAGGATTTGTGATTTTGTCTATGGTTATATATAATTTACAGAGTTTCTGCATTGAAGAGGAGAGCAGGTGCTATAAGCCCATGAGCAGTTTTGACATATCCCTCCAAAATAGTAGTTTGCAGAACAGTTTATTTGTTAACATTTGTCAACATCCAATATTAATTATGGTTCTGCCCAAGTGTGCAGGGAAGTGTAGAATGGCTGTTACATACTGCATGGGTTATTACATTTCAAGAACATGAGGGATTCAAAGGTGCTGTCATTTAAGCAGCACCATTCTGCATAGAACACCTTTCCAGCTACACTTAACAGTGTTTCTACTGGGGCTGAAGGGATAGCAAATGCAAACCTAGTCAATACTCTTATATAATACAGCTGTAGTACCTGTCCAAGCAATGCCACAGTTAAACTTATTTACAATGGCTGGTCATTGATACTGTTCATGTTCAAACAACTGCCTGGTCCAGACTAGAAGCTTTCTTTGATAGTGGTGGATGAACTTGGGTGGTTGGCTGAGTGGCTCTGTCTAATGTGCTCTACGAATATCAAAACTAATTCTTACTCATGACAGCAAGCCAGTGGCAATCACCACCTGATTGCATACAATAAGATAATTAATACTTAATTAAGAATAAAATGAAAGTTCTTTTTTTTGGGTTTAATTCATTAGGGTGCAGAAAAATACGTGACATCACATGATTTGAAACTAATGACGAGTTACATTGTTGATTGACATTCCTTAATGAAGGAACTAATGCCACTCAATGCTACATATAATGCACATAACATTTGGAAAACCACAGTTGCTTATAGGTGTTCCTTATTGAAGATGATGTGAAACGTTGTCATCCAATGTTATAGTTATTATGATTTGTTAAACCCGTGGTATGAAATAATAATCACATAGTTACCCTATTGATGTCAGTAATTTATTTAAACATTCAGCACAAACTTAGGATATACATTATGCAACAAACGCGCACGCACGCACACACACACGTAAAGGAAAGTAAAGTTGTTAATTCAGTGCACATACGATGAATATGCCAGGGAGCTGTGGTGGATAAGGAAGGTTGTAAAGATAAGTTTTAAATGACATCGGAATTGTGTTTGCATATAAAGCGTTCTTATAATTTCATATACTCGTTGTATGCAGTATTCATTGTTGAAATAATTTGATGATGTCATTTCATTAATAGCACACGGTAGGATATAAAATATGAATACGACTCATGTTTTACTGATTGATGTTGATATCTATCTTAAGTAACTAAATAATTTAACTAGAAGCTAGTTTGCTTTTATTTAGTTCAAAGTTTGTAAACAGCCAACTTATCTATGGGCGTTTACACAGCTATGTTGTCTTAACTTAGCAAAAATGCCTATCTACGAACGGCGCTGCACACACACACACACACACACACAGGTTTTGATGCAGTGTAAAATGAACTCAAATGATCGATGGACCGTCTACATAAAAGGCAACTGTATGTTCTTACAAAGCTGATAGTGCGATATGTAGTCATTAAGACTGCTCAAAACACTTTAACTTCAACCCCTGGCAGACCTGTTCATTTGAACATCATCTCAACTTATCTGGACTGGGAAGCACGCAGCTTGGAACAATCCCAGAAAACTTGCGAAACGTTGTTAACAACCGATTGACGTTCTTCTAACGTCATGTATGACCACTCAAACCATTAAGAACCATTAATGAACAAAGAATTAAAAAAATAAAGGCTACTCTTCCAATGGGTCGCAGATTAATCCTTGAAAGTTTGGCGCCCGAAGTGCAAGACATCTAGTCGGCCCATTTAATTACATTCTTCTGTAGATGAACAACACCGTTTGGTCTTTCAGCTCTCCGTTTCCAAATGTGTGTTGATACACGTGTTTGGTTGACATACCTGGACGGAATCAATGACTGCTGAATCGCTGGAATCGTGGGCGCCCGTTCTTAGGGAGTATGACCCGCTGTTGGCCGGCAGCATCGACGGCACACTGCAGGTAGGGACTGTAGGACACAGACACTTGTACACTGCACAGCTCCATTAAAAAGTGTTTCTTGTCAAAATGAGACAACTGAAAGAATACAGTTGTAATAGTGAGTTGGAAAAGGGTAAACAGAAGTGAAATACGTATTGCTCACTCCAATCATTATTGTCATTATGTTCATAGAATGTCGAAAGCCATAACTAAATGATAAATTTATGGGGAAGAAAAAAACAATTGTTTGGGTTAATACAAAAGAGTTAATGCAACTACTATTAACAATATCACGCCAGTTGTTTACTAAGTATTTATTTTCCAAGTGGGAGATTCTAGTGAAATCTCACAGTGCCCGATGGTTGAGAGTGATATATTGAGAGTTTTTGAGATGCACCCTCGATGCTTCATCACTGAATGTATGTTTTCTTCGGCATGCACATAAAAATGCGAGCTCATTTTTTATTTCCTTCGATTCAGAAGATGAGTTACACTTGTAACATCTGTTAATATGTCACAGGGTGCACCACGCAGACATAACCTTTTTATTAGTTGAAATGACAAAGCAAATTTGGCAATGAAAATCGTTTTCACAGTTGGATTTGCTGTAAGCATATGAACTTTTGAAATAAATTTGCCTGGTAGAGTAAAGGCCAGTGTCTTTCTCGAGAGACAATGCTTGTTGTAGCTGCATCAGGTAGGTTGACTTGGGTTTCTGGCATGATGTCTTGCATGCTTGGTTTCCTGGGTTATCTGGTATGGTATGCTTTGATGTTATTTGCTGAACCACCAGTGAGACAGGCTCGCCAGATGACTCTGTCCTCAGCAAAAGTCTAGTAGTCTACCAGTGTAAAGGGTCAATGCCATAGTCTTTTAGATCTCTCTTGACCACATCTTTGAATCTTAATTTGAGTCTGCCTACTGGACATTTGCCTTCAGTCAACTCCCCATAGAGGATGGCCTTTGGGAGGCGGTCACTGGGTATACGCTGTAGGTATCCAAGCCATCGTAGGCGTCTGTGTTTGAGGATGTTGCTTAGTGGCGTTGACTTGCAGCGCTGCAGGATCTCGAGATTAGTAATTTTATTCTGTCATTTTACGCCAAGGATTGTTCGCAGGCAACGAAAATGAAAACTGTTGAGTTTTCGTTCTTGTTTGCGGTCCATGTCTGTGAACCATACAATAAAATGCTGACAACACAAGCATAGTACATTTTCAGCTTGGTGTGCAATGTTAGGCTATTGTTGGACCAGACATGATTTGTAAGTCTTCTGAAGGATGTTGCTGCTTTGCCAAGTCTTGTGTTCAATTCTTTGTCAAGTGTAAAGTTTTTAGACATTATAGAGTCTAAGTAGGAGAAATTCTCCACAGTTTCGATGGGTTCACCATTAACAGTGATTTTGGCTTCTTGATTCCCATGGCTCATGGTGACAGTCTTTTTGACGTTGATTTTGAGGCCAAAGAAGCTGTGCAACTATTTGCGAAGCTGTTCAAGATTAGTTGTAACATTTCCTCAGAATGGGAGCAGAAGGCAGCATAGAGGGCCTCGCACACGTGAAGTGCTGTTGTTTTTGTATTGGCCTTCAAGCGTGACGTTGAGTAGATGTTTGCATCAAGCCTGGCCCTCAGACCAACTCCAGGATGAACAATGTTGGCATTTTGGACAGCTTGTTTGAGAGGACTGGAGAAAAATATTCCAAAATGCATCAGTGCCGGAAAACATCCCTGCTTCACACCATTTTTAATGGGGAAGGGCTCAGATATCAATCCGTCAGGCTGAGCTGTGCCTTGCATGTTGTTGTGGAAGGCTTGGATAAGACTGAGTAGTACTGGTGGACACCCATCTTTCTTCAGGACCGTGAAGATAATTTCTCTGTTTACATAATCAAAAGCTTTTGTGAGATCCACAAAGGCTACATGGAGTGGCATATGTTTCTCCCTTAGTTTCTCTTGTACTTGTCGTACACAGAAGATCATATGTGGAAACCGCACTGTGACACCATCTTTCAATTTGAGAGGTTCAGTTTTCCTTATTGTGGATGCCAAAAGCACCTATAGCGTCAGGCCAGGATTCTTCGTCAGTCCCCACTCAAGCATTGAAATCCCCAAGTAGGATTAGCTTGTCCGAAGTAGGCACATACTCAACTACTTGTGCGAGTGCTGCATAGAAGATATCTTTGATGTCTGACTGTGGGTGCATAGGCAGAGATAACTGTGGCATGACCTTTCTCCAGAGAGAAGTGTGCTGTCATAAAACGATCAGAGATTGTGTGTGGCTCCTCTAACATTGCTGCACAAGGTATTCTTAACAGCAAATCCAACTCCATGTTGATGGTTTGAGCCAGATGGTTTGCTTGACCAGTATATTGTGTATCCAGTCTCTCTGATGGAACCTGTCTCAGGTAGTCTTGTTTCTTGCAGTGCTGCAATGTCAATTGACCTCTTGGCCACTTCTCGGTCGATTACAGCACTCTTTCTTAGATCGTTAATGAAATCGTAATCCGAAGACATTCCAGGGGTCACTGTCCTTACATTCCACATGCCAAAGCACAGTTTTCGTTGTCGTTTTGCAGGTGTGAGGGTTGTAGTCTAATATTAGGTCTGCACACCCAGGTAGGCTTTCGAACTGTGGCGGGTTAGATCCCTAATGACTGGGTGCTGCCCAGTTTGGATACTAACCATGAGACAAAAGTTTCTCCCACTGTCAGAGGTGATCACAGGCGCCATGCTCTGTGCCAATCGAGCGTTAGGCTTATAACTGGTTACTACCATTTCCCGTGCTGTTTCTTGTCCTGGAGTTGATCACGAACAGGCAGTGTCCTTTCTGTTGAAAGAATGATGTAGCTAATGCCAGGACAGTAAAAAAGTGTTCCTGGTTTGCCCTTGTGACTCGGTGTTAGGAGTCATAAGACACTTCTCTTGACCCAATCTGCTGAAAAGCATGGCTGATACGTCCAGCAACAGGTATGTTCACGGGGTGCCAGAGTGTGCGCAGGGAGTACACAAACCGCCTGTGGATCCCAAACCAGATTTTCTGAAAGGGTTTACTCCCTTAGCCTTTGGCTTAAAAGCCTAACCACAAGGCACAGGTTGCTAGTTGCCCATAGCTGGCACATGGGTGGCAGAGAATGTCCATGTGCTAATGGGTCATGCACACAGCACACAGCACCTCTGGGGCCCAGTGCTGCTCCTAGATCCCCCATCTAATTAGCCTGGTACCTGGTACCTCATGATGACCAGTATTGGTCATTACCTCTGGGAGGTTTTAATGGGAGTCTTGTTTAATGAGAGGCTACTGTACTGACAGACAAGACTTACACATTCGGTTTGTCTTTTCGCTGAGGATAGGCAGCAGTGGAAGCTGAAAGCAAGAGATGACACTTTACGCATCACTAAAACCTGCACTGCAAGCGGCACCAACTGACGATAAATTTGTTACAGTCACATAAAACAGCTTATCTGAAAATTACGTAATCAGCTAAGAAAATATAAAAATGCAAACAAACGGTTAGCCAAAATATATGGAAAAAAGTCCAACGGTTGTGTGCAGAAAAATAATGGAATTGTGCACTTTTTGATAAAAGCAAGACACTTTGCTCATCTGTTCTATACATCAAGGGAACCATTTTAAAGATTGGAGGCATTCCAGATTTTGCTGCGGTTAGAAATGGCGGCCGTTTAAAAAAAAAATTTCTGAATGCAGCAAAATCTGGAATGGCTTCAATCTTTATAATGGTTCAGTTGGTGTATAGAATAGATGAGCAACATGTCTTGCTTTTATCTGTGCTTTTATGCACAATCTTTTCACCTATCCGCTGGACTATATGGGAATAACAGGGTTTGTCTGCCGCCATCTTTAAAAATGACAGATATTTCAAAATGCTGTATCTGTTGTAAAGTCAACGAAGGTCAAAAGTAATGTATTTAAAATCATCGCATCTAAAAACACATTTTGACATCAACTGTGTGGCTCTATGTTGTGTAGTTCTTGAGATATGGGAATGGTATGCTTTGAAAGGCGTCATCTTTAAAAATGGCGGATGTAGGCGTGTTGATGAAGGTAAAACGTTATACTTTGTGAAATCACTATCCTCCAAGCTGTTCAAAAATGTAAACTATACGGCTCTATATAACGTAGAACTACTTTATTAAGATATCTTTACATTTATACTGATGACCGCCATCTTTAAAAATGGCGGATGTGAATGTCAGAGAAGCCCAAAAGTAACAAATATGAAATCTTTAATCCCTAAGACCTACATCTAGACACAAATGTTATTGCTCTATATAGCGCAGTTATTAAGATATGGGGAAACTTAATTTGGTGGCCATTTAAAAAATGGCTGCCATTTCTAAACGCAACACAATCTGGAATGGCTCCAATCTTTACAATGGTTCCCTTGGTGTATAAAACAGATTAGCAAAAGTGTCTTGCTTTTATAAAATAGTTCACAATCTATTTACATATCCGCTGGACTATGCAAAATAGAGTAATGTTCTGAGTTCAGCGACTGGCGAACAGAGGAGAGCTGTGACTGTCACTGTTAGTGTAATTTAAATTATGTCTACAACAAGTTATATATACTAATAAATTGCTGGCATACTGTTCTTGATTGTAGATGCTAACGGCTAGTTTTTTATTAACTCCTTTAGATACATAGGCCTAAACAAATCCCATTATTTCCCTTTAAAGCTGAGTAGTCAAAATAAATGGAAAGACGAGAATCAAATTACAAAATAATAATTTATTGTTTTATGCCACATGTGTACATTTTTGACCATGTTAAATTAAGCAGTTATTTGTCAGTCGTTCACATGAACGTGAATTTTATATTTTATGTGAATATTAATTATTATAGAACTTCGCCACGAATATTTCACCGCTCATTGTACAAAATCTGTTATGAAACAGGAGCAAAAATAGTTCATAAATGTTATATTTTCTTACAGAGCTTTCACTTTAACAGTTGTCAATATTTACCTATTCGTCCGCATACTACTTATAAATAAAAATGTTGGTCGTACGTTAATTGCGGAACTATGCTAATTGTAAAGCATTATTGTAAGCATTACATGTCCTTTAAATGTACCGTGTACAACAATTCGTACGCATCATACAGATCGGTCATTGTTGACAAAATATGAACGACCCTTTAAATGATCATGTTGTTATTCCTGTCAGGATCCACATGACAGTGCAATTTTGCGGGCCTTGAATGCCAAGTATCGGCCAAACAAGAATGTTGTCGGTGATGCGCAGCGAACAATATTTGTTGGCCGACTGAACCATGTCACAACAGAGGAAAGGTAATATTCAGATTTCATAATATTAGACACACCTTCCTGAAATTAATAATTAATTACTACAATCATGGCTATTACCAATATATTATTATTATATTCCTGTGTGATTGTGTGCATGCAGATGCAAATGGCTAGTTACTGTGTGCGTGTGTATATACGTGCGTGTGCACATGCATATACAGTACTATATACGTGTACATTGTGAAATTAATATGCATTTATTTTGTGTCTCTGTGTGCGCTCGTGTATGATTGTGTGTGTGTGTGTGTGTGTGTGTGTGTGTGTATGTTTACAAACATTATGGTTTACTTTTTTCTATATGCCACATGACTTACACAACCAGACCTGGGGCAGAAGTACTCGGTACTCATGTACTCGTGTACATTTTTGAAGTACTCATAAAACTTATGGGTTATGGACTCATACTTGTTCTCATAAAACTTATGGGTCATGGACTCGTATTCGTAGTCATACTCATTGTACTAAGATTATACGAGTACTAATGAGTACTTTCTCAATATGTACAGGGGAAAATTCATTAATTTACCTTAAGAACTGTGAATAATTGCCCAAGTTGAGCACTGAGATCTTCTCAAGGTTTATGTGCTGTAGTGGTATTAATAAAAAAAAAAAATTAAACTTTCCTAAAATATTTAAATGTTCAACATTTTTTAATACTTTGTTATTTCTGATAAAATACCACCTTACCATCCTGTACACATAGTACATCCTCATTCTCTGATAACCATGACTATGATACCCAAACATGGCAACAGGCAGCCTCATTTCCTAGTCAGAAACACCCTGTTAAGCAAACAATAATTGTAGGCTATCAGTTCTGGCCATAAACCTGTTTGTTTAATTAAGTCACATGTCCACAAAGAACCAATTAGCAGTTACCCCACCAGTTAGACAGGAAATGCTTTTGATGTAGTCTGGAGACCATGTCACTTGTCACTGGCTGACAGTGCTAACTGCTAAGAACAAGAACTGCCAGTCTTCCTCTGTAGAAGTAAGGTGGCTCAAGTCAGATTGCCCCCTAAACTAGTATAATCTGGTGCCAGCACCCTGGCTAAAAAGTCCACACGGCCTGTTGAGCCTGTTACAGCTGTTTATGGACATGTGCTAACCCGCTCAAAAACCAGTAGTCTACGATCAGAAAATATAAATTGCAAACTTCTAATATCAGCAGATTGCTGATTGTAAAGATGAACGAATACATCAGT
Source organism: Paraescarpia echinospica (assembly GCA_020002185.1). Classification (NCBI taxonomy): domain Eukaryota; kingdom Metazoa; phylum Annelida; class Polychaeta; order Sabellida; family Siboglinidae; genus Paraescarpia; species Paraescarpia echinospica. The sequence goes on from CM034541.1 coordinate 40,677,635, forward strand.
CAGCCATGTACAGATCGTCACAGTGACTCACTGCAGTTCTGGAAGCGTCTACACAACAATTTTCCAACTCTGGCTCAGCTGGTCCCTCACCATCTCAGCATTCAAGCCTCATCAGCCCCAGTTGAAAGGGTATTTAGAATAGCCGAGAAAGTATTCCGCTCTAAACAGTGAGCCTGAAAGACTCAACCTTTGAACAGCTAATGTTCATTCGGTGCCAAATAAATGATAAGATCATATGATGTCACTGAAATGAATGCCAACAAAGTGAATTTCATTGTTGATGAAATAAAGAGTTTTTTTACAGTTTTCCTCATACAAAATTGACCGATGCCATTGCACATTCACTTATGCTGAGTTATATAAATAAAATTAATTAATTATTTTAAAATACATTATTATTTAATATTTATATTTAAAAAATGTACCCATACTTTTACTTATACTCGTGAGAATGTACCCGTACTTTTACTCATACTCAGCTTTTAGCAATGTACTCGTACTTATCCATCGTCAAAGTACTTGTACTCATACTCATGAAAATGTACTCGGACCCAGGTGTGTACACAACTATGAAATTTGAAATTATATTATTATAAACACTTTGCATTACCATTTGACCTATAATAGATATAATAAATGTTGTCCTTTTCAAAACATTTATCTCAGACAGCGTTGTCAAATAAGGTATTTACAACTGTTAACAGAAGAAGTCAAGTAAAAACTTGACTGCCCAAACCCGTGAGAAACTTGGTTGAGTTGAGAGGCACTTAATGTCTCTGTCTGTATTACATGAAGTTCCTGCTGCAGGTTCTTTGCATGTGACATGACATCATTTACCTGTAAAAATTTAAGAAGTATGTTCTTAAGAAAACCACTTAAGTGACTAAAGGTATACACATGTACTAAGATAAATTAAATATCGAGATAATCTTTATAAACAACTCAAACTTAATGATCCAAACTCATTAAGATACGCTAACTTTCAGACAAATCTTAAAACGTATCCTAACGCTATCCTAAGACGCACTATTCGCATTGCTAAACAAATTTACTATGAATCCAGATTTAACAAATACAGTAACGACATAAGAAAAACATGGAGAATAATTCATGATATTTTGTTTACAACAAAAAAGCCCAAACAATGTGTGTTTAAAGATGGTGAAAACACCATAAGTAATAAAGAGAAAGTAGCAGAGAAATTTAATAAATTTTTTAAAAACATCGATCCTCAGCTTGCCAACAAAATGACAAACGATAGTAATAAAACATAATGTATATATAAGTAAAAAAACATTAATTTTACATTTGTAAATATAAATGAAGATACTATCAATGCAATATTAAACCAAATGCCTCTTAAAACAAGCTGGCATCTCTTCACAATTATTAAACATAATAAAAAAATGGTGATGACAATTTACAAATTTTCGACCAATATCACTTATGCCTGTTATCTCGAAAGTGCTTGAAAAAGTTATATATAATCAATTATATGATTTTTTCAAGGAACATAACTTTTTTATGAAAGTCAGTTTGGCTTTCGAGTTGAACACTCAACCAAATTAGCTTCAATGGAACTAATCGATAGAATGATAACAACCATGGACAACACTGAAATACCAATAAATATATATTTAGATCTATCGAAAGCGTTCGATACAATTGATCATAACATTTTATTAAATAAACTTAGTTGCTATGGTACAAGTGGAGTAGCCTTAAATCTCTTCAAAAGTTATTTATCAAATCGTTATCAGTATGTTGAATTTGACGGAGTATGTTACCCATAACAACAGGGGTCTCTCAAGGTTCTATTCTAGGGCCTGTAATCTTTATAATATAAATAAATGACTTTCCAAATGCTAGTAAACTATTTAACTTTATTATGTATGCTGATGATACTATCATCTCAAGCACAATTCGACAATCAAATAACCATTTTGATAATACTCAAACTGAAAATAATATCAATAAAGAGTTGTCCAAAATAAATGAATGGCTAAAAATTAATAAATTATCCTTAAATGTTTAAAAGTCAAAATATACAAGAACTGTAAATAAACGATTATTGCCACTTACGATAAACATAGACAATATTTTAATAGAAAGAGTGCATGTATTTAATTATCTTGGTTTAACTATTGACGAACATCTAAATTGAAAAAAATCATGTAGAAATAAATGCTCTAAAACAATAGGTGTACTCAATAAATTAAAATATTTGTTGTCAATAACAGTTAGAAAGCTGTTATATAACTCCTTAATACTGCCATATATTAATTATGGAATAATGGTATGGCGACACAAATGTGGAAGAATTTTAAAACTTCAAAAGAAGACAATACTTATAATAAGCTTAACAAAGTGCAATGTGCACACAGAACCTATTTTTAAAAGCCTAAAATTACTAAAAGTATCAGACATTTTACAAATTCAGAAACTAAAATTTTACTATAAATTCATACATAATAAACTGCCTGGGTACCTTCAATGCCTAACATTGCAACATAATTTTAATATTCACAATCATAATAAACGTAGACAAAATGAAATACATATAACCAGAATAAATAATGAATTTGCAACAAAAAAAGCATCCGAAATAACATACCTCAACAATACTGAAAAGCAAGATCTACACTCACAGTCTACAGGGATTCGTGGCTTATGCCAAAATGTATTATATACAATCATATAAAGATTATTGTGATATAGCAAACTGTCGCATTTGCAAAAATAATGGTGTGTAAGTGTACTTTTAGTAGATGCATATTTGTAATTACATATAATAACATAATATTGATATTATATTCTTTTTTGTTTTGTTTTGTTTGTTTAATTTTGAGTAATGATTATTTCCCGTCCCTTTGCTGACACCAATTTTTCATTCACACTAATGTATTGTTTTGAATAGTTAATTTCGTGATTTTTTTTCTGTTGTAGTGAAAATAATGTTGTAATATATTGTTTGCATAGGATTTATGTATATTTATTATCGATCAATATTGTGTCATTGGAACAAATAAACATTTCCTTCCTTCCTTCCTTACATATCTGACACTTCTCTTCCAATTTCGCGGAACAATGGGGACGCATCGGTTGAGAAGCACTGATAGGCCATGTGTTCATACAGATGATAGATCATATATTAGGATATGTAGGTGAAGATACTGCTATTATTCTGCTGTAATGTGATTTTGCACGGATTTTTATGGTCTGTCTTGTTTATAAATGATTTATAAACAAGACAGACCATCCATGCATGTATTCATTATACACATAAAACTGCGTTTTTGTGTGGGTGGGTGTCATAATTTGTTTTTATAAACACGCAGGAAACAAATAGTGTACTTTTCTTAATATATTAATTGTAAGTATAATATACAATGTTGAGCATAATATGTTATGATATAATTATCTACAACTGTATGATACAAAATAATAATAGCGCGCACACACACTCACATACACACACACTGCCGCATTAGCAGACCGCACCATTATGAGAGATACGATGCACGGATATACAACCTCAGAAAACCGTGCTCTAAAAATCACTGAAATATTTTTGGATGAATTAATTCTACATGTATCATTATACTTCTGGTCATACTACATTTCGAAATTTTAGCTAAAACGTATTAGCCCTGCACCCAGGTGTCATAACTTTAAGCAGTGCGGCGTTGGTCTTCTTAAAAACAGCAGTCTGCCTATTGCTGCAAAATATAGCATAAAAGATTGACGTATGCTGCCGTTAGGAAAATATATATATATGTATATATATACACATATGTTTATATATACATATATATTATACAAAATATTATACATACATAATAAAATAATAAAAAAAAACGTTGTTTGAGTGGTCGATGTATACAATGCATACAGGTGTATATGTACTAAGTAATGTATTCATGTTTTATATATTTATTCGATACTCTAATAGATTATTTTCTTACTTTCATGTGTGTACAACTGTAGTAATACATGCGTGTATTGTTGCCAGCTTGCGACAGTTGTGCTCCGAGTGTGGCCGCGTCAGTCGTGTGCGAGTGGTGCGAGACATCGTCACCGGCACGTCGAAGGGATACGCCTTCGTTGAGTTCGTTGACGAGACAGCGACGCGACTCGCTGTTAAAGACCTCAACGGCGCCGTGCTCGACGATATGCCCCTCCTCGTCGACTTCGAGTGTTGTCGTACGCTCAAAGGCTGGGTTCCGCGGAGGCTAGGAGGCGGCATTGGGGGAAAGAAGGAGTCGGGTCAGCTGCGTTTCGGGGGCCGACATCGGCCGTTCAAGATGCCATACTCGGTACAACAAAGTCGACGTGGGTTCAGTGGAGGACTGCGTTCATTCAGGGGTAGGGACGATGGGTTCCAACCGAGTAGGGAGACCGGTCGAGGGGCACGACAGGAGGAACGCGATCGTGATGGTAAGACGGGTTACCGACTCCGGGAGAGCGATGGGGATCGCAGAAGTTACAGGGACCGCAGTAGGGACTCGACATACGGGCGAGATCGCGAGAGAAGTCGGGATACGTATGGCAGTAGAACTGGAAGACGTTGATATCTTTTATAATAAAAAAAAATTCTGTACAAGTCATTCACGGCCTAGTAGTATCATGAGCTGTACCGATACAGGAGCATCTTACATTTTACTCGTGTGCATTAAAGTGTATACGGATTTTTCCGGTACATACAACTTCTGTGTAAGGACATTTCTGACATCACCCGTGTTACACACAACGACCTGCGTCTCTATATAAAGTATATACATTGTTTCGATGTGTTTCACCTTATATAATTTACCCAATATTTGCATGTAACTTTGTTGAAAACCTGACTGAACACATTAACAGAGAAAGAAACGTTTTCCACAGAACTATTCGTTAAGCTATCGGGGATACGTCCAGCTATGCCGATTATTACGCGAAAGTGGGCAATGGTTACATCCAGGTATCACCTTCTACAGCTAAATCACCCGATTTAACGTGAAGTGAACTCATTTCGTCAAATCCACGTTGACACAGTTCACCCAGCTTTATAAATGAGTACTGGATGTAGCACAGTGGTGGATATATGTAAATATAGTCCTCATACAATACATCAATTGCAGCATGGCTAAGTGCATGCTAGAGACAACGAATTCAAATGAATAGCGGTGAAGCACTCCCACTGCGCTACATAAGAACCTACCTTTTTGTATGTCGATAGCTAATCATAACCTCTGCATACGCACGCATGCACACTAATTGTATAAAAGCTAAACATTTAAATTAATTCAAATGCATTTGCAAATGCCAAACGAGAACATTTGCACTACAATATGAACCTGGAAAATGGCGTTGAGTAAATTAAAACATCTGCATTTAAATGAGTTGACGCTAAAGCCTGGTGATAGTCTTAGAGAGAGATATATATTGGTACAACATAACTGTGATATATAACGAATACGTATCATATATATATCATGTAAAACACACAGACACGCACGCACGCGCGAACTAGCACACAGAGAGACAGACAGACAACTGAAACACACACACACACACACACACACACACACACACACACACACACACACACACACACACACACACACACACACACACACACACACACACACACACACACACACACACAATTACATTTGGTCGATTCTCACGAAACGTGGACACATGACTTTCATGTATCGTTTAAATTGTTTTAATCTACTTATAACCGAGCGCCAAACTTTCAGGAATTCATTCTACGACGCCTCGAATAGTACGTAAAACCTATATCTTTTCAAAATAACCCATAAATGTTGACAATCTTGATATATATCCGTTGTTCGGAACGTAAAACGTAATGTGCAAGTAATACGTGAAAAAGTAACCTTACAATTGCACAAACCACGCTCGCGGCAAATACTTAAAAAAAAAACGGCCTATGCGTCATGCCGTCAAGCTAACGATCCACGACGACGCTGGACGCGTTATCTGTAACACAGCCGACCTGAACGCGCGGGTCACCGAACACTTCAGTCGCCAATTCAGCGACGAAGCTATAGGACGTTTCATGTTTACCAACACGTGACGTCACTTTTGCACATGCTGCTATTCATGTCTACTCAAGCGTTGCTACGGGTTTTTGTTCGCAGAAGCTCGGCTGGCAAAACACACCAGCCAGCCGAGCTTCTGCGAACAAAAACCCGTAGCAACGCTTGAGTAGACATTAATAGCCAGTGGTCTGTGTACGCGAATGCGTTAGATGTTAGTGCGAGAAATCGCTATCTAAAGAAATTAGAATACGATGACGTATCTGGCAAGTTGCCAGACCCGTATTTTATTAAGAACGGCTGGGAAAACGATCCGAGTCTGTGGCCTGATTTGACGTTCGGCGACATTTACCAGTACGTGATAAATAAGCCAGGCATTTTTAGTCGGGAGTCCATGAAGGCGTAAAAGTCACTCGACGCATATAGGTAAGAATGCTGTTATTCATAATTGCAAAGCCATAGAATCAAACAGCAATAAAAGTTCCGTTAATTTGATAGAACAAACAATTACGCAACCGATCCACACCGCCGGTATAATATTCATGTATTATACGATTAGTTTCTTCATTTAGAAACAATTAGTTATTGATTTTTGTAGGTTTGCTGTCAGTGGTTATGTGCAGGAAATAAAGTTTCTTGACATTGTCCACACTCCCTTCTGCCTTCTTAAGTCGAAGGTGATACCTTCGATGAGAGTTCGGGACAAGCCCCACGAACCATGGGTCTACCTTGTCAAGGAGACGGCTGAGGTCCACTGTGCCCACTGTATATGCATGGCAGGGTATGTTCTGCTCGTTAATTGAAATAAAAAAACCATATTATAAATATTTCAATAAATATGTTGTCAGCCGAGATTCCTAGCTTGATGTTAGTATTTGAAGTGTCATGGGAGAGATGTGTTTACAGCAAGACAATACTTGAGATATTATAAGCCAGCCAGTCGTGTTTTGCCAGCCACTCGCCGCTGCCGATCACGTGACTCGGCGCTTGACGTCACCGTGAAACGTCCTATAGAAGAACTGTCTGCCTTCACCGGAAGGCCATCGCGACTGGCAGACCCAATCACAACAGAAGAAGTCAAGCGAGCGATCGGGAAATTGAACAGCGGCCGAGCCAGCGGGCAAGACGGCATACCGGCCGAAATTTTCAAATGCACGGCTGGCATGCTAGCATATACGATTGCCAGCATTTTCAACGATGCGCTGGAAAAACACGAACCGCTCGACCTAGGCAAAGGTGTGCTCGTATTAATACAGAAGCCGGGCAAACCAATAGGTTCACTAACGAGTGTGCGTCCGATAGTCTTACTATCAGTACTCCGAAAGATACTGTCTCTCATCGTTCTATCGAGGATCGCGCCGAAAGTTGACGACTACCTGTCGCCGTCGCAATCTGGATTCCGACGCGGACGCAGCACGGCCGATGTAGTCTTCGGGTATCGTTAGCTCTGTGCTAAAGCGCAGCGTCAGCACGTATCAATCGAATTCCTCGGCATCGACCTGAGTCGCGCCTTCGACACCATACGTCGCGACAAGCTGCTTGATACGCTACAAACATTCCTCGGCGAGTCGGAACTGCGGATGATTCGCTTCCTACTCGCCGCCACGTCGCTCGAGCCGCGTCTCTCAACAGGCGATTGTCATTCATTCGCCACATCCTTCGGGACGCCGTAAGGCGACAGCCTCAGCCCGGTTGTTATTCATTATGTACCTCGAAGCGGCACTCCGTGTCCTTCGTTCGCGCCTCCCGACACGTCCACCAGCCGATGCAACCCTACCGCTGGACGTCGAGTACGCTGACGACACGGACTTCGTCAGCTCTTCTCGTTATTTCGTCGACGAGATCGAGCGCATCGCGCCAGCTTGCTTGGCGGAGTGGTCGCTGACGATCAACGCGTCGAAAACAGAACGAACAAGTATCAGCCGACACACTGACCGCATTCAGGAAGAGTGGCGTATGACACGCAAGCTTGGATCGCTCCTCAGTGAAACCGAAGACGTCGCTCGCTGAAAGCAGCTGGCCAACGTCGCCTTCCGCAAGCTGTGGACACTGTGGTTTAGGCGATCACAAATCTGTCTACAGCTGCGGCTACGGCTACGGCTATACGCATCCTTCATTGTGCCCGTGCATACGTACAACATGGGTACACGGGGACTCACGAAATCAGAACTAGATCATCTGGATGCGTACCACCGTCGTCATCTACGCCAGATCATCGGCATATGTTGGCCACATCGCATTTCTAACGAGGCACTGTAACCACCGTCACATCAGCGAAGCTGTCATAACTGCAAGATGGAGTATATTCGGGCACGTGCTCCGTATGCCACCAGATGCACCCGCCCAGCAAGCGATCGACAACTATTTCGCCGTGGACACAGGTGTCACGACATACATGGGTCGACCGCGAACGACTCTGCCGAAAGCGTTGAGCGCGGACCTGCGACGCATAGGGCGTACGCTACGTTGCCGTGCCGATGTCGACGCTCTGCGCGCACTCGACCGTGAACAGTGGCGACAATGAGGAACCGAGCGTATTTTTTGATCGCTAGTCGGCGCTACGCCCACTCCGGTTATACTAATTACCCATCGTCCTTAGCGCTTCGTTGACAAGTAAGCGAACTGTGTGGTTGTCAACTTTAGATGCTAATAAAATGCCGGGAACCGGCTGCTGCGTCCCGCAGTGTAATGGAAAAGGGGGACATCAGTTCCCGAAGGATGGTACTTTAAGAAAAAAGTGGATAATCACCATACGGAGGGACAAATGGCAGCCGACAAACACGAGCTTGGTTTGTCGTTGCCAATTTGTGGAATCCGACTACAAGAAAGTGACTAGTCATGGTAATGTGAAAGCTTTTTTCTTATATATTATGCGTTTGCTTATGTTACAAATACTGCATGTTGACTACATGGTTACTGATCAGAATACTTAGCACAAAAGAATTCTTATACTAATTTATAACGGAAGCATTCGCTCATGTAAACACGCTGTAGTGTAGTAATGTCACATCACAAACACGAAGCCTTGCGTCGCAGATGACAGCTGCGACTGTTTTGTGTATTTACAGTATGACGTTCTTGCGTTATTTGTTCTTTTCGACACATCTTTAAGAACCGATGATAAATAAAATATGACAACGGATTTTAATAAGTGTTACTATCTGTATTACTAGTAATAGGCGTGGTAATACTGCATTGTATTATTTCTGCACTGCTGAATCCGCTGAAAATTTAGCATTCATATTATAATATAATTTTAGTTAATATAACAATAAATTATGCATATGTAATGGTTGGTGGTGGAAAGCCTATTGTGATGTGCATGAACATTTTATGACTATAATATTACAATGTACCTCATGTGAGCAGGCAATGGTTGTTTTTTAATTCATGTATTACTACTTTTGCTTTCAGGAACAACTCCAGTTCACCGATACCTGAAGCGAGAAGCCATTCCCACCGTCTTTATGTGGACTGCAGCACCATCTCCTGTTGCTGTTCAGAGGAATGCTAGAATACAGAGACGCGTACAGCTCCGAGAGCAACAGCCAGACCTGTCATTCGAGGGCACGTGCTCCGTATGCCACCAGATGCACCCGCCCAGCAAGCGATCGACAACTATTTCGCCGTGGACACAGGTGTCACGACATACATGGGTCGACCGCGAACGACTCTGCCGACAGCGTTGACCGCGGACCTGCGACGCATAGGGCGTACGCTATGTTGCCGTGCCGATGTCGACGCTCTGCGCGCACTCGACCGTGAACAGTGGCGACAATTGGGGCTGGCCATTTCAAAATAAGAAAGCATCATATGAATCTATGGAATTGACCTTTTTAAATTATTTATGTACATTTGTATTACTTTTTAGTGCAATTTCTACTGACTTTTTAACGATTATTTTATATATATATATTTTATCATACGGACATTTTAATTATACATGTCTATTCATTTAAATATTTTAATTTATTTATATATCTATTTATTCCACTTCTACAAAGGAACTGTGATGGTACATTTCGCGAACTACACCACGTCTGCCACGCGAAAGTGCACATAATAAATGCGTCATGGACATGACAACATGAAGTAGACGCTGAAACAGTAATGCTTATGTCTACCCTCTTGTCAATAGCATTGCAATACAAACAGTATTTGACAATTCTACACTATCACGACAAGGGCCCATCGATGGACGTGGACTTCACATTCTCCGACCATCGTCATTTGGAACAAACAACGAGTTTCGGCGAGCGCGTTATGGTGTTGATGTAACGATGGTGTGTGTTTTTTAACATTTGGTAAATATTATTATGACGACTGTCAACTACCAAGGCATCCCTTCAGGTGAGGGGCACTCTTGCTAGTATAATACAACACACATTCTGAAGAATTAAAGAAAAGGCATGAGACATCTTAGTGTGGCTATTTTTGTCAAAGAGAGGAGTTTGAATGTGCGTATCTAATTCTCGCAAAACACAGAGTCCGCAAAACACAAAGAGCGTCCGTCTTGCAACATCTCGCATCTCTAAGATATTAATCATTGTGTATTTTCGATGGATTTCTGATACAAATAACACATTAACATTCATGTGAAATGTTAATGCTGCTAAATAGTTTGCTTATTGTAAATATATATATATATTTGTTTGTCGTTCTTCTACGTCATGTGTCATACTATATCAAATGTTGTAACTAAACACATGCCCAGTATACTGTATATGCACGTGTGTGTTTTACATGAGGTTCGATTTTGTGTATTACGTGGTGTGTGTATGTTATATGTGTGATGTGGTGTGTGTGTGTGTGTTTGTTTGTTTGTGTGTGTGCTTATGCGTGTATGTGTGGATGTGTACATCAATATAAAACATCGTCCCTGTAAACGCAGCTACAGATCCGAATGGTCGTAGATTAATCCCTGAAAGTTTGGCACCCGATGTGATTGATTTTAACCGATAAGTATATTAGGTTTTTTAAAGCATATAAATATAACAATATGAGAATGTACATATGGGCAACATGTTTGTGTGACAAACTGGTACCAATCAAATCGAACAATAGTTCGGTTTGATAGAAATTAGCTACCGTGGTGTAATTCATAGGCCTAAGATATTGTGAACACCATTTCAATACACATTTGCGTGGCGTCTGCCGGAAAATAATTATTTTGTCTTATCACTTTTTGTTGATATTTTTATAAACATTTTGTAACAATATATATATATATATAAATATCTCGTAGGCGCCGGAACGAAATTGGTATTGGGGGGACTGAGCCGGAGCTTCAACACCACTCCGCACCGTACGATCATGACATCGGAATACGGGGAGGCAGTTGCTTTCGACTATTTTCGCTGGGTCGTTCAACATTGCTTACGCTCTCGAAAAACCTCGATTTACACACCCTTTGAGATTTGCCAAAAAGGACCTCCAGGCTCACCAAAAACATAAAAATGAACCTAACGATTCACCTCTTCTTTCTATATATACATGGGGGGCTAATCCTATCTCTAGCCCCACCACCAAATACATTGCGGGTTCATCCCCCAAGCTCCCTGGTTCTGCCGCCTATGTTTATATATATATATATGTATATATATATATATTCATATATAAATATATGTATATTATGTGTAAGCATGTATAAATATATGTATTCTACGTGTGTGTGTGTGCGTGTGTGTGCGTGTGTGTATGTAGGTACTTTGGAAGTATATATTGATGTATGTATGTTAGGTCTAATGTGTGTGTGTGTGTGTGTGTGTGTGTGTGTGTGTGTGTGTGTGTGTGTGTGTGTGTGTGTGTGTGTGTGTGTGTGTGTGTGTGTGTCTGTGTGTGTCTGTATGTGTCTGTATGTGTGTATGTATGAATGCACATTTGTATATAATGTATACTTGTGAATACTTGCATACTTAGTAGATGAGATCGGAGCAAAGCGGAAATATGTAAATTACATAAATCGGGGCAAAACGAATACATCTGTGAATTGATTTTAAATACTAAGATGTACGCGTAAAGTAACATATTTTTTAGTCTTTTGGGCCGAAGGTCCAACGGACTTATGCCATCACTATGCGTCTGCCGAGCGCCTTTAGCTGCCATATCTCAGAAACCGTTCAGCAACTTTTTCTCTAATTTTGCATAGACGCATCTTAGGTTACTGCCACTATGCACGAGAAGTCTGTATTTGATTGAATAATTCTAAGGGCCCCCGAAACTGGTAAATGTTCACATTTTGCCTATTTTTTCAAAAACTCTTCAGTAACCTTTTCTCTGATTTTGCACACATTTCATGTGGTATTGCCACTATACACAAGAAATCTGTATTTGATTGAATCATTCTCAGGGCCCCAAAAAATGCCAAATTTTCCTGCTATTTCCCTACTGCTGTAAGCCTCATGCAGCCACTGGTCTCTATTTATAACTGGACTTTGCCCTGATTACTGGAATGGCTGGGTGGAGTGGCTAGCTGTAAACCTGTGTATCGGACTACCCTTAGCTCACTGCCTGCACTGACAGAACGTGAGAAACTTTAAAACAGCAATAGACACAATTATCAATGCAATATACCCATATGATCTAGGATTAAAATAAATAACTTGGGTATAAAATAATATATAAAATAACTTAGGTATACTCGAAAAGGTTAAAGCATGTTTAGCCAAAATTATAAGGAATAGTATTCAGACTTTTTACTATACATGTTGTAGCTATTACTTCACCTCAATTCAGTGATGTATTATGTCATTAATTGGTACTGTTTTTAAGTCAAAATGCATGCTATGTATATGTACCTTGTGAACAAATAAAGTTTTATCATAGTTAATCTTTTTTTTCTTTCCATTCTGGGGGAGGGTGGTAGGGGCAAAATGAGAATGAGGTGTATCTTCACTGGCATGCATACAGTCTCCACTAAACATGTCAATATTTTACTTCCATCACTTTTCCATCAATTTTACTTCAACCCTTAATGATCTGTAACTATGATTCATCAAAGACCATTTCATTAATAATTACAAACTCACAATATAGTCTAAAGGACTTCATGGCCTCTTGGCCCATTTTTTCTTATGGTGTCCACTTTGCCCCGGTCTCCCCCACATCTATATATGTATATATATACATATATACATATAATATTTATATTATATATATATATATTTTCCCCGAAACATATTCTAGGCTGGGGGTAAAGTAACATTCTGCTATTGTGTGTGTGCGCGTGCGTGCGCGTGTGTGTGGTGTGTGTGTCCGTGCGTGTGCGCGCATGTGTATGTGTGCTTGGGTGTGGTGTCTCCGTACGTACGTATGTATGTATGTATAAGAGATATATATATAACTTTCTCTTTGTATACATTAAAATATTATAATATATATGTATATATATATATATATATAAATATATATATATAGCTTTCCCTTTGTAGATATTATAGTACATATATATATATATACATATATATATATGTGTATGTATATCGAGATGATGATGCTAATTTGGCATCTGTTTCTAATGAAACAATGAATAAACAAAAGTATATATATATACACACACATTATATATATATATATACACACACACATTAGATTAGAAAGGCCGACATTAAATATATATATATATATATATATAATAAATATGGGTAAACAGTATTTGAAAATGTTTGCGCTAGGATGAATGAGTAATATACGTCCTATTGTTTTCTTTTAAATACAATTTAACTGCTACTACGCAAAACGCTAATTCCGGGTGCGTTAAACGGAGAAAGAAACATACCTTCTTCCAAAGTTCAATACTATATGCAAACCTTAATATCGTTTGCATCTGTGTGAATGTTTAATTTATTTGTAATCCCAGTCATACTTTGTCGAGATCATGTTTCTAAGAAAAAATCAATGACACCAACGTGAGGCTGGTTCAATGGAGAAATGTTGTGCAAAGTAACACCACCCATGTCGGCAGTGTGTGAAACATTCTAACCAACGACACACACACACACACGCACGCACGCGCGCACGCACGCACACACACACACACACTCACACACACATACACACACGCATGGTACCGTGGCGCACCGCGTTGCCGTGGTCTATTCTTGGCTCGATACACTCGGTCACACATTGCGTGGCGCACGCAATGTGTGACCGAGTGTATCGAAAGCAGATCTAATTGTATTTATTAATATTTTATTGTATATTCATTTATTATTATTATATATTTTTATTTAAAGTAATTATCCACAATATAATACCGTAATTGTTGTATGTAATGTGCATTAAACTATAGATTTAGATCATTATTTTTATTTTAGAGTTTTATTTTAGCAACTTTATAGACGATTTATTTTATTACTCACATTTTAGTACCTCTATTAATTATTACATATGCATTAGTATTTAGAAACATTGTCAACACCGTTGAACATAGTTGTCCTTTGGAAATGAGTGTATAAATAAAGTTATTATATTATTATTATTAACAATAAATAAATGCTGTCATTCTGGAGCCACCAGCTGTTCTAAATTGATAACGTTTGTGGCAACATGTTATGGCTATGATACAGTTATCATTAAATGGTTAATCATGAATAATTAATTACATGGTTACATTATGCCCTTGAACTACCGCTTTTATAAGAAATGGATCCGCGCGAAAGGCGATACCACGCGAAATGCATACGTTTTCCCGTAATAGTTGTGCCAAGATTTAATTGAAAATTGTTATTGTTGTGGTATTGTTGCCACTACACCCATCATTTACTGTTAAAGTAAATTATTTGTTTAACCTGCTATTTTATATATGTTAGAAAAGTGTTGTGCTAACTGAGTTATGGTTGCGTCAGAAACAGAATTGTAAATCAAAATATATATTAAATATGTCCGACCATGTGTTTCTAGGAGCGCATTTATCATATCATTAATGATCACTCAATAAATACTTCGAAACCATTGCAAAGCCATCTTTGTTAATTTTGTCATAAATAGCAAGTGTTTTACGCAAAACTTAAATAGTTACAACATTTGACATAGTATTATATATGACGTAGAAGAACTACAAACAAATATATATATCTGTATATATATAAGTAGTAAAGGAGGTTAAGTACCGCGCATGGTTGTCGCGTCGCGGTGCAAGTGCAAAGTACCCGGATGTAGGTCAAGGTCAAATACCCGGATGTAGGTCAAGGTCAAGTACCCGGATGTAGGTCAGGTCACGTGGCGCCCCCTACCGGAATTTTTCGGAACTAGGATGGCACGCCACCTAGCGGATTTTTTCGGAACTGAAATAGTTCCCGCCAAAAAATATCATCGCGCCCCTGGCGGATAGTTGGTTAACTAATTAGTTCCCGCCAAAACTAAAATAGCTCCCCTGGCGGATAGTTGGTGAACTGAAATATTTCCCGCCAAAACTAGATAGCGCCACCTAGCGGAATTTTTCGCTACTAAAATATTTCCCGCCAAAACTGAAAAAGCGCCCCTGTCGGATAGCTGGTGAACTAAAATATTTCCCGCCAAAACTAGATAGCGCCACCTAGCGGAATTTTTCGGGACTATAATATTTAAATAGCGCCCCCTGGCGGATAGTTGGTGAACTTAAATTATTTCCCGCCAGAACTATGGAAGCGCCCCCTGACGGATAGTTGGTGAATTAAAATATTTCCCGCCAAAACTAGATAGCGCCACCTAGCGGATTTTTGTCGAAATACAGTTTGAGACTGGAGGATAAGTTGTGAAGTAAATGTTCGAGTACTGCAAATATTCGTGTCTCTTGCACGCTTGCGTGCAATAGAGCCCCCTGACGGATAGCTCAGGAACTACAAACATCATCCCCTAGTGGACAAGTGAGTGAACCCCGTGTTAAAGCATAGGGAATTTTCCCCATGTTAAAGGATAGGGAAACACCCGGATGTTGCCGGATTTTGCTCTTGCTCTCAGCCAATTCCAAAGTCAAGGATTATGCAACTGATGGTATCCCGACAGCCTCTGCGCCACCTGCGATTGACCAATCACGAGCGAGTTGGGCATTGTGGGCGTGGCTAGTTATGCAAATGAGCTTGGAAAAGTATTTCCCATGTTATGAGATAGGGAATTTTTACCATGTTAAAGCATAGGGAATTTTCCCCATGTTAAGAGATAGGGAATTTTTACCATGTTAAAGCATAGGGAATTTTCACTATGTTATGAGATAGGGAATTTTCCCCATGTTAAAGCATAGGGAATTTTCCCCGTGTTAAAGGATAGGGAATTTTCCCATGTTAAAGCATAGGGAATTTTCCCATGTTAAAGCATAGGGAATTTTTCAAACTGCTACGCACAGTAATTTTGTACCCGAGGTTGACTTGGTTAATCAGATAGCGCTTTGGTTAGCCATTGTTTTGAGCTTTCGTACTTGAATATAATCTCATCATTTGATGTTATGGTCATTGACGTTATAGTGAGTGAAAAATCTCCCTGTTAACCGGTATAAACTGGTATAAATCAAGCCTCAAGGGTCTGTGTATTGGCCCCGTGTTTAGCCATAGGGAAGTTATACGAACTTATCTGTTAAAACATTCAAACTACCAGCTATCTGTGTAATATTTTGGTCAAACTGTTTGTCATTTGCACTTACCAACGGTCACAGTTGAAAGTCCGCGTACAAACCGGATCCAAACTGGTGTCAAACTGTTTTGAACTGATATATCCTATCCAAGGCTCATCCGTATTTCATCTGTGCCTAGAGACCACCAATACTGTTTCAGCATTTTATCATGCTGGTGTTCTTAACCTATACGTGTGTACGTATGTACGTATGTACGTAGGTGCATAATCGCGTTCAACATCATTATTAAATAAATAAATGCGCTATGGGCGATGCGCAATGTCGACTCGATCACCTTGATGCCAAAGATCATATATCAATACAAGACGGTGCAGTGCTCGCTATCTACATTGTTCGAGGAAAGTGAAGCGTCATGTTACAACAGTACAGGTACATAATAACCTCCCAGATAAGATGTACCAGTATCTATATAGTTTACCGTATTAAGGTTCAAGTGTACACAGGACCATTAGAACGTTTTTATCCTTTTTCGTACTATAGTATTTAAATTCGTGCTTCTTCGGTAAAACCTTCGAAACCAACTTCTGTCGTAAAACAAATAACCTGGCATGGGTAATCGAAAATGAACTCATAGATTCATATATATATATATATAGATACATCAAGAGACGAGACTGTGACCGTGATGTGTGATCTATGACCGAGATGTGTCACGAGACTACGGATGACACATCACACGATAAAGTACTCAGACCAACTAGTGGTGCGAACGAAACACTACAGTTTGACCAACACACATCACGAATCGAACTATAGACACGAGTCGGACAACCGAAACACTATAGTTTGACCAACACACGGCACGAATCGGACTCAGACCAACTAGTTGCGTAAACGAAACAGAAACTTAACCGATTACACTGCACGAATTGAACTCAGACCAACTAGTTGGACAAACGAAACACTATTCTTTGACCACCACATGTCACAAATTGAACTCAGATCAACTAGTCACACAAACGAAACACTATGCTTTGACCAACACGCTGGACGAATCGAACATTGAACTCAGACCAACTAGTTGTGCAAACGAAACACTATGCTTTGACCAACACGTGTCACGAATTGGACTTAGATCAACTAGTTGTACAAACGAAACACTATGCTTTGACCAACACGTGTCACGAATTGAACTTAGAGCAACTAGGCACATCACACGAGACTATGACCGAGATACGTCACGAGACTACGGATGACACGAGACTACGGATGAAACATCACACGAGAGTACCGACGAGACAAGAGACGAGACTGTGACCGAGATACGTCACGAGACTACGGATGACACGAGACTACGGATGAAACATCACACGAGAGTACCGACGAGACAAGAGACGAGACTGTGACCGAGATATGTCACGAGACTACGGATGACACATCACACGAGAGTACCGACGAGACACGAGTTGTACAAACGAAACACTATGCTTTGACCAACACGTGTCACGAATTGAACTTAGATCAACTAGTTGGACAAACGAAACACTAATCTTAACGTGTTATCGTGTCAATTCCTTCCTTTTTCAGGAAAATATACGTGTTATTGCATCAATTCCTTCCTTTTTCAGGAAAATATACGTGTTATCGTGTCAATTCCTTCCTTTTTCAGGAAAATATACGTGTTATCGCAGCAAATCCCTCCGTTTTCAGGAAAATAGACACGAGTTGTACAAACGAAACACTAACCTTAGCCGAATACGTGACACGAATTGAACTCAGACCGACTAGCGGGCAAACGAAACACTATGCTTTGACCAACACGTGTCACGAATTGAACTCAGACCAACTAGTTGGACAAACGAAACTATGCTTTGACCAACACGTGTCACGAATTGAACTCAGACCAACTAGTTGGACAAACGAAACACTATGCTTTGACCAACACGTGTCACGAATTGAACTCAGACCAACTGGTTGGACAAACGAAACACTATGCTTTGACCAACACGTGTCACGAATTGAACTCAGACCAACTAGTTGCACTAACGAAACACTACATCACACGAGACTATGGCCGAGATATATCACGAGACTACGGATGACACGTCACACGAGAGTACCGGTGAGACAAGAGACGAGACTATGACCGAGATACGTCACGAGACTACAGATGACACGTCACACGAGAGTACCGACGAGACAAGAGACGAGACTATGACCGAGATACGGCACGAGACTACGGATGACACATTACACGAGAGTACCGACGAGACACGAGTTGTACAAACGAAACACTATGCTTTGACCAACACGTGTCACGAATTGCACTTAGATCAACTAGTTGGACAAACGAAACACTATGCTTTGACCAACACGTGTCACGAATTGAACTCAGACCAACTAGTTGGACAAACGAAACACTAAGCTTTGACCAACACGTGTCACGAAAACGAAACACTATGCTTTGACCAACACGTGTCACGAATTGAACTTAGATCAACTAGGTATATCACACGAGACTATGACCGAGATATGTCACGAGACTTCGGATGCACGTCACACGAGAGTACCGACGAGACAAGAGACGAGACTATGACCGAGATATGTCACGAGACTACGGATGACACATCACACGAGACTTCGGATGACACATCACACGAGAGTACCGACGAGACAAGAGATGAGACCATGACCGAAAAGGAAGCAAAGAACTCACTCACTCACTCACCCTTCGTATCTGTTCACTCACTCACTCACTCACTCACTCACTCACTCACTCACTCACCCTTCGTATCTGTTCACTCACTCACTCACTCACCCTTCGTATCTGTTCACTCACTCACTCACTCACCCTTCGTATATGTTCACTCACTCACTCACTCACTCACTCACTCACTCACTCCTTCGTATCTGTTCACTCACTCACTCACTCACTCACCCTTCGTATCTGTTCACTCACTCACTCACTCACCCTTCGTATATGTTCACTCACTCACTCACTCACTCACTCATCCTTTGTGTCTGTTCACGCAGTCACTCACTCACGCACTCATTACACTATGCTTTGACCGACACGCTACACAAACATCACACGAGAGTACCGACGAGACAAGAGACGAGACTATGATCGAGATATATCACGAGACTACGGATGTCACATCACACGAGACTACGGATGTCACATCACACGAGACTACGGATGACACATCACACGAGAGTACCGACGAGACAATGTCCGAGATATATCACGAGACTGCGGATGATACATCACACGAGACTATGACCGAGATATGTCACGAGACTATGGATGACACATCACACGAGAGTACGGTCTATAGACACGAGTTGTACAAACGAAACACTACACTTTGACCAACACGTGGCACAAATTGAACTCAGATCAACTAGTCACGCAAACGAAACACTACACTTTGACCAACACGGGTCAAACGAATTGAACTTAGATCACCTAGACACATCACACGAGACTATGACCGAGATATGTCACGAGATTACGGATGACACATCACACGAGACTATGGCCGAGATTTGTCACGAGACTATGACCGAGACTACGGATGACACATCACACGAGAGTACGGACGAGACAAGAGATATGCTACGAGACTACGGATGACACATCACACGAGACTACGGATGTCACATCACACGAGAGTACGGACGAGACAAGAGATACGCCACGAGACATTCAAAGAGGTGACCATCATGGTTTCCGACGCCACTCAACGGACACCAATGTAATTAGTCAGAGTATAGCCATCTATCGAACATGATAGTTCTCTATTCGTTGACACACATATTCGTTGAGAATAGCGGAAGCGTAGAGGCCGCCATGTCAGGTCGCCATGACATTCAAATAACTTCCGGTACTACGTTACTTCCGGCGTAGCATCCCTAGTGGAGGCCGCCATGACAGTCAAGTGACTTCCGGTACCACGTCACTTCCGGCGTAGAGACACCTAGTGGATAATCGGAGTACCACGTCACACACGATCATAGCAAGCGAATTTGAAAACTGCTACGATCGAAAACGACTATGTCAATAACATGTAAGGACAATCACCTGACAGGACTTCATTCAATGAGGTGCCAAACATCACATACCTTCATGGCAAGAGACGATCAACTGTTCGGATTCACGTCCAATGAGGCGACCATAGGACTCGCATGAAGTATCGCTTCTTTTAATGGAAAACATATGTATATGAAGCAGCCATCTTTTCAACGTAACAATTCCATATTTTCAAATAGTGAGAGCGACCAGATACGATACGGCCTTCTCGAGAGTCGAAAAAGGAAAGACCAGAATCGTCGGAAGCACGGTATATACACTAGTTTTCGACGTGAGCTCATTTGCATAATCAATCAGACCGAACGTATATCACGTGACTTCCCTTAACACAAAAACTGTGCACGTTCATGAGACAGGCGACATCTGATGGCCCCAACGGATAGCAGTGTAACTACTCAGAATAACGCCAACTACCGGCCATGATAGATATCTATTCGTTGACACACTTCCGAGAATACCGGAAGCGTAGAGGCCGCCATGACAGTCAAGTAACTTCCGGTGTGACGGCACTTCCGACGTGTCGTCCCTAGTAGAGGCTGCCATGACAGTCAAGTAACTTCCGGTACGACGTCACTTCCGGTGTAGCGCCCCTAGCGGATAATCGGAGTACTACGTCACATGGTGGTGCCATCTAGCGGTTAAAAATATCTAATTAGGTTAGCTAGAGAAAAAAAGTTGGGGTTAACCTCGCGAAAATTTAATGTTTTTGTCCCTCTGGGACAAAAACAGAAAATTTTCAGAAAATTTATACAACAACCACTTTAGTGGTTGTTGTTAAAATTTTCGCGAGGTTAACCCCAACTTTTTTTCTCTAGCTAACCTAATTAGATATTTTTAACCGCTAGATGGCGCCACCATGTGACGTAGTACTCCGATTATCCGCTAGGGGCGCTACACCGGAAGTGACGTCGTACCGGAAGTTACTTGACTGTCATGGCAGCCTCTACTAGGGACGACACGTCGGAAGTGACGTCACACCGGAAGTTACTTGACTGTCATGGCGGCCTCTACGCTTCCGGTATTCCCGGAAGTGTGTCAACGAATAGATATCTATCATGGCCGGTAGTTGGCGTTATTCTGAGTAGTTACACTGCTATCCGTTGGGGCCATCAGATGTCGCCTGTCTCATGAACGTGCACAGTTTTTGTGTTAAGGGAAGTCACGTGATATACGTTCGGTCTGATTGATTATGCAAATGAGCTCACGTCGAAAACTAGTGTATATACCGTGCTTCCGACGATTCTGGTCTTTCCTTTTTCGACTCTCGAGAAGGCCGTATCGTATCTGGTCGCTCTCACTATTTGAAAATATGGAATTGTTACGTTGAAAAGATGGCTGCTTCATATACATATGTTTTCCATTAAAAGAAGCGATACTTCATGCGAGTCCTATGGTCGCCTCATTGGACGTGAATCCGAACAGTTGATCGTCTCTTGCCATGAAGGTATGTGATGTTTGGCACCTCATTGAATGAAGTCCTGTCAGGTGGTTGTCCTTACATGTTATTGACATAGTCGTTTTCGATCGTAGCAGTTTTCAAATTCGCTTGCTATGATCGTGTGTGACGTGGTACTCCGATTATCCACTAGGTGTCTCTACGCCGGAAGTGACGTGGTACCGGAAGTCACGTGACTGTCATGGCGGCCTCCACTAGGGATGCTACGCCGGAAGTAACGTAGTACCGGAAGTTATTTGAATGTCATGGCGACCTGACATGGCGGCCTCTACGCTTCCGCTATTCTCAACGAATATGTGTGTCAACGAATAGAGAACTATCATGTTCGATAGATGGCTATACTCTGACTAATTACATTGGTGTCCGTTGAGTGGCGTCGGAAACCATGATGGTCACCTCTTTGAATGTCTCGTGGCGTATCTCTTGTCTCGTCCGTACTCTCGTGTGATGTGACATCCGTAGTCTCGTGCGATGTGTCATCCGTAGTCTCGTAGCATATCTCTTGTCTCGTCCGTACTCTCGTGTGATGTGTCATCCGTAGTCTCGGTCATAGTCTCGTGACAAATCTCGGCCATAGTCTCGTGTGATGTGTCATCCGTAATCTCGTGACATATCTCGGTCATAGTCTCGTGTGATGTGTCTAGGTGATCTAAGTTCAATTCGTTTGACCCGTGTTGGTCAAAGTGTAGTGTTTCGTTTGCGTGACTAGTTGATCTGAGTTCAATTTGTGCCACGTGTTGGTCAAAGTGTAGTGTTTCGTTTGTACAACTCGTGTCTATAGACCGTACTCTCGTGTGATGTGTCATCCATAGTCTCGTGACATATCTCGGTCATAGTCTCGTGTGATGTATCATCCGCAGTCTCGTGATATATCTCGGACATT